>ML776920.1:426595-479446 GCA_009831015.1 Picea engelmannii | reverse complement strand
TTTTATACTAGAGTATTTGACAGATACATGTCTATTGTGTCCATATGTGGGACCCTCATGACCTGCAGATTATGCGAGGAACAAGCGTCATCCTTGACCAGGGGTCGCACCTGCCGCCGCAGGGGGACCAACAACAGCAGGAGATGTTCCAGCTGGTGAGGCTGAGATGGTTTTGAGACAAGTTGAGCGAAATTTTACCTTGCTCACTCCCACCATCCCTATGGCAAAGATTGAGGATCTTCCACCATCCATGCAGCCTCATCTTGTGGGGCCACCATGGACATGGGTCCGACTATTTCGACATTTGGCAAACGTTGTTGATTATTACAAAAGGGGCCACGGGCCCTAACTTTAGTTAGTCTAGACTTTGATAGCTCCACTTGTATATATTTTTTGAGAGCATAAGCCCCATGACTCGTTACTAGTCATATTTTTTGAGGCGCTTCCATCCACCTATGTACTCTACTACTTATGATATTATATATGGATTTTAATGTATTTTTGTGTCTTATGGATCATATTTTCCTTTAAAAATGTATTTACATGTTTATGTGTATGTATTTTCATATGTGTGCGAGATGCTAATCTAAAATTTGATTAGCTAGAGTATCTGTAACTTGGTTTAATCTCTTAGGAACATGAAAATATGTAATATAATCAGAGATTTGTTCTAAGAGATGTACCCTAAGAAATCGTCGGTGTAAAGTTGGATCATGAACATGGTAGACTCTATTTAACTAAGACAGAACCAGCTAAGCATCTAAATAGACCCGGAGATGAGAGATACCAAATGACAGGGCATCATGAAGCAACTCAATAATTGCACTGTACTCGACGACATTGTTTGTGGTTTCGCCTAAGAATATACCTCCAGAAGACATTAATTGGCGTGAAGGTGTAAACATTACCCAAGTTGCAGAGGCAAGCCTCCGAGTGTGCCAGCTAGCACCGTCTGTGTACCCAATGAACACCTATAATTCACTTGACATCTACCAGAGTGACAAAATATAACATAAAAAATGACAAGTGCATAATACTAAAAGAACCTAGAAAGTAATAGTACAAAGACTATACATATGTTACAAAAAGTTACCCAAGGTGACCTACCTATGAGTAATACTTCTTGAGATAGAGCCCATTTCTAGGCTCCACCAAATCATTTCCCTCAAAGTCAACCAGACAATAAGTGCCTTTTTTTAGAAGCTCTTTTATGATGAAAGGTCCAAATCACATGGGTTTGAATTTTCCTTCCCCCAGGGGGTCTTTATCTTGGTCATAGACCAGGACAAGGTCACCTTCAGAGAAAACCCGAGGACAAACAAACCGATCATACTGACACTTGACTTTATGTTTGTGAGCCTCGTTGGCTAGGGACGCATCACGATGCTGCTCATTGAGTCGCTCAAGGTATAATAATCATTATTCGAGTAGAGAAGTGTCTGGCAATAAATGTACTGCCAATTTTAGGGATAGGATCTGACATTGTATAGGCAAGACTGTTTCTAGCCCATAAACAAGTTGAAAAGGTGATAAAAAATTTGCAGTCTTAACAGACATTTGGTAAGCCCATAATGCCAAGTATAACATCAAATTCCAATTTGACTTGGCTGAGTTGATCGTTCGTTGTAGGATGGTCTTAAGAGATTTATTTACAGCTTCCACCTGACCATTTTCTTGAAGGTAGTAGGGTGACAAATGTTCTTTCCACAACCCAAGATTTGATGTTAACTCGGTCATCATCTGGTTCTGAAAGTGACTGCCATGGTTAGTGACAATCTCTCTCGGGACATCGAACCTTGCTATTATTTGATTGAATAAAAAGAGAGTTGCAGTCTCCCCATCATCTTTAAATGTTGACATAGCTTCGACCCACTTCATGAAGTACTCTACAACTACAATGATATAACCATTCCCCCTAGTTGAAGGAGGGTTGCATGTAGTGTAATAAATCCCCCACTTGGTGAAGGGACCAACTGTGATGATAGGAAACATGGAGAGAGATGTGCCCTCATCTTCCGAGAGAAGATATGACATGTGTGGCACTTCTTGACCGATTTGATACAATATTTGATTAGTGTCGGCCAGAAGTAACCTGCTCATAAAATATTTTGGACTATTTTCAACCCAGACAAATGACCTCCACATGCTCCGGTATGGCAATCATTAAGCATGATAACTGCTTCTTCATGAGTGAGACATTGGCACAAGATGCAGTCTACACCTCTTCGATACAATGTATCATCGAGTATGAGATAATTCTTGGCTTGATGGTGTATATGAACATGCTCATCATGAGAAGCAGAGGTGGGGCACTTCAAAGTCTAGAGATAGACAAGTATATCTTTGTACCAGGGATTCGAAGATGTGATCAAAAACATATCTCCTCTGATAGGCGACTCTTCGGGCATAACATCACCTGACTCGATCGGAAGTTCCAAGATGAGTTTTGCGAAGACCAATGACTTTTTGGATTTCACTGAAATGAAAGCTAAGTTGAATTCTTGGAGGACGACTATCCATCTACTGATCTTTCCACCTATTACCCTTCATGTCAAAACATATTGAAACAGATTCACAATGGCAATGACGGTGGTCTTGCAAAAAAAAACATAATGACAAAACCATTGAACAACATGGACTGCTACCAACGTAAGTTTTTCGATATGATAATAATTCAGTTCCAGTCCGACTAGGCCTCGGCTCAAGTAATAGATGACATATTCTGAGAGCAAATCATCTTCCTGAACTAAGACCATGCCGATGGTTCACTCTACTGCAACTAGGTATAATAAGAAATCTTTGTTATAGTTGGATGGCCGAAGTAGAGGGGCAGTGGTGAGGGCATGTTTCAATGCTTCAAAGGAGTGTTGAGTGGCATTGTCCCAATAAAAAGGAACGTCTTTCTTCAATAAGCGCATAAATCCCTCTGTGATATCGACATAGTTGGCGATGAAATGTATTAAAAAATTCTCCTTTCCCTGTAGACTCTGAAGTTGAATGATTGTGCGTGGGGGAGGCAACTAAAATATTTCCTCAACCTTGAGAGGATGGACCATGATCCATGTTGTTGACATTATGAAACCTAACAAGCATCCTGACATTATGCAAAAGCTTCACTTGTTTGGATTCAAGCAAATCCATAAGTAGCGACATCGCTCAAAGATAAGTCAGAGCTGTGTGGGATGATCCATTCTCTTGCAAGATCAAGATGCTAAATCATCTAAATAGGCCTCGAATATATGCTTGAGATCATGGAAAGCAAAATACATGGCCCGCTAAAATGTCGCTCCATCATTTTTGAGACCAAAGGGCATCTTACGATACGTGAATGTACCCCATGGAAAAATGAATGGCGTTTTGTGCTGGTCCTTGGGTTTGATTTGTATCTGATTATATCCCGAAAAACCATCCATGAAAGAAAAGGCCTCGCAACCTGCACATTCATCAATTATCTAGGCAATGAATGGTGTGGGAAAATTATCTTTTCGACATGCCTTGTTTAAATCACGGAAGTCCGTACATACCCGAATTGTTCCCTGTTTCTTATTGATCGGCAAAGGATTTGACACCCATTGGTTCAAATGGATAGGATAGATAAAACCGGATTTTAGCAGTTTATCAACTTCAACCTTAATGGTTGTTTCTTTCTTGGGATTAACTAGACAAAGCTTCTGTCGAACAGGCTTGGCATCCGGATAAGTTGTCTTTTCATGTTCGACAATTTTTGGATTGATGCCTGACATTTTCTCGTAAGACCAGGCAAAAACATTGCGGAACTCTTTAAATAGATCTTTGTAGATTTGAATCTCTCTGGGGGAATAGTCAACTCCGACGAAAACATTCTCCACGACGCCAGGGATTCTAGAGATATTAATCGGTATGGTTTCAGCGATAGTTGCCTAATTACCCTCGACATAAACCACATGTGTAGCTAAGGGATTAATAGGACAAGACCTATCTCTAGTCGTAGTCAAGGAAAATTTTCCTACTTCTATTTGGCTTAACTCTGGGAGGAAGCATGATCTGTGATGGATATCATCCCAGGGTTTGTCCAGACTAGTCATTGCTTCAATTATTTCTTCATCAGAGGGCAAGACTAAGTCTAACGAATCAATATCAGTGAGAGAGCCTTGAGCCCAAATAGGCTATAGAATCAGATCTAACTCTTGTGTAGGAGTTGTATATTTATCGACCAAAGCTTGCTGGACTAAAGAGTACACTACTTCGGCTACGGACAAGGGCATGGACATGCCAGGGTGCCATGTCCCTTCCATCATGGCTGATGGGGAAGGAAGTATCCACAGATCATTGAAGTAAGTCGTGAAAAATGACAAAACTTGGAAAATATCAACCTTATGGTGGTCGGATATGAACTTGACATCACCTTGAGGGGGTGGGTAATCTAAGGTACCGATCAAAGATGAGCACAAACCAACCCCTACATTGACTACACCCGGTTAGGGATTGTCAATAATCGGGACCGGAGATACCCCTAATGAAGGGTTAGGTCTAGAGAAGGATAATTGATCAATGGTCACGATCCGGCCCTCATGTGGAAACAACAAGACCCGAAAAATTGTAGAAACCACTACTTGCATAACATAAGTCCAACTCCTACCTAACAAGAGATTGTAGTCGAGGGATGCATCGACTACTTCTACCTCGACGCACACGGTCTTCCCTCCTAGCTGCATGGGGAAAGAGGGAATGATGCCATGTGATCAGAATGAACGACCCTCGAAAGTAGTGAGAAGAGAAGGTGACAGAGACAAAATGGGTTTCCCAATGGCCTTCCAACATGCCAACGACATGACGCATGTCGAGGCGCCCTCATCAACCACCGTGCGAAAAATGTTCTGAGTAAAATTTTTCGTGGGGTAAGCCACTACTATATTAAATGCTATGTGGTACGGCAGAAGAGGTTTTAATTCAGTTGTATCTAACATGGTTGTACCTGGATTACAAGTCTCAGTAGATCCTAAAGCAGCTAACAAAGCTTTCCTCTGGGAAGGGAAGCTCTGGAGGACCTCCAAACCCGACATTGCACAAGGGGTTTGAGACAAATCCTCCACCACAGAATAGTTCTAGGTGGCCCTTGCATTTGGGTTGTGAGAAGATTTCTTGAATGCACCTCTTGGGATGCATGTCATTGTTTCTCCCAAAGTCTTCTTGATCTAGAGAGGAAGATGTGGGATTTCAGCTTCTTTTCCCTTCTTAGAAGTGTTTGGTTTACTGTATTCATGCACTCTAGTAGATATAAAAGCATCACCTTTCATCATATACACATTCACGGATGCAAGATTATTCGAAGACGGAGAGGGTCCTTCACTTCCCCCTACCGCACTTGTAGAGGCTTGGGTTAGGTTTTGCCCATGTTGAAATGGATTGGTTAACACGGTAGGTTGTTGTTGTGTCACAAACTTTTGGGCCTCTGTAAGCCGAGGAAATTGGTGGGTCAGGTGGTCTTCCGTGCACAGGTTGCATGGATACCTCGCATTCCATTTCTCATTGTTTCCCCCGCAAAGATTATTAGTGGGTTTCTTATCCCCCTTACCCTTCTTTCATCATTTTTTCTTTCCATCAGGTTGTTGGGTGGCCTTTGGATTTGTCGATTGCACTATGTGTACATATGACATTTGGGTAGGAGGAGGAGCCAAAACAATAGGTTGGTTGGCCGTTGTGTGTTGTATAGACAATTGATGCAATTTCTTCATCAGTTGTTCAGTGGGCTTTGTTTTTGCTGAACCAACAATACCATCGACATCTGGTCCAACTCTCTGTATGGTTTTATCAAGTATTGAGTGTGGCACATCTGGGAAGATCTCGTATAATAAACCAAACTGAGAGTAGATTAGCTCAATTTGTTGAGCTCTCATGATAGCATCTTCTTTGGAAAACACTCCCGATGTCGCAACATATTTGGATAACTATGGGACTAAATACTTAAGGAACCACTCTAGCAGGAATGATGGTGGGACTGGCACCTTAATTAAACTCTTCCTGTGTCTCCATTCTCGGATGTGATCAGAGATATGGTTCTCTTTTGTCTCTTCAAAATTGGCCAGCAATTATGTGCCAACCTCGTATCACACAGGTAAATGGAAATGGTTTAGGAAATCCATTGCCAATTCACCAAAGGAAGAGTATCTTGAGCGGTCGAGCTCAATGTACCATTTCGTGGCCCTCCCAATGAGAGTACGTTGAAACAATTACAACTGTACGTAGTCGTCTTTCAATGAGTTAGATGAGCACCAAAGATGGAAGGTGGTCACATGATCTCTTGGATCTTCGTTAGGATTGGCCTCGAACTTTGGTATGTCTAAAGGAAACTTCGTCGACATAGGGGGCCAACGTGGATCATGACATATAGGTTCATTCAAAAACCTTGTCAAGTCTAGAAAATGCAAGGTTGCCAGGAAAGGTAGTTTGGGTTGTTGGTGATAACCATGGAAAAAGGGACCTGGAGTTTGACTGGCACCAGGTTGCCAGGAAAATTTTGTCTTCTAGCCTAGGTTCTGGTAAAATCCATGGCCATGACTAGCGTACGGATTCTACATGTGAGGAGACATCATCATCTGATTCCCAAAATATGACATAGACGGTTGGGCGTACATTACATTCGAAGGACTTTGGGAAGGGTTTCCCCATGACGATCCCATGGGCATAGGCATAACACCCTATCTAGGGTTCCATTGGTTGTGAAAATAATTTCCCCAGATTGGCATTCCTGATGAGGGAACGGATCCCTGGTAAGAATTCCAAGGTCTTGCTACAAAAGAAGTTCCTAGGTTTGCCCCCTGTGTAGGAATAGTACCCTGCATAGGAATAGGTTGTCTGTAACCAAGGTTGCCCCCAGTCGAGAAAGCAATTGATGAGAAAGCATTGTTACCAAATGCACCAAACAAAGAAAATGGTTTTGAATCTACCGGAATATTATGAGAAGGTGGTCCTTGACTCCCTGCTCCAAATAATCTATGGTGTGTGGGTGGCCCGACGGATTGTGGGTGGGTGACACCGAGCGAAGGGGACGAAGGAGGTATATGACCTCCCCCATAAGGGAAAGCATTAAAAGGAGATGAAGTGCCCCCCATGTGTCCTTGCAGAGGAGTGTTAGAGATCCCTACCCCCAAACCTAATGTCTGTAAAGTGGAGTAGGAGAGTACAGGACTTTTACCTGAGCTAGGCATCCCGTATGAGAATGGAGGGTGTGTCACACTCGGTGTGAAAGGAGCAGTGGTTGCTGCCATAGAAGCGATTGGACCACTTCTCGAGGTAGAGGTGGTCGATACCATGGTGGCTCACACTGGTGATGGTGGGTTAGGAGGTGGAATATCCCCAGTGGTGACAACCATAGTGGGAATTGAAGAATTCCCAGAAGAAGTGGCAGCATTTGTTTCCATTGTTGTGTGCGACATTGTCTAGCACACGTAAGGGTGAATATGTATGATGATGGGTGCCGAAATATCAGTGGTTGGAGTTTCAGATGGACCAAGAGATTTTTCTCCAAGGTCTAAAAAGGTCGTTTCCTTCGGATGTTGTTTGGGTACAGTTTCATGTGACCCAGTCACTTCAAAAGACCCTTGTTGGTCTAGCTTTTGCCTTAGTGGTGGCGGAGGTGGCTCCAGTGTAACTGGTGATAGGCCCAGAAGCCTTCGTGACTGACGGAGATCATGATCCTCCACTATGCGAGAATATCAAATACACACTAGGGATTTCTATTCGTTCAAAAAACAACACACACTAAAAAGGTCCCTCCAAGATAAAACAAGAAAACACTAAACTAGTTGGAAGAACAGTTACAACAAACAACACTAGAGCAACTTACCGGTGCAAATGCAACTCGAACACGGAAGCACCCTATGAGTATACTCTACAAAGCATGGCCTGGTGTCTATCCTAGGTACCGTGGTATACTCCCGTAGTCACCTCCACATGTCTCTAAAACGATAGGCAACTAGGTTGCCAGCGCGCGAACAATCATCAGGCGGGTACAATTGAAAGTCGAGTAGACCACAATGAGTAGGGTATCGAGCCCAAAACCTTTCAAGGGTATCAAAGGAAAGTGGTCTGGAAGACAACTGAGGACCTCAAATGGATTCGAGAACCACAAATCTCTGTGGCAAATGCAATCGATGGAATCCCAAGGCAAGCCCTCTATATGTGTTATCCACTATGATTGGTCCAACTTTGGAGGGGTTATCTCTGCTACCTTTCTTCATGCGACCTCGTGTTTAGCCTTTGTGTTAGAGGGGGGTCCCGGATAACTTTCACAATACTAGACTTTGACACTTCCCAACTCATACTCCAATGTTTGATTTAATGGCCTTGAAGAGTTTCCTCTCCAACCTAATTCAAGGCCCTAACCCTAAACTAGTTGGTTGACCCTAAAAACATAAAAAGTCTAGCGAATTTTAGATTTAGCGTTAATTTTTATGGCTTGTCTTAAGTCAAAGGTTATGAAAGTGAAACTAGTGATGTTTGAAAGATGAAAGAAAAATAAATAGAAAGCTGGAAACAAAATAAATTCTCTTGACTCAAATCTTAAACAACTTTTCAAACTAAAAATTTTCTAAGATCTTTGAACAACAAACTCAAAGAAGGATTTCCCTCGACTACGAGCTACTTATGATCTAAGTAAACCTTCAAGAACTTATGAAAACAAAGACCTTTCCTAGTCACTAATGCAAGCCAACACTATTTAACCAAAGAAATAAATAAAATATTTTTTTTATTGGATTGCTCACAAAAAAAAGGCAAATATCAACAAGTAAAAACCAAGAAAACTTCTGGCCTAAGCACAGATCACAAAGACTCACTTTAAAAATAACACACAAGAAAATTAAAATTGGACTCTCACCCTTGTCTAAAAACCCTATAAAAATAAAATTTTGAGGAAAAACTTCTTAATGAAAAAGAAAGCTATTGTTGTGATCAAACCTAATTTACTGACTACTATGACAGAGACCCAAAAACTTGAGAGGTATAACTCTTGTCAAAGGAAAGGATGACTGCCTCACCTTAAATGAAAATTTTCTCCATAGGCACATTGTTGATAGTTCAACAACAAGCGTGTGCATGCGAGATGTGTAAAGTCAGGGTGCATGTACACGCGTGTTGGCCTTATACAAGTTGCATGTATCTATGAAACTATAAGACAAATGAAATACCAAGAAATCCATCCCAGGCAGAGACTACTGGTACTGAGAACCAGGATCTCTTAAAGACTCAGACAATTACTTTAATAGAGAAAAGAAAACCATTCAAGGAAAACTTCATAGAACAAACCAATCTGAGGTGAAACCTAAGTTATAGACTACAAACAACCAAGACTAGAAAGAGTTCCAGAAAACCCCTGAGAAGAATTCTTTCTGACAGGGGAGAGGATGATTGCCTCTCTAAAAGAAATTTTCTGGAATCATACACGTGACTAACACTTCCTCAGCTAGCGTGTACATGCGGGTTGTGGGAGGGTAGGGCACGGGTACACACGTGAAAACATTATACAGGCCGCATGTACCTTTGTGGGTCTCAAAAAAAAAAATGCAGTCAAGCACAGAAACAGAGATAACTGGTATGGAAGACCAGAATCTGTGTTAGCCTAGACCTTTGCAGAAACTTTGAAAAACAAGAAATGAAACCAGTTCTTAAAAATACCCAAGAAAAAACATTCCCAAAAACCCTAGAGATCCCCAATATGGTCACCAATTCTATTGTGGGTGGGAAATCCCTCCTACGGACTAGCACTAAGGGTCTTATCATGCATGCAGAAATGACCTAAAGATTCTTACTTTTTACCATCATCCCATGCCTAAACCCCATTACTCATATGTAAATACAAGGCTCAAGAGATTAAGTTGACGTACCTTATTTTTTGTGTTTGATGTTGAACCCTTTTCACGCTTGGTCGTTCTTTGACTGCAACTCTCCTCCCAATGTTGACCTACATTCACTAAAGACAAACAAAGAACTCCACATGCATTTGATCTATGAACTAATGGGTTAGAGATTTAATCAATCATACAATCAATATTCCAATAATGACAATCTCATATGGTGGGATGAGAAAATCAATCCTTTTATTAACTTCACAATGATACCTAACAATGATAAAGTCATCCACTACTCCTCGATCTTAGTCCTAGGATCTTCTTCCACTATCTTCCAACTGCTTTTCTCTATACTTCTCTTTGCATAAGGATGGCTAAAGGTTGGGACAAAGGGAATGCTTAATCGTGTATAGTTTCTTTACTATGATTCTCCTCCTTTCAAATGGGACCCTTAACCCTTCTTCTATAGGCTAAAAGAAGCTAGGTATTTGGTCGAGTGGCCGGCCATGCATGGCCGAAAGGTTTAGTTAACTTACCCAAAGTTGTGTGTTCCATCTACAACTTTCCTTTTTTCGTGCTTTTGTAGGTACACACAGGATGCCTTGGGTTAGCTAGTGTGTACACACGGGCTACCTTGGGTCAGCTAGCATGTACATGCGTGCAGTAATGGAGCAGGGCGCGTGGGCCTTTATAAAAGGGGTTTTTTAAGAAGATTTGTTCAACAGTGTTTTGGCAAAGAAGGAATCTAAGATGGCCTGATGCCAGGTAAGCATGTCTAGTGAAAATTAGGGTTATAACAAATATTCTTACTCTTCTTATGGAAAACATGATTACGTGACATAGTAATGGCTGATTTATTATCACAGAAAATATGAATTGGTTCTTGTTGTTCATGCAATAACTCTGTCATAATCCTTCCCATCCACGCAATCTAACATGTTGTTTTTGTCACTGCAACATACTCTGCCTAAGAAAAATATAAATTCATAATGGGTCACTTCTTTGATTCCCACATTAATACTCCTGATTGATGTCGCGGACCCCCTGGCTCAACAAGTTCCACGCGACCTCTCGGTCTTAGGATCGTTCTAAACCTTGCCCTGAGTCAGATTGACTCTTCGATTTTCCCCACAGGGAATATCTCACACACACAAGGGTGTATCCATAGGTCCTTATGAGTTATACTTGCGTGATCAAACACAAGGCGCTAACTCTACCCACCTGATCAACAAATATGATCGGGACTTTTTCCAAAAAGGAATTTCGGATTTCGTGACTTCGTGAATCCTAATGTAAGTTCCTTGACTCTTGAACCTTCGAAATATTAAATGTCAATGAAGGTTGACTCCTTCAATGTGCCAAACATATGCCACTTGTTTCCCACTAATTTTGGATTTTCGGGACTTGAGCGAATAACCAACAATCGTTCCTCTTCCCTTATGATTCCCCAAATTCTGAAATTTCTCCTTTGGCAAGATCGATGGCCTTTCAGGATTTTTTCTGACCCTCAACCTTTCGAGAATTTCTCTGAACCTTGACCACTCCTTTGACTTCCCCCGCATGTACCCTCTGACTGATACTTGGGACCCACCTTTCATCATTTCTCTCTTCATTATTTTGGAATTTGTGTTGACCATGCAACTCTACCTCTTGAGTCCCAAAACTCGATTGGGGCCCAACGACTATTGTCCCTCAATGATGCAAAAGAATCAACAACAACAAGAAAGCATGGAGGCAGAAGACAGTTGGGATGAACGCCATAACATTTTGGCACATGTCAAAAATGTTTTGAAATGTTTTTGAAAGTTTGGATGCATAGACATTAATAAAATAGTTAAGAAGGCGTACTTCTATATTGTAAACAGATCTTGAGCGATCCGCTCTCATCTGTAGGATGTAGGGGCATTTATGCCAATTAATGAAAGTAGGTAGATTTAAATTCTAGATTAGACAGTTTTAGGAGCTGGAGGGAAAACGACGATATACACCCTCATCTTTGTATCTTTGTATCATATTGAATCAATCAGAGATGGTAGGATTAAGCACATTATCATAGAGGATAAACAGAGAGTAGCAGAGAAGAATCCATGTACAGAAGTTCTGAGATTAATATATGAAGCTTTGATTCAGACTCATGGTGTTCTAAATCTATCTGTGTATACATGTTGAATGTTATGCTTATGTTTATTTTATTATCTATGTCATGCATTTGTTATTATTTTATGTGTGTATGTATGATTTCATGTTAAGTGTTTGAAGTCTGAGAGAGAGTAAGGGAATGAGTTTCAATTGTTTCTCTTCTTGAGAAAAAGTTCCTGCAAGGAGTGCAGTGAAGCATCCGCAGGGAGTGCGTTGACAGAATTTAGAGTTCATCTCTAAAATCTCAGGAGGGATACCATTATTCTCATTTCAACCAAAGTACAAGACAAGCATATAAGTTATGCAAGGTGTGCGTAGGCTGGTTGAGACCTTAGAACTTATAAACTAAGGTTGACAGATTGAAGGATTGTTGTTGCAGAGTTTCACAAAGTCAAGAGATTCAAATATTCAGGAATATTTGAAGAAGTGTTGTAAGGAGTACATGTAGAAGTATTCTGAAGACTCGAAGTCGCAAGGAAGCTCAGGAGGAGTAGTGTTTTCAAAAATATTCGAGGAAAGTTTTAGGAAGATTGATCCCTTCGAAGTATTCAAGGAGGAGATTGAACGGTTAGAATTCTCCGAGGAGAACTCCTGAAATAGCGGGGACCGTAGGATCCAAGAAAGTTGCAGGGGAGTTAAGTGTTGGATAGATCTATCCTTCGGAAGTCAGATTCAACCTGGACCATCGATTGTGACCTATTCAGAACGTCATATCATCTCGGGAATTTCAGAGTTCAGAGTTTCGGAAGTCCTGAGGACAGGTGATCGGGACTCAGTAGGGAGGAAAGTCTGAAATCAGTGGCCACGACAGAGTATTTGTCAGCAAATCGGGGTTTGGGAATTCGGGGGTCATGATGACATAATGTTAGGGTACAGAGTTTTAAACTCCCGGTACCTGGAAGACCGAAAATAAAGGAAGTTATCGAAGGGTGGTTCAAGTTCCAAAAATCAGAAAAGGTGACAAGTGGCAGGAGTTCACAACAGGAGTATAGTACAGCTCGAGGGGAGAGTTGGAAAGCTAGGAACCCTTGCGACAGGACTCACGAAATCCAAAGAAGGGAGACCATTTCAGAAATTTGAAAATTCGGGTTCTGGAAGGTATAGGAGACAGAGAGTTCGAGAACAGGCCTTACGAACTCCCGCTACGTTAAATCGCACTAACCGTTGGATCAAGGGGAAGAACCATAGCCGTTGATTTTCCTTAGAAGTGGAGCATTAGTGTTTCACTGTTTTGTGATTCAGCATAAAAAGAATCCTATTAACAAAGGGACGAGACATAGTGCCAAGAAAATTCTGACAGTCGTGAAGTGTAGTAGGGTTGAGGGTGGACTTTCAGGATTTCGGTAATTTGGGTTTCGGGACCCCGGGAGTCAAGAGGTAGAGTTACACGTCATTGCAACTCCCAAAATCGTGAAGAGTGAAAAGACAAAATTAGTGGCAAGGTGAGTCAAGAGTTTGGTATTTCGGGATTCAGAGGTTGAAGGGGCAAGACGCTCAACAACAGGATTTGCGAAATCGTGAGCTCCGGTATCCTAAAAAGAAAAGGGAAAAAGTCCCAATGATAGTTGGGGTTTGATCATGGGGTTCATGCCGGTGAATGATCACATGGGCATAACTCAAGAGGGCCTGTGACTTATACTCAGAGAGAGTGAGTGAATAATTTCCCGAGAGGAAAGAAAAGAGTTAGTCAGATTCTAAGGGCCGAAGTTGAGAAGATCCTGTGTGGACCTTGACCTGAGGTTTGGGGGTCTACGTTAGTTGTGGTGTCAGAGCTTAGAAAGATTTCTTTTCTTTCTATATCAAGGAACAAAGGAAATTTGTAGCCATGCTGTCGAGAAGAAGAGACAGGCAAATACCTGACCCACCAAAGGAAAGTGAAATTCCAAGAAGAAGAGATAGACAATTACCTAATCCGGAAAGGGAAAGAGAGATGTGTGAATTACATGCTAGGCTTGATGCCATGGAAACAACACAGAGGCACACAATTGAATTTGGGGATATCAGTGAATTTGAAAGTGAAAATGAAGCTAGAAATGAGGAAGTTGTAGTTCAAGATGCTGCGGAAGAACGCCTATTCAAGGTTGTTGCAAGGATAGGTGCCAGGGCAAAAATGGAGATTTCCATGTATGAGGGAAACCTGGATGTTGAGGAGCTTCTAGATTGGATTAGAGCTATGGATAAATATTTTGACTATTAAGAAGTCAAGGAAGACAAGAAGGTCAAACATGTTGTCACAAGACTTAAAGGGCATGCAACATTATGATGGGATGAACTGTAGGCTGATAGACACTGCAAAGGTAAGCATAAAATCAAGAGTTGGGATAGAATGGTTGCAAAGATGAAGGCAAAATTCATACCCAAGGATTATCAAATTACTCTATTTCGGAGGATGCATAACTTGAGACATATATTGATGACAGTGAAAGAATATACTGAAGAGTTCTACAAGATAAACATTAGAGCAGGTCATTAGGAAAGTGATGATGAGAAGGTTTCCAGGTACATGAATGGTCTAAGATACAACATTCAGGATGAGATGAGCATGATGACCATCCGAACGGTGGAAGATGCTTATCAGATGGCTCTAAAATCTTAAGAGAAGTTGAGTCGAAAGAAGGGTCAAAGAGGCCGAAGCAAAAGTCAAACCAAAGGCAAAACAATTGTCGAAGATAGGAATCAGAAACCTAAAGAAGAGTGAAAGATACCTCAAATTCAAACTGAGAGAGGTAGAAGCTCACAGAGAGGACAAAATGCTGATAGAATTACTTTTCCTCAAACGAAAGAAAGAGCAAGAGGCAGAGGTGGAGAAATAAAATGATTTACCTGTGGAAAAATTGGACACAAATCTTATGAATGCCTAGATAAGAAGAAAGAAGGAGGTGAAACTCACATTTCCAAAGCTCAAGGATGGAATGTTGAGGCAGAAGATGTCGAGGGTGGAAGATCATTGATGATGAGAAAAGTTCTCTTAACACCAGAGAAGGAGGAGGAGAACCTAGCCCAAAGGAACAGACTTTTTTGGACTGCTTGCAAGACCAAAGAGAGGGTATGCAAAGTCATCGTTGACAGTGGTAGCATAGACAATCTCATTTATACATAGATGGTAGAAAAGCTGGAGCTAGAGACTATTGAACATCCAAGCCCATATAGATTTTCGTGGCTACAAAAAGGACATCAGGTAAATGTCACTAAACAATGTTTAGTAGAATTTAAAATAGGAGGGTATAAGGATGAAATATTATGTGATGTCATTCCCATGGATGTTTGTCATCTATTGTTGGCTAGACCATGGCAATATGATAGGAATGTGATTCATGATGGGAGAAAGAAGACATATACCTTGGAGAAGAATGGGAGAACTCACATGTTCTTGCCAATTAAGGATAAAGAAGTGAAACCAGAGGTAAGAAACACTATACTTCTCATGAGTGGGAATGAACTTCTTAAGGAGGTTAAGAAGAAGGAGGATACACAATTCATTGTGGTTAGGAAGCCTAGAATTGTTTTAACCAGTACAAGAATGGATGATTTACCAGAGGAAATCTAGAAGTTGCTGGAAGAATTTGTTGATATAGTAGTGGACAAACTACCTCGTTCGTTTCTGCCAATCAAAAGTATAAGTCATCACATTGATCTTATACTTGGATCTAGTTTACCAAACAAAGAAGCGTACAGGTTGACGCCGCAGGAGAATGAAGAGGTCAAGAGATAGGTCCAGTACTTAATGGACAAAGGATTGGTTAGAGATATCTTGAGCCCATGCGTTGTTCCAACAATGCTCAACCCAAAGAAAGATGGAGGCTAGAGGATGTGTACAGACTCGAGGGAAATCAACAAGATTACCATCAGATATAGATTTCCTTTGCCAAGGATGGATGATTTGATGGATTTTTTGAGTGAAGCAAAAAAAATTTCAAAGATTGATTTGAAGAGCGAATATCATCAAATTCGAATGAGAGAAGGTGATGAATGGAAGACAGCCTTCAAGACAAATGAAGGGCTGTATTAATGGCTTGTCATGCCATTTGGCTTAAAAAATAAGCCTAGTACTTTCATGAGGTTGATGAACGAAGTCTTGAAGGAGTTTATAGGAAAGTTCATCATTGTAAATCTTGACAATATACTGATTTTCAGTAGAACAGAGACAAAGCACTTGAAGCATTTGGCTATAGTGATGAAAAGATTACAACAAGAGAAGTTGTTGATAAATATGAAGAAAACATCATTCCTGAGGACAAAGCTCATTTATTTGGTGTTTGTTATCTCTGCAAATAAGCTGAAAATGGATCAAGATAAAGTGGAGGTGATTAAGAATTGGCCATCGCCAAAGAGTATATTTGAAGTTAGAAGCTTTCATGGATTGGCTAGTTTCTATAGGAAATTTATCAAAAATTTCAGTGGAATTAGTGCACCGATGATGGACACGGTGAAGAAAATAAATAAATATTTTCACTAAACACAAGAAGCAGAGAAAAGTTTCAATCTGTTGAAAAGGAAGATTACTGAACAACCAATTTTGGTGTTGCCAGATTTCAACGAAACATTTCAGGTCAAGTGTGATGCAAGCAGATTTGCAATTGGAGAGGTCTTGAGCCAAGACAACAGGTTGTTCTCATACTTCAGTGAGAAACTAAATGAAGAAAAAATTAAATATTCAACATATGACAAGGAATTCTATGCAGTTATACAAGCGTTGAATAAGTGGAGGAACTATTTGCTTCCTAAAGAGTTTGTTTTGTACAGTGATAATCATGCTTTATAGTTCGTGACTCAACAGGAGAAGTTGAACCAAAGACATGTTAAATGGGTTGAATACATGTAGAATTTCACTTTTGTAATTAAACATATTTCTGGAAATGCTAACAAAGTTGTTGATGCTTTGAGCAGGAAATGTTTGCTTATGCAAGAATTTAGAGTAAAAACATTGGGCTTTGAGAACCTCAAGGACATGTATAGAGATGACCCAGATTTCAAAGAGGCGTATGAGGCATCTGAGAATCCAATTCTCAAGGATAGAAGCCAATGGATTGAATATATGATCCAGGATGGATTATTATTCAGAGGCAATCAATTATGCATTCCAAAATGCTCCATGAGGAGGAATCTGTTGAAAGAAAAACACAGTGGAGGATTGGTGGGACATTTTGGTCATGAAAAAACGTTATCGAAATTAAATGGCTCATATTTTTGGCTAGGGATGAGGACCGATGTCAAAATATTTGTGGACAAATGTGGAATTTGTCAGCACACAAAGGGAAAAAGGTAGAACATAGAGTTATACCAGCCGTTACCCATACCTGAGAGGCCGTGGGATGCAATGAGCATGGATTTTATATTGGGGCTGCCAAGGACACAAAGAGGATTTGATTTGATCTTTGTGGTGGTAGACAAATTTTCAAAGATGGCACATTTCATACCATGTCAGAAAACCAGCAATGCAACTCATATTGTGAACTTGTTTTTCAAGGAAGTTGTCAGACTTCACGGCTTACCCAGAAGTATAGTTTCATATCGAAACACCAAGTTCGTAGGACATTTCTAGAGGAATTTATGGAAGAAGTTGGGGAAAAATCTGTCTTTTATCTCATCTTATCATCCTTAGATGGATGGACAGATAGAATTTGTAAACAAGAGCTTGGGAGATTTGCTAAGGATCCTAATGACTGAACACCACAGTCAGTGGGATCACATTCTGCCACAGGAGGAATTTGCTTACAATGATTCACACAACAGAAGCACAGGGCAGAGTCCATTTTAGATTGTTTATGGAATGCAGCCAAGAGGAGTTTTTGAACTGAAAGATTCAGAACAGAATGAAACTAAAAGTGCTAGTGCAGAGGATTTTGTAGACGCAATGAAGTAACTTCACAGCCAAGTCAGGGAATGTTTGCAGAATTCAAATCAAGAGTACAAGCGCAGAGAAGATCAACATAGGCGTGAACTTCAGTTTGAAGTTGGCGATCTGATTCTTGCACATCTGAGAAAGGAAAGGTTCCCAAGGGGAACATATAACAAACTAAAAATGAAGAACATTGGACCACGCAAGGTCGTGAAGAAATTTGGGGCAAATGCATATGAGATTGAATTACCCGATGGGATCAAAATTTCACCGATATTCAACATCTCGGATTTGTACCCTTATAGAGATGAAGGAGACAATGACCAGACAGAGGTTCAGTGGAATAAACAAATGCATGTAGCTGAAAAGCCACATATGGAAAGTATACTTGACAAAACAATCAACATGAGGACTAGGAGAAAAGAGTATTTTGAATACTTCATCAAAAGGAAGGGACATCTAGTTGAAGATGCCAGCTGGGAGAATGAAGAAAAAATTCATAAGCATGGACAGACCGTGCAAGAGCTCATGAACAGGAGTCCATGAAAATTTTCAAGTGAGGGAGTATGATGCAGGAGCATCGTCAGCAACAAGCAAGCGTGGAGGCGGAAGACAGCTGGGATGAACACCATCACATTTTGGCACATGTCAAAAATGTTTTGAAATGTTTTTGAAAGTTTGGATGTGTAGACATTAATGAAATATTTAAGAAGGCATACTTCCATATTGTAAACAGATCTTGAGTGAGCTGCTCTTGTCTGTAGGATGTAGGGGAATTTATGCCAGTTAATGAAAGTAGGTAGATTTAAATTCTAGATTAAACAGTTTTAGGAGCTGGAGGGAAAACAACTATAGACAGCCTCATCTTTGTATCTTTGTATCAAATTGAATCAATAAGAGATGGTAGGATTAAGCACATTAGCATAGAGGAGAAATAGAGAATAGCAGAGAAGAATCCATGTACAGAAGTTCTGAGATTAATATATGAAGCTTTGATTCAGACTCATGGTGTTCTAAAGATTTCTGTGTATACATGCTGAATGCTATGCTTATGGTTATGTTATTCTCTCTGTCATGCATTTTTTATTATGTTGTGTGTGTATGTATGATTTCATGTTAAGTGTTTGAAGTTTGAGAGAGAGTAAGGGAATGAGTTTCAATTGTGTCTCTTCTTGAGGAAAAGTTCTTGCAAGGAGTGCAGTGAAGCATCCGCAAGGAGTACGTTGACAGAATCCAGAGTTCATCTCTGAAAGCTCAGGAGGGATACCATTTTTCTCATTTCAACCGAAGTGCAAGACAAGCATAGAAGTTGTGCAAGGTGTGCGTAGGTTGTTTGAGACCTTACAACTTATAAAATAAGCTTGAGAGATTGAAGGATTGTTGTTGCAGAGTTGCACAGAGTCAAGAGATTCAAATATTCAGGAATATTTGAAGAATTTTTGCAAGGAGTGCATGCATAATTCTTCTGAAGACTCGAAGTCGCAAGGAATCTTAGGAGGAGTAGTGTTTTCGAAAACATTTTAAGAAAGTTTCAGGAAGATTGATCCCTTCGAAGTATTCAAGGAGGAGATTGAATGGTCCGAATTCTCCGAGGAGAAATCCCAAAATAGCGGGGACCGTAGGATCTAGAAAAGTTGCAGGGGAGTTAAGTGTTGGATAGATATATCCTTCGAAAGGAAGAGTCAACATGGATCGTCGATCCTGACCTATTCAGGCCGTCAAATCATTTTGGGAATTTTGGAGTTCAGAGTTTCGAAAGTCCTGAGGACGGGTGATCGAGACTTAGTAGGGAGGAAAGTCTGAAATCAGTGGTCATGATAGAGTATTTGTCAGCAAATCGGGGTTTAGGAATTTAGGGGTCATGATGACATAAGGTTAGGGTTGAGATTTTTAAACTCCCGATACCAGAAAGCCCGAAAATAAAGGAAGCTATCGAAGGGTGGTTCAAGTTCCAAAATTCGAAAAAGGTGACTGGTGGAAGGAGTCCACGACAGGCATATAGTACAGCTCGAGGGGACAGTTGGAAAGCCAGGAACCCTTGCAATAGGACTCGGGAAGTCCAAAGAAGGGAGACCATTTCGGAAATTTGGAAATTCGAGTTCCGAAAGGTATAGGAGACAGAGAGTTTGAGAAAAAGCCTTACAAACTCCCGGTACACGAAATCGCGCTAACCGTTGGATCAAGGGGAAGAACCACAACTATTGATTTTCCTTGGAAGTGGAACATTAGTGTTTCGATGTTTTGGGATTCGGAATACTGGGAATCCTATTGACAAAGGGACGAGACATAGTGCCAAGAAAAATCCCACAGTTGTGAAGTGTAGTAGGGCTAAGGGTGGACTTTTGGTATTTCGGTAATTCAGGTTTCGAGACCCTGAGAGTCAAGAGGTAGAGTTGCACGTCATCGAAACTCCCAAAATCGCGAAGAGAAAAAATCCAAAATCAGTGGCAAGGTGAGTCGAGAGTTTGGTATTTCAGGATTCAGAGGTTGAAGGGGCAAGGTTCTCAACAACGGGATTTGCGAAATCGTGAAATCTGGTATCCCAAAAAGAAAAGTGAAAAAGTCCCAATGACAGTTGGGGTTTGATCGCGGGGTTCATGATGGTGAATGATCACGTGGGAATAACTCAAGAGGGCCTGTGAATTATACTCAGAGAGAGTGAGTGAATAATTTCCCGAGAGGAAAGAAAAGAGTGAGTCAGATTCTATGGGCCGAAGTTGAGAAGATCCTGTGCGGACCTTGACCTGAGGGTTGGGGGTCTACGTCACTCAACCTTGCAGGAATTTTTCCTTTTGCTATTTGGGATTTTGCGACTCAAAAAAATCCACAGTAGAGAGTTTCCTTATCTTTCGAAACTACTATTCCGAAATTCCCTAAGCCTCACCTCCCACGTGATCTATGGCTAAGATCTTCCTCGATCCGATGGCTCTGGATCTTTCGAGATTTCGCAAACTGGGTTTTTGAAACTCTCGATTCCAAAATCACAGCCTTCTCTACTTCTCGAACCCTGAAATGTTGAAATGCCAAAATGGTCTCAACGACGATTAGCCCCTAACCAAATCTTGGTCCATGTGACTGCTTCCTCTATGACCACAGCCCTATGCCAAAGACACGTCGCTTTTCACGAATTTGGGGTTTTCAACGCAAAGTGCCCCGACTCCTTGCCATCAAAATTGTCAAAATAATGAACCCCAAAATGCCGAAATGCTAAAATTCCACTCCAAAGGGGAATCAACGGCTCTTGTTGATTCTCATCCAATGATCACTACTCCTCCTGAGCTTTGAGTATCAAAAGACACTCCCTTTAACCTTTTCTCTGATATGTGAGATCTAACGGCTCATGACATTTCACACTTCTCCACGAAGCATTGCCACCGTCCGTTTCTGCCCTTGTTACCCCTTTTGCGATTCGGGACTTGGAGCAACCAAGGATTTGGTCTGCACTCCAACCTCACGATTCCCGAATTCACGAAAATGATCCAATGGCTTAAAAAAGCGTGATCAATGGCTCACATTGATTCTGAATACTAAGGTGATGGGTTCATCCACCTCTAACCACATTGCAGCTTCCTTTGATCCTATGGTCCTCACGATTTCACGAGTTCTCCACAGAGAATTCTGACTGTACGTTCTACTCTTATGTGCATCTTCCCAGATATTAAACTCTGTGCGCCTCCATCCGGATCCGCTAGCTATCGGTCCTTTGCATTGAATCTGATGGCCCATATCTATTCATCTTCCTTGTGCACTTTCCTATGTGCATCTGGACGTAGACTTCAATGACCCAGATCTTACCTCTCCAATTGATCTAACGACAGTTGTGGTCTACCTTGAGCATGTCCTTCTTCCTTTCCCTTGGAAGATTTCTTTCTCCAAAAGGACTCGGACTTTATCTCTGCTGCGAAGCCTATAACCTTGGCTCCCTCCTGTATTCTAAGATGCGTTCCTTCTCCTGAGATTTATTTCTCTAAACCTCAAAGGTTCCTTCGAACTCTGCAACCTCTTGCAGAAACTTTGCATGAAATGGTGCTATCTCTTCTGAGCTTATCTGTGGATCTGACCTCAAAGTGTATCTATCCCTTTCTCTCCTTGAACGGATGTAAGTTCCCTCTGGCAACTTCCTGCTCAAGCACACTTTGTTGAGCCTGCAGGGTGTTCAGTAACCCTATGAGTGTCTCCTCCCGTGACACTTCTCTTCTCTCTAAACTCAAACAAGAGTTCCTCCTGTGCATACTTGCACCAAATCAATTCCCACCTGGCAGATTTCTCCAGAATCCTTAGTGACTTTGTCTTCTCATCAAACTCAAAATAAAGTTCTCCTTAATGCATCCTATGCATTTTCTCAATGCCCTCCTGGTAGAGCCTTTACAAAATTCTCAACAATTCTGCTTCTCCTCTCTGTGCTCTCCTCTGCACAGTTTCTCCTTCACGGTGTTCGGAAACCTTGAGGATTCCTCCTTGAGTCAACGACTTTAGCTAGTGTGCCCTCCTGGCACTTCTTTGTCTGAAATTCAACAGAATTCAGAAGTGCACTCCTACACTGGTTTTCAGAGACCGTAGTACTCTGTCATGCACTCTTGCATGAAACCAAAAAGAATCCAAACCTGAAATCAAAGAACTCTCAGATAGGAAAATATATATATCCCTGCAAATGTAGATATAACATACATCTACAACATATCATCAACACATAAAGACATTCATTCATGAACTCACAAACACATGAACAACAACATGGAGGAAAAACTGCTATGATTGTATTAATATGAAATGCCTCTTTACAATGTGAGCTCAGACTACAATAGAGTCATGACTTCCTCTCTTCTCCCTATTCTTTCCGTTCTTCTCTGCCTGAAATAAATCTAGCTTCAAAGAAGATCTTTTTACAAAGAGGGGCTCCTTGAGCTCTTCCCTCCATCTCACTAACTCTCATTAATTTACATTCAATTACATTGAATGGCTGTCTGGTCCGAATCATATCTATATCTCAGCCTTACAACCATTTAAGGAAAACTTTATCTAAAGCCTATGCACATGCATGGTTTTTGGCTCTACCAGCCTTACAACATTTAATACAATTTTTCAAAATTTGAAAAATGAGAGGGCTGCACCGCTCTCCTTCCATTGAATGTGTGCTTGATGTGCTGGCTAGATGGAATGTAGTTGGGTTGGAGTGATTCTCCTGCATCATACTCCTCTACTGTGAAAAATTCATGAGCTCCTTCTGATGAGCTTCCCAGCATGGATATCGAAATCCACCTAGATCCCAAACAGTTCCTTGGAGCTGTCCATTCGCTCCATCGCTTCACTGTTGCTATTGCTTATGTTTCCCTGTTGCTATGGAAAGTTCTCCTTTTCTCAACTTCCTTTTGCTGACCGCTTCTATTGATCTGATCATCAACCTTCTGATCTCCTCAATTATCTCATCCAGCTACTCCCAGGCGTGGCTCTCCTTTTGCAACCTTCTCCACTGCACTTCTTCCCTGCAAATGGGTAGATCAACTAGATATCCCATGCCATCTTCTTCCTCTGTGGCCTCAACTTGCCACTCTGCTATAAAATTTATCTCTGCAGTCTTATCATTGAGTCTCTTCTTATCTTCCTCTTCTCACAACTTGACTGTCAGTTGTCCTTCTAGCACATCTCCAGCTTCCTCCAGCTGCTTTCTAGACTAGAATTTTGCTTCATCTGTTGATGCATGCCTTGGCATTGAATTCATCATCAACTATTCAATTCTTTGGCTTAAATTTTCGAGCAATTCCTTGAAATTCTCCTCTACTAACATTTGCATGATTTTCTACTCATGCCAGTCATCTACTAGCTCTGGATGGTTCAACCAATCCTCCAGCATCTCCAACTCCATCTCCCATGGAGTGAGCATCTTATCTGCATGCTCTTCTTCTGCTACAATTTCCAGTGTTGTAGTTATCCCCTGTTCAGCCTCTTGACTGAAAATTTTGAGTATTTCTGTTGAATCCTCTTCTTCCTCAGCTGGGTTAGGTTCTGATGTCTGTCCCATTTATTCTTCTTCTTTGACAGTCATAGCTGGTTGTCCCTCTGTTGTTACTGTATCAGCCATACAATTTCTCGCCTCAGCTGGGTGATATGGAAGGAATACCTCTATTCCCCCAATGACCAGAATGAATTTATTATCTTCCTTCTCCATCATCTCTCCTCGTTGATATGATCTCACCTCTGAGCTCTCGATACTTTCAGATAGTCTCAAATCCTTCTCCCTTCCCACTTGGCAGATTGGGAATTTTTTTTTGCCCACTTGGTAGTCTATGAGATCCTCCAACGATCTCATCTCATTGCCCCTCTGGAAACATGAATTTTTTGTTCTACCCTCCTGGCAGTCTTTGAGATCCTCCAACGATCTCTTCTCATCGTTATCTTGACTGAGATTCCTCCCAGTCTCTGGTTCACAAGTGTGAACCACTCCTTCTCTATCACCGAGGCTTCTAACACACCTCAGCTATTCCTTCAGCAGTCTCCGCTACCTTCGGGCCAATAAATACTGAACTGACCACTTTACCCTTCTCTTTATGGTCCATTCATATACCCAATGCAGTTTTGCATCCTGCAGCATCTGCAGTGAAAGCTCTTCCATTCTCTCCCTTATCTCAGTAAGCTCTTCATCCATCTCATATTTTCTCTACTACTGGTGGTTCTTCTTTCCACCATGTCCATGGCCTTCAATAGCCATCTTCTTGTTCATGTCTGCCCTCTTGGAAAACTTGTTACTATCACTCTACAACCGTGAGTGCTTCCAGCCTTTCCTACAGTCCTCCTGACTATCTATTGACTGTTGCGCACCTTGCAACAATAATCACAGAGATTCAACACTCTGTCTTCCTTTTCCTCTAGCTCCCTCTGCCTGCAATATACAAACAAAATCAAGCTCTGATACCAACAATTGATGTCACGAACCCCCCTTCCTCAATAGGTTCCGCGCGACCTCCCGGTCTTAGGATCATTCTAAACCTTTCCCTGAGTCAGATTGACTCTTTGATTTTCCCCACAATGAATATATCACACACACAAGGGTGTATCCACAGGTCCTTATGAGTTATACGTGCGTGATCAAACACAAGGCGCTAACTCTACCCACCTAATCAACAAATATGATTGGGACTTTTTCCGAAAAGGAATTTTAGATTTCCCAACTTTGCGAATCTTGATGTAAGTTCCTTGAATCTTCAACCTCCGAAACTTGAAATGTCGAGAAGGTTGACTCCTTTAATGCGTCAAACACACACCACTTGTTGCCCACTAATTTCATCTTTTCGAGACTTGAGAGAACAACCAACAATCGTTCCTCTTCCCTTATTATTCCCCGAATTCTGAAATTTCTCCTTTAGCAAGATCGACGGCCTTTCGGGATTTTCGTCGACCCTCAACCTTTCATGAATTTCTTCAAACCTTGACCACTCCTTTGACTTTCGCCGCACGTACCCTCTCACTCATACTTGGGACCCAACTTTTGACATTTCTCTCTTCGTGATTTTGGGACTTGTGTTGACCATGCAACTCTACCTCTTGAGTCCCGAAACCTCGAAACCCGATTAGGGCCCAACAACTATTGTCCCTCAACCTTTCGGGAATTTTTTCTTTTGCTCTGTGATTTCACGACTCGCAAAAATCCATAGCAAAGAGTTTCCTTACCTTTCGAAACTCCGATTCTTGAATTCCTAAAGCCTCACCTCCCATGTGATCTATGACTGAGATCTTCCTCGATCTGACAACTCTGGATCTTTCAGGATTTCGCAAACTGGGAGTTTGAAACACTCGATTCCAAAATCATAGCCTCCTCTCCTTCCCGAACCCTGAAATGATGAAATGTCAAAATGGACTCAATGACGATTAGCCCCTAACCAAATCTCGGTCCATGTGACTTCTTCCTCTATGAACACAACCCTACTCCAAATACACGTCGCGTTTCGTGACTTCGGGGTTTTCAACGCAAAGTGCCCCGGTTCCTTGCCATTGGAATTGTCGAAATGTCGAACCCCAAAATGTCGAAATTCCACTCCAAAGGGGAATCAATGACTCATGTTGCTTCTCATCCAATGGTCACTTCTCCTCCTGAGCTTTGAGTATCAAAAGACACTCCCTTTAACCTTCTCTCTGATCTGCGAGATCTAACGGCTCACGACATTTTGCACTTCTCCACAAAGCATCTCCACTGTCTGTTTTTTCCCTTGTTACCCCTTTTATGATTTGGGACTTGGAGAAACCTAGGATTTGGTCTGCACTCCAACCTCATGATTCGTGAATTCATGAAAATGATCCAATGGCTTAACAAAGCGTGATCAATGACTCACATTGATTCTGAATCCTAAGGTGATGGGTTCATTCGCCTCTAACCACATTGCAGCTTCCTTCGATCCTACGATCCTCATGATTTTGCGAGTTCTCCATAGAGAATTTTGACTGTCCATTCTACTCTTATGTGCGGCTTCCTAGAGATTAAAATCTGTGCACCTCCCTCCGGATCCGATGGCTATCGGTCCTTCGCACTAGATCTGACGGCCCATATTTGTTTCTCTTCCTTGTGCGCTTTCCTCCATGTGTCTGGACATAGTCTTCAACAACCCAGATCTTGCCTCTCCAGTTGATCTAATGACAGTTGTGCTCTACCTTGAGCATGTCCTTCTTCCTTTCCCTTGGAAGATTTCTTTCTCCAAAAGGCCTCGGCCTTTGTCTCTTTTGTGAAGCCTATAACCTTGGCTCTGGCATGTATTCTAAGAGGTGTTCCTCCTTCTGAGATTTATTTATCTGAACCTCAAAGGTTCCTTCGAACACTACAACCCCTTGCAGAACCTTTGCATGAAATGGTGCTATCTCTTCTGAGCTTATCTGTGGCTCTGACCTCAAAGTGTCTCTGTCCCTTTCTCTCCTTGAAGGGATGTAAGTGCCCTGTGGCAACTTCCTTCTCAAGCACACTTTCCTGAGCCTGTAGGGTGTTCAGTAAGCCTGTGAGTGTCTCCTCCTATGACACTTCTCTTATCTCTGAACTCAAACAAGAGTTCCTCCTATGCACACTTGCACCAACTCAATGCCCACCTGGCAGAGTTCTCCAGAATCTGCAGTGACTCTATCTTCTCACCAAACTCAAAATAGAGTTCTCCTTAATGCATCATGTGCATTTTCTCAATGCCCTCCCGGCAGAGCCTTTACAAAATTCTCAACAATTTTGCTTCTCCTCTCTGTGCTCTCCTTTGCACAGTTTCTCCTTCAAGGTGTTCAACAACCTTGAGGCTTCCTCCTTTAGTCAATGACTTTAGCTAGTACGCCCTCCTGGCACGTCTTTGTCTGAAATTCCACATAATTCAGAAGTGCACTCCTGCACTGTTTTTCAGAGACTGCATTACTCTAGCATGCACTCTTTCATGAAACCACAAATAATCCAAACCTGAAATCAAAGAACTATCAGATAGGAAAATCCATCTATCCGTGCAAATGCACATCTAACATACATCTACAACATATCATCAACACATAAAGACATTCATTCATGAACTCACAAACACAAGAATGACAACATGCAGGAAAAACTGCTATGATTGTATTAATATGAAATGCCTCTTTACAATGTGAGCTCGAACTGCAATAGAGTCACGACTTCCTCTCTTCTCCCTATTCTTTCTGTTCTTCTCTACCTGAACTAAATCTAGATTCAAAGAAGATCTTTTTACAAAGAGGGGCTCCTCGAGCTCGTCCCTCCATCTCACCAACTCTCATTAATTTACATTCAATTACATTGAATGGTTGTCTAGTCCGAATCAGATCTAGATCTCATCCTTACAACCATTTAAGGAAAACTTTATCTAAATCCTATGCACATGCATGGTTTTTGTCTCTACCAGCCTTACAACATTTAATACAATTTTTCAAAATTTTAAAAATGAGAGGGTTGTGCCTTTCTCCTTCCATTGAATGCACGCTTGATGTGTTGGCTAGTTGGAGCGTAGCTGGGTTGGAGTGATGCTCCTGCATCACTGATCCAAAATTGAACACATATCTCGATGCTCTCTTTCTATCATCAATAAAACTTGCAAAATCACTATCAGTATATCTAATTAAATCAAAATTTGAATTTGATGTGTATCGGATGCCATAATTTGTTGTTCCTGAAAAATATCTTGGGATCCTTTTTCCTTCTTGACAATGAGTACTCTTCAGAGTCTCCATAAGTATGGAAATGAAAATTACAACAAACATTATATCAGGAATTGTTGCTATCAAATACATACGACTTCCAACCAGTCTTTTATACAGATTTGAATCGACACATGATCCCTCATCATTCTTACTGATTTTTGTGCTAGTTGCAATTGGTGTTAAAACTAGTTTACAGTTCACCATCTTAAACCTTTTCAATATGTACTTTTCATTCTTAGTTTGAAAAATAAAAATATCATCTTTAGATTGATTTATTTTGATGCCAAGAAAATATTTCATGATCCCTAAATTGATCATTTCAAACTCAATTTTCATGGATGTCTTAAAATCATCTATTGAAATATCTTCAATGAAAATCAAATCATGAACATACAAATAAACAAGCAAGATTTTACCTTCCTAATTTACCTTTGTATACATAGTTGGCTCACTTGTACTCATGTTGAATCCTCCACCATTCAAATATTCATCAATATTGTTTTACCATACTCTTGGTGCTTGTTTCAATCCATACAACACTTTCTTTAATCGTAGACCTTAACTTCGTGTCCATCAATCTCATATCCTAGAGGTTATTTCACATAAACCTCTTCTTCTAGAAATCCATTTTAAAATGTTGACTTAACATCCATCTGGTACATGCTCCATTTATTCTGAGGTCCAATAGCTAAAACCATCCTCATTGTTTCAAGTATGGATACATGTGAAAAGGTTTTATTATAATCAATACTAGGTTGTTGACTGAACCCTTGAGCTACAAGTGTTTCCTTGTGTTTTTCAACTTCTCCTTCTGCATTCATATTTGTTTTATAAATCCATTTCACACCAATACTATTCTCACCTTCAGGAAAATCAACAAGATCCCAAGTGTTATTTATTTCAATGGAATCACTCTCTTCATCCATGGCTTCTAGCTAAACTACATCTTTAACAACTTCATCAAAATTTATAGGATCATATGAAATCAATGAAA
Organism: Picea engelmannii; assembly: GCA_009831015.1. Classification (NCBI taxonomy): domain Eukaryota; kingdom Viridiplantae; phylum Streptophyta; class Pinopsida; order Pinales; family Pinaceae; genus Picea; species Picea engelmannii. Next base: position 450,483 of record ML776920.1, on the reverse strand, counting down.
AATTTGAAACCTGATCTATTTCACCATTCTGGTAATATAATTCTCTTAAACTTTTAGTCTTCTGGCCTTTAAATATGTTCTTTAATGAAGCTAAAGTAGGATTTTATTCATTACTTACCTTTGATCATGTTTTTTGTCCATTGGGACTTGATGGCTCACCATGCTCATATGTTCGGGGTGTTCTAAATTGTGATGAATTGATATGTGATGTTGGCCTTACAAGAGTTCTTGTTGAAGGTGTATTTTCATGTGGAATCAACTTTACACCATGTATGACATGCTCATCTCCATCATCATGTCCATGGGATACTTCAACTCCCCCTGAAACAACTTTGTCAATGCTTCCATCCCAAGACTCTTCTCCTTTAAACTCGACATCTCTGATGATTAAATACTTCTTGGTGATGGGATTATAGAGTCTATGTTCCTTACACTCTTCACTATATCCAACAAGGATACACTTCTCACTTCTGTCATCCAACTTTCTTCTCATCTCTTCAGGTAAATGTGCGTAAGCTACAGACCCATAAATTCTTAAATGAAAAACACTACAACTCTTACCACTTCATGCTTCCTGGAAAGAACGGTTCTTCACACTCTTAGTCATAATATATTCATAATATAAATTGAACAAATAACAACATCTCCCCAATATTCATTTGGAAGGTTCTTCTCTTTCAGCATACAGAGACATGTTCATGATGGTTCGATTCTTCCTTTCAGCCACTCCATTTTGTTTTGGACTATAACGAGTAATAAATTGTCTCTTAATTCCATGAAAAAGACAAAACTCAATGAAATTATTTAACATATACTCACCTCCCTTTTCTGATCTCAAGACTTTAATACACTTACCACTCTCATTTTCATATTTTTTCTTCAAAAAATACACACAATTGTTTCTACTGAAATCATCCATAAATGTCAAAAAATAAACATTACCATCTAAAGAAGGTGTTTGCATGGGTCCACACAAATCTGTGCATACAATTTCCAATGGAGATTTTTGCTTGTATGAAACTCCAAAAAAAAACTTCTCCATGTGATGCTTTCCAAGTATGCAACTCTCACATGAGCTTGGTGGTTCTTGAATACTGGGAAACCCCTTTACCATCTTGTTCTTCTACAACAAATATAGACCTCCAATATGTAAATGGACATATCTCAAATTCCATAACGATAAGCCATCTAAACTCTTAACTTTATAAGCATTCAAAGAGTGAGTCAATTTATTTCTAATAATAAATGGAAACATTATATTCTTTGTCATCTCTACCCTGGAAATCAATTGTTTACTTGGATACTTATCATAAATTGCACATACCTTGTTCTTGAATAACACTATGTACTTTTTCTCCATCAGTTGTCCAACACTCATTAGATTGCATTTCAAACCAGGTACATAATAAACATCATCTATTTTCCTTGTTTACATAGTATAAAAAACAATCACACCTTTACCATTAAATCTTACCTTACTATGAAACTCCACAAGCAAACTTCTCCTTGTGATGCTTTCCAAGTATGCAACTCTCACACAATCTTGTTGGTTGTTGAGTACTGGGAAACCCCTTCACCATATTATTCTTCTGCAGCAAATCTAGACCTCCAAAATGTAAATGGACATATCTCAAATGGCATAACCATGACTAATCTAAACTCTTAACTTTATAAGAATTCAAAGAGTGTGTCAATTTATTTTTCATAATAAACGGAAACATTATATTCTTTGTCATCTCTACCCTGGAAATCAATTGTTTACTTATCATAAATTGCACATACCTTGTTCTTGAATAACACTATGTACTTTTTCTCCATGAGTTGTCCCACACTCATGAGATTTCATTTCAAACCAGGTACATAATAAACATCTTGTATTTTCCTTCTTTCGTCATTCTTAGTATAAAAAACAATCACACCTTTACCGTTAACGCTTATCTTACTATCATTGCCCAACTTTGTGTCTAAATTGGAAAACAAATCTTTATTTCCAAATTTCTTGCAGTAATAACATTGAACTTTAGATTTATCATACCTCTGATTCCCTTGCTTCCAGGATCTATTTCTACTGGCCATCAAATTAAGAGGATTTTCCTGAGATTTCTCCTCGGATTCTGATTCATTTCTGCTATCCCTTTGACGAGAAAATCAACCTCCTCTTCCTTGGTTACTAGACCTTCCTCTGCCTCTGCCTCTAGTAACTTACAACTATGATTTGAAGGCATTCTCCAATGGTGCTTCATCATATCTAGACATCCTAGATTCATGTGTAACAAGAGAACTAGTCAGCTCATCAATTTGCATTTGACTAAGATCTTTATATTCCTCTATGGGTACGAGAACAACTTCTTTGGCAAACTTCTAAACACTTTCTTAATAACTCTCTCGTCCTCGATGTCATCACCATATTTCTTTCTCTGATTTACAACAATCATGACTTGAGTCATGCAATTACCAACAATTTCATTGTCCTTCATCTTCATATTGTCAAGTTATGCAACTTGACAATCTTCACCTTGGATGCACCCTGATAGCAAGATTCAAGAATGTCCCAAGCCTTCTTTGAAGATTCTGCGCTCGACACTACGGTAAAAATTGATTCATTTAATCCTTTCTCGATAAGGCCAAGGGCTTTGTTGTCCTTATTTTTGTTTTCCTTCAATAAATCACACTTAACATTAGTAAGCGCCAATTCTGCTACCTGTTTAGTTGGATCTGCATAACCATCAGTAACAAAACTCCATAGATCTTGAGAACGCAAAATTGTTCTCATTCTAATATACCAGGAATCATAAGTTTTCATAGGAACCTCAGGCTTAGATGAACTAATACTCACAACCATGTTGAATCAAATACCACACTCTGATACCAAAATAAAGGTTCTATAGGAGTTGCAGCAACACAAAGTGTTGCAGCAGAACATAGTAGATGTTGCAACTTAACAAGTTGCAGCAAAACAAGGAGATACAACAAATAAAGTTGCTGCAAAACAAGGGAGTTACAACAACAAACTAAAAGTCAAATTACAACACCGAAATAGCTTTATCAAATCATTCCCTGCAACATTAAGTCAACCCAATACTTTTGTAATGAATCTCAATAGCATGCTACACTAAAGCATCCCTAGCAAAATCAAATACTTTGTTACAACAAAAAACTCTGAAATATATTCAATGACAGCTTCAGCAAAATCAGTTCAAACAAAGTACTTTGTATGAACATCAATAAATCTGAACATTTAACATGAGTTTACAAACTCAAATTCAAACATGAACAGAGCATAAAATCCTCTATTAACACTCTAATTTTTTTTATTATAAATTAGTTTTTCAATTACATATATATATACATGAGATTGACCTTCCCAATTTCAATTTGATTACATAACCAAACAAAAACTGATAACTCTTCATATAAAGATCAAGATCAAGCTGTGATAACTCTTCAAATATTGAATGGATAAGGCTGTCACCTCTTCACAACTTGATCCCCATAGATAAGCCATCTTTTGGGCGATCTTTTGGGCGATGGAAGGATTAATCTTCCAACAATTTGGATCGGTGTGCAATTTAATCTTCCAACAATAATTAATGGTAAATTGCAAGAAAGAAAGGATATAGCATTTAAAGTGCTTTCCTTGTTATGCAAATAATAAGCTCAAGAGTTTTTAAACTACGTAATTTTAAGTTTCTTAAAGCATTCAATTTGAATTTAATGTAAGCTTGATGGTTTGGCTACACCATCATCAATGTAAGCTTTACATTGATGATGGTGGTGACGGAGCTGAAAGAGGCTATCAAACTGCACGGGGACAACACTTCTATTTTAATTTCAGGAGACATTTGTATAGAAAGTAAAGATTTGCAGGCTAGCCCGTTGATGGACTCGGGGTGATGACAGCTCCAACATTTTGAAAGTTGGAAGATAAGTTCAATTGTCGTGTTGTGTAACAAGTCCATTCTACAATCGTCCTGATAAAATACTTTCCTAGTTTCCGTTTCCGGTGATTTATAGGCTGAGTAAACCTAATGATTAAGAAATTATATTTCTTTTTTATTATTGATATTTAGTATTACAAATGCAAATCAATATATTATAATTTAGTTTAATTTTTTTATTTTTAAATGAACTTTTTCTTCATATATATAAATATTTTCTATTTTTAAAATCTAAAGGTCAGTGCTGCATTCCCTGAAGTAAAATAAATGGATTTTTTCTAAACTAATATAAACTATTTTTTTATTTTTTTAATTTATTAATATATCTATATTAAATATTTAAATAATAATATTAATAATATATTTTAAAAATCACTTTATAATAATTTAAAGTAATTAAAAAATTAATCAGATTATTTGAAAATTTGTATTTTTCAAATGTTTAAAATCCATTTAATAAGAATGAAAGTGTAACTTGTTTTAATAAAGTCTATTTAATAAGAATGAAAGTGTAACTTGTTTTAATAAAGTCCATATAATAAGAATAAAAGTATAACTTGTTTTAATAGAGTATGAACAAATTATTTCTATCCATAATATAAAAATCATAATAACTATCTTTATCTTCAATTGATTACTAAATTATAATAATTTTTATTTATTAATAATTTTCTTTTTTCTTCCCTAAAAATTATCTAAAGACATTCAATTAATAAATGATTTGCAACCCATATACATTAATTAACATTTTTGGGTGTTTCTCATAATATTTGGATTATGTAGGGTCTATCTAAAGACATTCAATTGATAAATGATTTGCAACCCATATACATTATGGATTGTGTAGGGTTTAATCATAATTTTCATGGTGATGATTGTGTAGGTCTAATCATAATTTTTATGGTGATGATTTTGCTTCATGATATTATCATTCTTAGTTTTCATAAGACAAAGTTATAAAGCAAGTTGTGAGCATGAGCTAGTGTTGTTATCATTCTTAGTTTTTATAAGGAAAAGTTATAAAGCAAGTTATGAGCATGAGCTAGTGTTGTTGTTAGCATGAGAAAAATTATCATTCTTAGTTTTCATAACGCAAAGTTATAAAGCTAGTGTTGTGAGCATGAACAAGTTGCATGGAGGAGAAAGCTTGAATAAAATTGAATAGAATGGAAAAGATTAAATAAAATGAGAAATTTGACATTAGGGGAGGAAAATACCCTTATCAGTTTGGGTCTAATCCTTAAAATTGCACTAATGAACAAAATGGTAAATCATTGATTTGAAAGTTAAAGAAGTGAAATTTTGGCACTAAAACACTAAATTTGTATTTCTACTATTTACACATAAATATATTTCCAATGATGGTTTTATTTTAAAAACAAAGTTTATATGTAAAATTTATATCTCCTACAAAGTAACTATCCAATTATTCATGGCATGTCCAAGTGGCAATGATGTTATCCCACCATATTTCACATATATAGAACTAGTGATCTATGAGAATCCACTACAAATTTGTAGAAACATTATAGAACACATATTTGATTAATTTTGGAAATATAGTGGATTTAGAATTTAGATCTTTCATGAGATTGAGTTCTTTCAAAACGAGAGCATAAAAGATTGCTCAATTAACCAAAACTTGGACTCTTTACATTATTTCTCTTATTATTATTATTATTATTATTTATATTTTCATATTTTCAGATTAGTTCACTGAGTTCATGAATAATAGATTTGGCTAGAAATTTATTGCATATAAAGACATTAATATTGTGTTTACTATTATTATTACTAACCATTTTAGTTATAATTTGGCATAGTAATTTTTGTGTTTGTGTTTGTATTGAGTCATTATACTAGTAGGAGGTTGACAAAATTCTAGAGTGAGTCCTTTTAAATCTATTTAATGACATAATATTGTGTTTGATATTATATAAACAATTTTAATTATTTACAAAGTAACTATTGTGTTTATGTTGATTATATTTTATGATAAAAGTTTGGTATCATTCTAAAATTAAAAAAGAACAAAAAAAAACCATTTTATAAAAATAAATCTAGGTGTTCCAATTAACAAACAAAAACTATTATCAGTTAGAATGACAATATAGTAGTAAAATTCAATGATTTTGAGATATAATAAGTAAGAGGGAAAACCCACTTTAGTTATATCTAGTTTTTATTATTTACTCATAAACTGTTTAAACAAATTATTTTGAAAATAACACTAGTTAGTTACTCCAATATAATTTTAATAGACCAAATTTTGAAAAATTATTATAAATATATTAATGAATCTCACTATTCAAATTTTATGGAATGAGAAGTGAGCTACATTATAAATCAATGAATTAGAACATGTATAATTTGAGTTTTTGCATATACAAAAGGGAAAAAGGGAAAACTGATTCATTGTGCTTTAAGTAAACAAGTGTTTAATATTTATATTTTTTGAAAAGATTTATATTTTTTGAAATCTTTTCAAAATGGAGACTAAAAAATTCTTAATTCACTACTATGAATACATACATTACATAAAATCAAAGAAAATGTTTCACTGAAACTTTAATTCCTTATATTACTTTTATTATTATTATCTATATTTTATGAATACATATATTACATAAAATCAAAGAAAATGTTTCACTAAAACTTGAATTCCTTACATTGCTTTTATTATTATTTTTTATATTTTCTTATTAAATATTAAATTCATCCAAGTTTTGTCTCCTGAATAATAGAATGTGTAAGAAATTTCTAATTTATAAAGTTATTTAAGAACATAATATTAATATGTTATTTGAATAACCATTTTAACTTTTTTTTTTTAAGAAATTTCTAATTTATGAAGTTCATCAAAATGAAGATAAGTATGCCAAGGTTATAAGTTATAATACTATTATACTAGCACCATTTTAAAGTGACTTATAATAAATCTATTTAGCCATATAATATTGTGTTTGTTACTGTACAAAAATTTAATTAATGAGATTGAGTTTTTTCAAAGTAAAAGAGTAAAAAATATTTAATTCACTACTTTGAATATATAGTTAAACCAAATTTTACTTTGAATATATAGTTAAACCAAAATTTCCTTGAAAGTTTATAATTTTGTATTAAAAGATAAGTTCATTATTATGTTTATTTTTATTATTTATAATTGTGTATTAAAATATAAGTTCATTGAGGTTTGCCTCTTGAATAATACATTATGTGAGAAAATTGTGACCTAAAAAGTTATTTTATGACATATTGATATTGTGTTTTTTTCCTTTGAATTGAAACATCATATTTTTATTAAAAGAGGTTGCATCCACAAAAGATAGTATAGGAGTATAAAATTTAAAGAGGTTGTGTTGAAACTAGAAACTAGATAGCATAGTAGTAAAAAAATTAAAGAGGTTCGCCACTATTTGCAAATATTTCCACCTCTCATCAAAAGGTGAGGGAAATTTTCATTACTTTCTCTTACATCTACATTTTTTTTTAAATTTTTACATACAAGACTAGACTCTTATAAACCAATTGCTTATCTGAATACAAAAGTAGAACATTATTTTCTAGTAGTTTGAAGTACAATCTCTCCCTTAAAGAGATAATCCAAAGATCTTTGATATCCCAAAGAAATATTTGTTTATGTCTCTTTTGCTCGTCTTTCCCTATTTTTTCCTTTCCCCTTGTGACACGAGGGGAGGAATGAAAAAATTTGTTCAAATATGCAGCATATGAAAGTGATTTAGAAGACTTGAGTGAATCCTCACTGTATGCACTAAGGAATTTATTGACATCAATATCATTTTTTTTTAAAGAAAACACTTCGAGTATTTCCTTATGATCTATGGATGGTAAATGAAGTAAAACATTGACCTTAATTATGAACCCAACCCTAAGTTTGATAGATGCTTCAGACTATGTTGTACATAGGGAAGACTCTCATCCCATGTGCGGGGGTGCTTGGAATTGTACATGCATAAGATATGCACGATCATCTGATTGACTGCCTCAGTTTCTCCATCTGTCTCGCGGTGGAAGGAAGTGGATTTGGTGATCTTAGTGTCGAGCAGTGACCGGAGGCTTGACCAGACTATGTTGAGGAACCGAGTGTCATGATCTGAGAAAATGGTTTGTGGGATCCCAAAATGCACCCATACTCGTTCAAACAAGATCTTGGGAGTATCCTTTGTTGTGATTCTCTTCTTGCAAGTGGCCAAAATCACAATCTTGAAAAAGTGATCAAAAACCACAAAAATAGATTCATTTCCCCTCTTGGTGGATGGAAGGCCCGACATGTAGTCCATTGAGATGGATTCCCACAGCCTGTCACGAGTAGGTAGAGGCGTGTACAAGCCCTATTTGTTAGTGGTTGGTTTGGAAATAGTGAGGTTATGCAGTAGCATCGTTGGCAAGCCCGCAGAGGTGGGACCACCAGACACGTGAGAGTTCCCCCAGAACTTTGAAATGTGACAATTTAATTGATTTCGGGATCCGCCTCCACCCAGCGCCGAAATTCATTTTCAGAGGCCCGCTTGAACCGACACCGGATTTTCCCTTTGTAGCAAGTTTTTGAATTTGTAAAATAGAGCATAAGCTCCCACTTTGGCTCTGGAAAGCGATTGATATAGGATAGCATAGGATAAGGTTTAGAGTAGGCAAGTAGCCAGAAGAGACCCTAAGAGATATTTTGAGTTATGTAAAGCTTGTAAGAAGTTAGAGTAGGGGGGAGAGTAAGAGAAGCAGGGAGAAAGGGGAGCAAAGAGAGAACTGTGTTAGAGAAGAAACCCTCAGTTCTGAAATGACTGTAATCTCTGTGTATTTTGTAGTCTGTGGGAATTTTCATGAATAGAACAGAATGGAAAAATTGATCCAAAAGGTGTTGTGTTTGGACTATGTGTATCTTCCTACTATTCTATATTTTATAAGCAAGTGGATAGAACTGTGAGTTGTTTCTTTAGTCTCAATTGTTTCTCTTCATTTAGATCTCTGTAAGGTGTGCATCAAGCCGAGGGAACATGGTGGAATTTATTTTCTCCTTACCGAGAGCTCTGTAGGGTGTGCATTGAGCCAGAGGGAGAAAACACCTGATCCCAAAACTCATTTTCTGAAAGCAGTGAAGATTTGGGTCTTTGCAAAACTCAAAATTTTTCTAAGTCGAAGTCGAGAAAAGCTCAAGAGGAGCACAACTTCCATCAGATTCAGTCGAAGAGATATGGACTGTTGAAGATTTCACATCCAGAGAGAAGTGGAGGAGTGCACAGAGCTGAAGAGATTCTGAGTCATTGGATCTTTCTTAGAATAGTCGACATTCGTCAGATCTGTCGAGAGGAGCTCGAGGTTTAAACCCTCGTAAGAAAAGCGAAATTCCCGAAGGAGTATCATATCAGGAATTTGATGTTCAGGAGGTCAGGAGTCCAGAGGATGAGATTCTGGGCCCTCGACATCAGAAATCGCGAAAGGGAGAATTAGATCTGAGCCATCCATCTGTGAGAGGACGTGTGTCATGGAATCGTCCGTTTCAGAGATTCTGGCACCGAGACTCACAAAGGAGAGCACCTTGACTTCACGAGTAGTGAAGTCCAGAAGAAATCTAAGGCATCCATTGGAAAGAGGACATGTGTCACGAGATCACCCATATCGGGGATTCAGACATCGGAGGTCAGAGAAGGAAGTCATTCAACTTTGCGAGTTGTGAAGTCGCGAAGAGATCATGACCATCCATATGAGGAGGATAGGTGGAAGCAATCACGGGGTTGGCGAAGTGCCGAAGAAGTTTGAGTGAAGGCTTCATGAATTCAGAGGTTCGCAAGGTGAGAGCCCAAGGATTGTTTTCTCCAAGTCGCGAGTGGCGAAGTCGCAAGGAGAGAAGATAGCCATAGGATCCAGGTCACGGAGGACTGTTGGATAAGAGCCTCATCGCATGTATCGCACATTCAGAGGTTCAGAGGTTGAGAGAACCCCTTCTCGACACCAGGAGTCGGGAAGTGTTGAAATCCTAACACGAGGGAATACGTGGCAGAACCACAAGGTGGGGCCCACATGATTGATNGCATCGCCTAGAGAAGGGAGTCAACGCTCTGTTGATTTCTCACGTCTCGGGGACTCGCAGGATGAGAGCACGGGAGCTCGATGATACAACTCACGAAGATGTGAGTTGCAAGAGGAGCTAATGTTTATTCTAGACATTGGTCACGCATAGAGAGAGCGCTGACAAGGAGGAGCCATACCCGTATCGGCATTTCGGGTATCGCAAGATTGGAAGAAAGAGTTGGGAGTTTTGAATCACGAACTCACGAGGTCGCGAGATTGGGATAAGGAATTTGGGTTAGGCCCTTGGTCACAGGCATCGTGATCGCTTGGGAAAGGTGGAGCTCGTTCCCAGTGCTTTTTTCACAGGGGAGTTTCCGAAAGGACCTGTGGATTGATAATTGCAGATTCCAGCAGGGAAGACAAAGGGCCTCTTCAGCTCATAAAATAGATTGAACGATCCTTAAGAATGGGAGGTTGCACAGAGAATCTGTTGAGATGAAGGTGACATCTGCGTCACGTGGGTAGTGCAGGACTTGATATACTTGTCGACATCATGTTGAATTTTTGGCCAATAGAAGTCTTTATGTAGCACTGCCACTGTCTTTTCGACGCAAAAGTGTCCTACCACCTGACTGTAGTGAGCTTCCCAAATTATCTTCGCGTACTCACTTAATGAAGATGTCATCCAAATACACCACTACAGAATTATACTGTAAGTGTTCTACCCAAGTCTTGTTGTAGATAAGCATTTCATCCAGATACACCACTACAAAAGTATTGGTGAAAGGTTGCAGGATATCATCCATCATCCTCATAAAATTTGTTGGAGCATTTTTCAAACCAAAGGGCATGACAAACCATTCAAAAAGACCTTCCTTTTACTTGAAGAAATTCTTCCATACATCTGTATGTTATATTGGGACCTGGTGGTAGCCATACTTTAGATCAATCTTACAAAAGTATTTGGCCCCCATGCGTTGATCAAGGAAGTCGTCAATTCAAGGAATCAGGTACCAATTCGGGACTCTGATTTTATTCAGGGCCCAATAATCAATGTAGATTTGCTAGGTCCCATATTTCTTCTTCACCAGCACAATTGGGATCCCACAAGGCGATGAGTTGGGACAGATGTGCCCCTTGTGGAGTAGTTATTAGATCTACCTCTTGATCTCCTCATTTTCCAATAGAGAGCGACGGTAGAGTATCCCATTGGGTAGAAGTGCATCAGGGGTCAAATCGATGGGATTCTTGACCTGAAAGTGCAGAGGTACCCCAGTAGGTGAGGAGAAGATATCTGAGTATTCTTCCATGACCTTATCCACTAGCTTATGTTGTGTGGAGAGGTCATCCACAAAGGCCCTAGTTGTGATTGTGATATTTCTCTCACTCTAAGAGTGAATCATGAAGAAGAAAATTTTCTCGATCTAAGAGATGAACTTCCTACATTTCTCTAGAGAGATCAAGGAAATATCACTATTTGGGACTGCCTTGAGTATCCTATACAATTTCCTGTTAAAAGTAATAATAACACTACGAGGCCTAGACTCATACAAAACATGATGTTTCCATAAATAAGGTTGACCAAAAAGAACATTACAAACTTTGAGAGGAGAAAAATTAGAAAATACCTCGTCTTTGAAGGGATTGATGTTATACGATAGTCGACATTGTTGGATGACGCAGAGATCGTTTCCTTGGTGAAACCATCCAATGGTGTAGGGTTATGGGTGCAGCGTTGTCGGCATGACCAACCTCTTGATAACCTACACTGGGATGAGGTTCTTCTAGCTACCACCATCAATGATGAAGTGCAACGGGGTGCCTTTTACCCACATATGTTAATGTAAAAGGCATTCTCCTTCTTCTGGATCATCTGGTTCATCGGGATGGAGCTTGGTTGTAGCAACGGTGGAACTAGGTTTCGTGTCAATGATCTATCCTCCCCTTTATGTTTCTAACTCAGAGTCATAACCCACATTTGATTCATAGGCTTTCACTTCGGCCACCAACGACTACTTTAAGCAGAAATCAACAATGTTATGCAAAGGGATCTTATGGAAGTCGCACCACTTCCCGGTAACTTTCTTTGTCTATCTTGTGTCCTTCTTTGCTTGTGGATTGGACTGGTTGTTCTGATACTATCCATATTTTCTCTGTACTTTTTTCTGCGGGTTGGGGCCACCGTTTTCTGGATTTTACTGTGAGGGGTTTCTAGGCACAAAGTGTCACTTGTTTTTTTTAATCTTCTACTCGATTTTGATGACATATCGATAGACCATGCCCAAGGACGAGATGTCCAGAAATTTCATTTCATTCTGGATGTATCTATGCATAGCACCGTGATACTTGACAACCATATGTTGCTCTGAATTTTTGATACCCAACTTGGTGCACAAGGTATGGAAGATATCTTTGAACTGTTGTTTTTGGATAAATCCGTAGGTGCGGACACTAACCGATCTCCCTAGATCCACCTGGATCTAGAACAAAGAAAGACTGAACATGACTCTTTCCCTAGATTTTGATCATGGAATTAAATAGGAGGCAAGAACAAATAACATACCTTATTATCGCTTCCTATGGTCTTTGTTGCTCCCGCTTCGCTCCAGTGCTCTCGCGCAATCAAGACCAAGAAAACACAAACCAACCAAAGTGAAGAAATCATGATCTATTCAACAGTCAATCTATGTATATGATCAAGGAATTATACAATAAAGTGAAAATAGCTTTATGGGAAAGAATCATATTACTATATCATATTAAATGTGAAAGAGAGATTATGACCATGGCCTTGATGTCGTAAGGTCCCTTCCAACTATCCTTCGTTCCCCACACACTTCTTTCTCCAAGTATTTTGAAACCATAGATCTGATAGCTACTCACAATCTATCTTGACAAAGAAAATCTCAAAGCCACTCCAATCAAGCTGATAATTCCAAGCCAATCAAGAACAAGCTCATGAACCAACAAATCTAACTTTCTCCATGAGAAATCCTCTCCTTTTATAAGTTGAAGAGGATAAGGTGAGGAGGTTAGGATGATCCCACTAAATCATGAAAGAGAGTAAGATCCAAACCATTCGGATGCCACCTCACCATAGAAGTTTCTCCTTCTAGAAGATTCGAGAAAACACTCATTTTTTCCACGTGTAGGCATTCTCGCACCCTAGCAATAGAGAAACCTGCGAACATCTCGCACCATAGCTATAGTGAAACCTGTGAGAATGGGTCATTCTCGCACCCTACCTATATAGCAAGATGCGAACTTCCCTTTTTATAAGGTTTTTACATAGGAAAATGCAACTTCTTTTCTCAGGAAAAGTTCTTCTCCCTTCTCTCTTTAGGAACTCAGGACACTGACCCCTCTGAAGGCAATAGATAGGTTTACATCATTAACAATCATAGGGATGACGAAAATAATGTGTAACATAGAGCCCCCCAAAGTATGAAGTTAGAATAGAGTGATAGATGAAATACTTTGTCGAGTGTGTGTAGGGAACGAGGAATAGTCGGTCGGAAACCTGCCAACAAACAAGGAGATACAGTACAATAATATATCATCACTGAGGTAGGCATTCCCATACTCAAAATACAAATGACTCAAAGAATAAATGCCGACATGCGAAGATCCATGTCAAGTAAGACAGGTCATGGCCACAAAACATACACTGTGGATCCATGCCGATATGACTCAAATCTGAACATAGCCACCAAAAATACACTATGGATCGATGTGTTAAAGACTCAAATTTGAACATAGACACCAGACATATAATGTGGATCTATGCAATAGTACATTGAATATACTCCAACGCAACCTGGATCTGTCAGAAAATATCCAGGGTCTTCATCTCCACCACTCTATAGTACGAATCTAACCATGTGAATACATGTGTTGAAGTCGAACATGGTAGAAACCACTTGATTACCGGTCATTAGTGTATACTGTTAACAAGTGCGAGGGAAATCACCATTAATGTCAATGACTCCCAAGGTACACTAGTACAATCCAATGAATGTGAATAAATGAGCTGAAGTCGAAAACTCGGCGAAATCTTCCAATCAGGGGCCAATTATGAAAACCCACTGTCGAAAGAGAGGAAACCTGCCATTGAGGCATGCAAGTTCCAAGGTACCAATTAGCTTCTAAGTCTAATTCCTAGATAATGAGTTGAATTCGACAGGAAAAAACTCTTCACAGGAGGGCCTTAATGTATCCCACATCAATGACACGAAACAAGTAACAAGATTTGATGTAGATCAGAGTAACAAGTGATTCAGGACTGACTCAGGGATGGTCGATGTAATATAAGGATTAAAGACTGTAGAAATGGCCAACGCAATAGAATGATTTTCAGGTTGGGCATCTTTTTGAACATATTGACGACATGACAACTGTCTTGGAAAATAATGACTCAACAACAGGGATCACAGACCAATTTGTAATCTTATAAAGGAGTATGATCAGTAGACAAGTGGATTTTCCAACCTAGACACAAGGTGAGTGAAAGGGTTTCATGTTCAAAAGTGACTCTTCCACAGAATACAGGTTTAGATACATTTCTTTCCCAATTTTCAACCACCATTTCTGGCGAGTACCTCTTTATTTTTACGCAATCTTGACGAGGATAACATATTCTTGTAATGTAAGCTCATCCTTCGGACGATTCCCTCCAAGTATGTTTAAAGAACCCTAGGAAGGAGTGGTTCAGTCCCATATGGGTCTTTCGATGTTTGTTTAATGAGTCCAAAGAAAGAAAACTCAGGGGTTTTTCATGTTTAGAGAGTCTGAAAAACACTTAAAGAAAACACTCCCAGTTCCTCTTTCGTAAATTAGTTCGATGAGACCGAAAAAGTGATAAACTATCGCTCATCGAATGTTTTCTTCAAATACTTTAACGAGCATGAAAAGAACAAGGTTGCTTGGCAATCTTTTCATGTTTAGGGAGTCTGAAAAGATCTTAAAGGGAACTCCAGGGGGTTCCTTTTTTGTGTAACCTTTTCGAGTCCGAAAAAGTGATAAAAGTATACTCAGTTACATTCTCATTGATTTACGAGCATGAGAAAGAACAAAGACCAAGCTCGGGATTGTTTTCATTTTTACGCAAGCTTTAAAACAAAGCAAAACTATGCTTGGAATAGATTTTAATTTTTTACACAAGCTTAAAAACTAAACAAAACTTTGCTTGGACCTGGTTTCATTTTTACACAAGCTTGAACCAGACGAAAGCATGCTTGCAACTTCCCAACGCATGTTTGGTACTTAGCCCCCAACTTAAGAAACTAGTGGCTCTTCTTCAAGATGAAGTCCAGAGGTTGGAAGTATTTCCCCCCAAGCTTCATTTCAGCCAACGATAAAGGCGGAGGAAATGAAGCTTCAAATACTAGACGAAG
Organism: Picea engelmannii; assembly: GCA_009831015.1. NCBI lineage: Eukaryota > Viridiplantae > Streptophyta > Pinopsida > Pinales > Pinaceae > Picea > Picea engelmannii. The sequence continues at coordinate 435,125 of ML776920.1, read as the reverse complement.
GACTTGACTCAAATAGAGAGGAGGAAAACTATTTCATTTTTTAACGAGATTGACACATAAATAGGAACTATGCTCATAACCTCTATTTCATTTTTTAACGAGGTTGCCACAGAGACGAAAAAACTATCCTCAAAAACCTCTGTTTCATTTTTTAACGAGGTTGTTACAGAGACGCAGAAACTATCCTCGGAAACCTTCTTGATCATGGATTCCAAGAGGACAATGCTCTAGAATGACACCATGTCAAGGGACAAAACTCGTTCATGGCTTCCAAGAGGTCTTCAATGGAAAGAAGAAACACACTCTGGAAGGACACCATGTCGAGGGTCGCGACAGGAGTTAAGAGATCAGTCTCTAACAACCCTATCAAAGAGATTACCATGTCAACTACTGGATCTAAGTCATCAGAAGTTGAAGCCATGGGGGACAACGCCACATAATTAACCTATGACGGGGATGGTACTGTTTTCATACAAGAACCATTCAGGGAGGCAATCTAGGCGGGATCAATGAATGAAAGTTGATCAACAGTCACAACCTGTTCATCGTGAGGGAAAGATATCACATGAAAAAGAGTAGACACAATAGCTTTCATGGCATAGACATAATCTCGCCCAAGGAGTAAAGCAAAATCCAAGGGGTATTGGACTACCATGATGTCAATAAAGACAATTTTCCCTCCCAAAGTTACAGGAAACTGAGGAAGGGTCCCTAAAGGTTGACTGGTTCTTTTGTTAAAATCTAATAGATTCTGCGTAACCGGTGCAAGTGGAGGACAACCCAAAGTTTGCCAAGCAAAAGAGGACAAAATACTAATGGATGCACCTTCATCTATCAGTGTCTGAGGAACGTCCCAACCACAAACCTGTACTGTAATCTGGAAAGGAAAGTGAGAGGGAAGACGAGGTCTAGTTATCACACCCCAATCAAAATGGATGGCCTCATTATTTGAAGGGGTTCCTACAGGAGAAGGAGGAATACCCCCTAACACGACAGAGTCTGTATCAACGAGAAAAATATGGGCAATATCGGGTTTACTCTCTAGCGGGAGAGTAGGATCGACCGATGGAAAGATCAGATGAACCACTTGGGTTTCATTCTTCAAGGGGAGAATGGGGTCGATAGGTGGAAACGAATCGATCGCTTGGGTTTCACTGTCTAACGGGAGAGTGGGGTTGACCAAGGATGGGATCAGATCAACCACTTGGTCTATTGGTTCATCCAAAGACATGACCATATTGACCACTTGATCAACCAGACTGACTGACAAGGGAACCAGATTGATCATTCCATCAACTATAGGTGGCTTGAGAGAAATCTTACGGTAAGCAGCTGAAAGTTGAGGCTGTGAAACAGTCATGTCTTCCAGTAATTTTGAGGCTTTGTCCATTCGAGAACAAAGGTGAGTGAGATGACTCCCTTTGCATAACATACACAGGAACTTGACTCTACCTTTCTTCTTCCCAATCGTATCATGACTGGTTGACGAAGGGTTGTCAGCATGTTGTTCAGAGGCTAACGATGTGGGTTGGCGAGGATGTCTAGACCATGCTTATATAACCTTGGATAGACTAGGGCATTCCTTAAGAAGATGGATACCCTTACAAATCCTGCAAGGGTACTTGGGCTTACGGGTTGTTTGGGTGATCTTGACATCATCAACACTCCCAGCACGATTAACAGTAACTGGTTGTTTTCCAACATGTTTAACAGTGGTTGGAAGATTTGACCCTTGTTTATCCTTCTTCTTCTTAATCGTCCTTTTCTTCTTCTTCTTATTCACCAGGTTACTAGCTTCAGAACTTTCACTTGAGGAAGAAGATGAAATGAAAGGCGATCTTTCAAGCGAAGAAGGTGAAGAAGAACTTACTGGTGAAGAAGGTGAAGGATCAACATGAGGTTGATTCCCTTGGGGGGAAATGATTGTGACTGAAGCACTAACTGCATTCAGGATTACCTGAGTGGAAAACAACCATACCGGTAATCCAATAGTGAGACCTGGAAGGCTCAAAGTAGCGATGTGAGGAGGACCAATGTTTCCATAAGAAGGAAAAACAAAAAGTTCCCCTGGAGCAGGGGTTCCTTCATTGGTCATTCTGGGAACTGACTCCATTAAAAAAATCCAATCTAGAGTCCACTAGGGAAAACAAACAGCACACGCTAAAAATCTAGGAAGCAAGCAAACAAACAAAACCTTCTCACAATGAACACACTAGTTGGTGATGAAATCCAACGTCGCGGGAACAATGTAAGAAGGGGCTGAGATAGAGCGGGTGGAAAAGTTACGTTGACGACCTGCTTAATGAACTTACACCCTCGTGCAAGCTCTCACACATAATCGTGGGTATACCCTCCAAGGAGCCTGAGTGAGTTTGGCCAACGTCGATTCCAGGTACCATGAAGACTTGCCCGTCCACAGTCACATTGTGTAAATACCCTAAAGAGATAGGCCACTAAGGTTACCATTGACAACAATAAATCCTGGGGGGACAGTCAACAGTCTGATCCACGCGCAAGGGCAAGGTATCTAGCCCGAAATCAACTTGAGAGGCTTCCACTCATCATTGTGGGTATACCTTCAAGTGACCCCCATAATACGTGCAATCTCTACACCAAGACCAACAAAGCAGGGTGAGTAACTCTACCAGTATCAATGCGACCTCTTGATTGACCCTTGTGTTAGAAGGGCTTCCCAGGACAAAATGTAATAAGTGGATTTAACCACTCCCTAACTCAAGATTCTATGTTTGTTTGAAACTTTGGAAAGTTATCTTTCACACCTATTCCAAATCTCTACAACTAATCTAATGTAGGTTTGCTACTAAAAAGATAAAAATGTCTAATCAATTTTTATGAGCGCTTTATTTTATGGCTGTTGTTACTCAAAAGGAAGATGGCGTGGACAATATGGTGTTTTGACCGAATCGAAAATTATGCAAAGATATAAAGATGCAATCTTTTCATTTCAATGAAAGCTATGCTACGAGAAGGAGAAAACATTTATCATTCCCATATGCACGATGTCCCAAAATATATTAAACCCCTCAATATAAGGATTCTCAAGAAAAGAGAAAAAGGTACTGAACACTAATGCACGATTCTTGGCATTCATTATTTAAGATCAAAAACTGCCAAGAATCATGCAATTTCTCTACTTCAAATTCAAGGATGCCCACAATCTGATATAAAGCAAGAAATTAAATATTTTTCTTTCAAAAGTTTCACTAAAAGCAATAATGAACTTTCTTAAGACAAAGAAACCCAAACTAAAAAGTTCTCTTTTAAAGCGAACTATTCAGAAGAAATATGATCTTTCCCTAAACAATTATAAAGAAAACACATGCTCTGTAATTGAAAGACACTCAAAACAAGAGACTAATCCTTCAAACCCAAACAAAGAAAAATTGGCTAAAAGAAACTCAAAGGATGTCAAGCAGACTGTAAGCAGATCAATATAATCTCCAAAATCTCAATCCAGTTGATCAAAGAAAAACTGGGTCATCAAAAGATGACCAGACCCAATCCCAAAATGTTCACAAACAAGTTCGCAACCTAGAAATAGAGTGCAGTGCGAGAATTAGGTATTCTCGCAGGCTAGACATTGGTAGGGTGCGAGAAGTTTGCACCTAATTGAATAGTAGGGTGCGAACATCAATGGTTCTCGCAGGCCACTAAAGGGTACAGTGCGAGATTGCCTGTAAACAAGATTTTTTTTGAAAAAGGGCTAAATTTGAGTGAACTTTTAGATCTAGAGAGCCTAGATGGATCTCCCATAGAGTCAGAGACCAGAAAACAAGCAATCAAAGCAAGGGAAACTAGACTAACTAGGAAACAATATGTTCCCCAGTGGAGTCGCCAATTTTATTTTTGGATAAATCCGTAGGTGTGGACACTAACCGATCTCCCTAGATCCACCTGGATCTAGAACAAAGCAAGACAGAACATGACTCTTTCCCTAGATTTTGATCATTGAATTAAATAGGAGGCACAAACAAATAACATACCTTATTATCGCTTCCTATGGTATTTGTTTCTCCTGCTTTGCTCCAGTGCTCTCGTGTAGTCAAGACGAAGACAACACAAACCAACCAAAGTGAAGAAAGCACGATCTATTCAACAGTCAATCTATGTATATGATCAAGGAATTATACAATAAAGTGAAAATAGCTTTATGGGAAAGAATCATATTATTGTATCATATTAAATGTGAAAGAGATATTGATGTCGTAAGGTCCCTTCCAACTGTCCTTCGTTCCCCACACACTTCTTTCTCCAAGGATTCTGAAACCATAGATCTGATAGCTACTCACAATCTGTCTTGACAAAGAAAATCTCAAAGCCACTCCAACCAAGCTGATAATTCCAAGCCAATCAAGAACAAGCTCATGAACCAACAAAGATAAATTTCTCCATGAGAACTCCTCTCCTTTTATAAGTTGAATAGGATAAGGTGAGGAAGTTAGGATGATCCCACTAAATCATGAAAGCGAGTAAGATCCAAGCCATTCAGATGCCACCTCACCATAGAAGTTTCTCCTTCTAGAAGATTCGAGAAAACACTCATTTTTCCCACGTGTAGGCATTCTCGTACCCTAGCTATAGAGAAACCTACGAACATCTCGCACCCTAGCTATAGTGCAACCTGCGAGAATGGGTCATTCTTGCACCCTGCCTATATAGCAACCTGAGAACTTCCCTTTTTATAAGTTTTTTACATAGGAAAATGCCACTTATTTTCTCAGGAAAAGTTCTTCTCCCTTCTCTCTTTAGGAACTCAGGCCACTGACTCCTCTGAAGGAAACAGATAGGTTTACATCATTAACGATCATAGGGATGAAGAAAATAATGTGTAACAACTGTGGCACTGCTTGGTCCCCTTGTTTCCTTAGTGTGGTCCATTTTGTATACAAGTCATCATAACTTCTAACAAGGTAGTATTGTTCCTTAATAACATCCCTGAAGGATTCCCAGGTGGCCATGACTGTAAATAATGAGGGTTCCTTTGTTTCATTTTTCTCACAGAAATTTTCCCACCATTCTTTGACATGGGGAATGACTTTGAAGAGACCAAAATTAATATTTTCTCTATCCAAAAATTTATCAACATAAAAATACCCTTCTAGTAGATTCAACCATTTTTCTATAGCATCTGCATCTATCTGACCTTCAAATGTAGGAATATCAAAGTTGATTTGTACCTTGAAGGGGAGACGCCTTCAATCAAGGAATATGTGTTTCCTGTCAGTTGTCGCTAAAGGATTTGCACAAAACTATCTATCATCTCATTCCTCTATTGTGTGAGGGTTTCCTAAAGAAAGATTTTGAAAGGATCTTTGGTCTCGTCGTCCTTCTTTTCTTCCTCCATGAGAGGTCTCTTGGGCGTGAGAGACCTTTTTTCATCAAGAGAAACAAGCTCGAGACCCAATTCTTTATACCCTAACCTTGTTGGGGACATGCATTAATAACGAAAAGGAGCAGATTGTTCTCATACCATTGATCCAAATTTTATGAGAAAAACAAAATGAGTATAGATTATTAAAATATTTTTAACACAGAATAACAAAGATATTGTAAAATTGGTTTCTATTTAATAAGGAAATAAGTTGAAACTGTAAAATGCAGCAGAAAACAATCTTGCTAGAATGGTGGTGGCTTATCTGTAAGAAGAGATGTGACGGTTGCGCTAATTCACTATAATATGATTACAATGAGCCTCTAAAGGAATTTTTACAATAAACAAGAATGAAAAAACCATATACATCCAAAAACCTAACCCTGGGAGATGAAGTGCCAAAAGTCATGTCGGTCGTGTTGCGGTAAGTTAGTACATCAACTTCGAGGGGTCATAACTTTTGCATATGATCTTCGTTTCAGGCTCACGATAGCCCGTTGGAAAGGTATATCCAAGGACTACACATGTTGTAATTGTATTATAACTATTTCTATAGTTTGATTGTGGTGAGACCTAAAAATGTTGTTTAGGGCCTCAAAACTTCCCCGGAAGTCACAGACCCAAAAACTAGGAAAAAACTGTCAAATTAGAAAACTGCCAAAATGAACTAGTTGGAATAGGTGGGCGGCCACCGGCATCCATCTAGATCACAAATTTTTGTTCTCCATTGTTATTTAATGAATACCAACAACTATCAATTCTCATATGTCCATTTAACTTAGACATTGAAAATCCATGGCTACTATTAGATGGTTGTCTTGTTGAGTCCTCAAAACGTACTCCTTTTGTCATTTTTCTATTCTAAACTTCCATCCAAAGCTTATACCTATAAAACAATTTATATATTATTTTATCCCTTTTGCCATAAATATCATGCTCAACTATAGAACATGTGTATTGAAGGTAAATTGTCTATTCTACTATCATTTCTATTCTTCCTTATGAAATTTGATTTAATTAGTTATTATTTTAATGAGTTGCTCTAGATACAGTTTTGTAGCCACTAAACTATTTATGTAGAATAATCATTGTTCTATAGGTTTGTGCACACTCAAGGATTGAACCACAACTTGGAAAAGATGCCAAATCAACACTTGAAGTTGATCCACCTATGAGTTCAATCCAAGATTCCTCTAGGTCAATGCACGAGACAAGTCAACGTTGCAGTCAATGCATGTACAAGTGGCAAAATGCACAAGTTGGATCCATGTCAAATCAACATGAGGTGGACACAATATTGAATTCAATAAATTCATGCCACATGTAATGAATTTATCCACACGTGGGTTGACAAAGTTCATTTCATATATCCATGAATATTTCAAATTTGAGTTCAAACCTATGCAATAATAGAGAGGCAATTTTGTGGGATCAATTGCAAGGAGATGAAGGAAAATCTCAAAAATCAAGAATATGGGTTTTGTGGAGAACAAGCCCAATTAGAAAATTTTAAGGCCCAAATATTTTTCTTCCCTAATGATGGTTCTTGAACTCGTGAAGTTCCACTTATGATTTAAGCGCCTTGTTCCCCCCATAACGATGTTTAGTCCTCAAGAAACATTTCCACTATACAAAACCTACTTATATCACTCATATTCCACTAACATGTTAATGAACCTCAACTATGGCCTCAAGAACCACTCTTGGTGTGATCATAAGACACTTGGAAATAATGGAGAAAGCGCCAGTTGTAAGCACCAGTTATAAGCTTCAGTTGTGAGAGTCAGTTGTAGGCGTGTTAAGAGTCAGTTCTTAGTTGAGAGTCTAGTTGTCTTTGGTTTGCATGTAACCGACTCGGTCGAGTCTTTTCCTATATAAGGATGTAATCCGTCTTCATTGAATAATAGTGAAGTGAGCGTAGCCTCACTATGTGTTTGGTTTGTATATTTTATCTTGGTATCAGAGCTTGAGAGGTGCGGACTCTCGACAGGTCAGTGAAGCATGAAATAACTTGCATGAGCCGGATGCATATCATTTCGAGGAGGAGCGTGGAGTTTGACAGCAAATATTGAAGCGTACAACATAATCTTGGGATCAAGATTGAAGGTTTTGAATGCGTGAGGATAGTGCGTGAGATTGGGAGCAAGCGTGAAGGTTTTGAATGTGTGAGGCTGGTGCGTGCGGGGTTTGCATGCATGAATGCATGAGTGAGTTTTTGAGATCGGGTGCATGCGTGGAGTTTGATTGCATGTGTGTGAAGATTTGCATGCGTGAAGTTGAAGAAAGAAATATTTTATTAAAGTGAGTCTTTTATTATTAAAGTGAGGTATACTTTGTTTTTATTAAAGTGAATTTTTTTCTTATGATTACCTTTGAAAATCATAAAGGTGGAGTTTTTATTATTAAAGGTGGATGCATGTGTGAAGTTTAAAATTAATGTGGGATATTAAAGTTTAAAAAAGGAGGATATTTTGGATATTAAGGTGCATGCATGCATGATTTAAGCTAAGAATAGAGGTAGATTTGGACCAGTGGATCCGAAGGCAGAGCGACGGATTGCTCAGCACAAGAGAAAATTCGACAAAAAGATGCATATATTTGGTGATTCACTTGAAAAGACTAACTTGCAAAGATGGTGAATCCTCTAGAGGAGACCTACCTCAACGACACCAACAAGTTATATGGCTCAAACTTCATTAACTGGAAATTCAAGATGCAGACGCTCATGGAGGGCTATGGTGTCTGGAACATTGTAAAGGGAACTGAACTAAAACCTGATGCGGCTGCAGGTGCGACCGCAGCGCAGATCCAAGATTGGGTGAAGCCTGAAAATAAGGCAAAGGTATTGTTGCGCATTTCTATTAAAGATAGAATAATTCCACATATTAGAGATGCTACAACTTCTGCTGCAACATGGACAACTCTTAAATCATTGTATGAAACTAGCAACACAAATCACATTTTGTGCCTGAAAACTAAATTGCTAGGCATTAAGATGGATGGAAATGAATCTGTTAGTTCATTTTTGGGTCGCATTAAAGAGGTGAAAGACAAGTTAGTAAATATAGGGGAAACTGTTTCCAATACTGATTTAGTGACTATTACCTTAAATGGTATGCTAGAAGACTATCATATGTT
>ML776920.1:375180-412942 GCA_009831015.1 Picea engelmannii | reverse complement strand
TCCCCGCTACCTCTACCCATACCCACCTAGACTTTATTTTACTGGCATGCTTCTCCCGATGCCCCACCCATCCCACATAGCCTATCTTGCTTGGATCATTCCTGATAGATCAACTGAAAAGTATCCGGTCATTTTATCAGTTTGAAGAGCCACGTGCTGACTAGAGATTCATTTACATTCAAGGAGCCACGTTCCTTTCTTTGCCAGTTGGGTGAGTGGGACGCCATCCCGTTCCGTTTTCTTCTTTGAAGGTTTCCAAGGTTAGGTTTTTTTAGCCATTTTAAATTTATGTTTTTACTAAGGTTAGGTTTTAATTAAGTTTGCCCACTTTAAGTTTAACTTTTTAATATGGGTGAGTGGAACGCCATCACGTTTCCTTCTTTTCCAACTTTCCTTCTTCGCAGATGTTGGTGGTGATAAATTGTGAAGCAAGAAATGCAGAGAGAAAAAATAGAATAGAAACAATATTCAGTATATTGAGAATGTAAGGAGAAAGTACAACGAGAAGAGTTAATGAAGAAGTACAGTGCAAAAGGAAAATAGCTAAGCTAAATAGGCTCAAGCAAATCAAGAAAAGAAAGTACAACTGGCCAGGACAGCTGGCAGTGTACAGACAGACTATTGAGGTTACATTATATTTAACACTCCCTCTTAAACTCAATAGATACAAACATCAGCACTCATTATGCACAAGTGTTTTCTTTGAAAATCAAAAACAGATTTTCCCAATGGCTTTGTGAAGATATCTGCGAGCTGATCTCGAGAACCACAGAATTGAAGTGCAATATCACCATTATTGACTAGCTCGCGGATGAAGTGAAAGCGAGTGTCAATGTGTTTGTTTTTCTTGTGAAACACATGATTTTTGGATAGAGCTATTGCTGAAGTATTGTCACAGAAAATAGGAGTTGGATCATTTTCTATATGTGACATATCTTTCAATATTCTTCTCATCCACACAGCTTGACAAGAAGCTGAGGTAGAAACAACATACTCTACCTCTGCAGAAGATATTGATACAATTGGTTGTTTCTTTGATGACCATGAGATCAGGTTCGTGCCCAGGTGAAAAACATGTCCTGAGGTGTTTTTCCTGTCATCTAGACTGCCTGCAAAATAACTCTCAGTGTAACCAGAAAGTTGATTACTATCAGATTTAGTGTACCATAAGCCAAAATTGAGAGTTCCTGCAATATATCTAAGAATCCGTTTCGCCATTTTCCAGTGAGAATCTTTGGGGGATTCCATGAATCTAGAAACAAGGCTGGCTGAATACATAATATCAGGCTTAGTTGTTGTAAGATACAACAAACTGCCTACTAAACTTTTGTACAGGGTAGGGTCCACTATAGGACCTTCATCTTTCTTGCTCAATTTTGTGCCTAGCGGTATAGGGGTTTCTGCTAGATTGCATTCTTCCATGCAGAATGTTTTGATGATGTATGCTGCATACTGTTTCTGACAGACAAAAATTCCTTTGGCTGATTGATCAACCTCAATCCCCAAAAAATATTTCATTATGCCAAGATCTTCCATCTCAAACTCAGATTGCATGGCATGTTTAAAACTTGTTAACTCGAGATTTCCAATATATATCATGTCATCAACATATAAACATACAATCAAAATTTTATTGTGCTGATTTGTTTTGGTGTAAAGAGTTGGCTCATTTTGGCTTCTGCTGAAAACACTTTTGATTAGATAAGTGTCAATTCTGTTGTACCAAGCTCTTGGAGCATGCTTTAAGCCATACATGGATTTCTTCAACCGATATACTTTGGCTGACTACTCTTGCACTTCAAATCCAGGTGGTTGATCAACATAAACTTCTTCTTCTAAGAAACCATTTAGGAAGGCTGACTTGACATCCATCTGGTATACTTTCCATTTTTGTTGGGATGTTATGGCCAATAGAGTCCTTACAGTGTCTAATCTTGCTACTGGAGCAAAAGTTTCACCATAATCAGTACCAGGTTGTTGTGAGAATCCTTTGGAAACAAGTCTTGCCTTGTGTTTTTCGATCTGCCCTTTTTCATTGAGTTTAGTTTTGTAAACCCACTTGACACCAATACTTTTCTTGTGACTTGACAAATCAACAACATCCCATGTCTTCTTCTTCTCAATGGAGTCAATTTCATGGTTCATGGCTTGAACCCAATGTGGCTCCTTAGCGGCTTCCTTAAAAGATGTAGGTTGACATGACATTAAAGAAAAAAGGTTATGTTGTTCAAAGTCATCCAACTACTGATGGATTTCTCTCAAACTTCGAGTTCTATGATTTTGAATTTCAAAGGATGAGTCTCTGCTTGAAGTTGAGTTATCCTAAGAATTTTCAGATCATCCTTGTACCTGCAATCTTGGAAGAACAGGTAGAGGTATTTGTTGTCCTGAATTTTCTGTGTTTTTAGAACTTGGCAACAATGGATTTTGACTGTCCAATTGCTGATTTTCTGATTCATTCCAGAATTGATTTTCCAGAAATTTTACATCTCTGCTGAGAATTAGTTTCTTGGAGATTAGATTGTAAAGCCTGTAGGCTTTAGATGTTTCACTATATCGAGTAAAGATACATTTCTCACTTCTATCGTCTAGTTTCTTCCTTAATTCAGAAGGTATGTGAGCATATGCTATGCATCTGAATGTCCTTAGATGTGCAACATTTAGCTTTGTCCCACTCCATGATTCTTGAGGGAATTTCATCTTTAGACTTGTGGTTGGAGATCTATTCAATAGATAAACTGAGCATGATACTGCTTCAACCCAAAAAATATTTGACAAACTTTTCTCTTTGAGAAGTGTTCTTGCCATATTCATTATTGCCTGATTTTTCCTTTCAGCCACTCCATTCTGTTGTGGAGTATACCTGGTTGTTGTTTGCATGATAATGCCTTGGGATTTGCAGAAATTTGCAAATTCATTGGAGTTGTATTCTCCTCCTCCATCAGACCTGAGAACTTTTATATATTTGCCACTCTGTTTTTCAGCTTCTGCTTTGAATTCCTTGAATTTTGCAAAAGTTTTAGACTTGTGTCTGAAAAAATAGATCCAGATTTTCCTGCTAAATCATCAATAAACGTTAAAAAGTAAAAGCTACCACCTATTGACTCTGTTTGCATTGGTCCACAAAGGTAAGTGTGAACTAGTTCGAGATGTTGTTTGGCTTGATTTGATGACTGTGGAAAACTAGTTCTCTTATGTTTTCCAAGTATGCAAGACTCACATGGGGAATTTTGTTCTTTGAAGATGGGAAGACCTTTGACCATGGAGTGCTTTTGAAGAAGACTGAGACTCTTAAAGGGTAGATGTCCAAATCTGGTATGCCAAACCATTGTTTCATTCAGGGTGGATGCACTTTGTGCATATGGTTGAATCAGATTTGCAATTCAGAGTGTAAGGGGAAACATCCTATTCTGAGTCATGTGGATTTCAGAAATCAATTTTTTGTTGGGGGTTTTTTCATATATCTTGCAAGATGCTCCCTCAAAGAGTACCTTATAGCCATGTTCAATGAGTTGTCCTACACTCAACAGATTGTGTTTCAGATCTAGAACATGATAGACATTGTTTATGTCTTTCTTTTCATTTTGTTTAGTAAGAATAGGTACAGTTCCTTTGCCTTGAATTTTGACTAAGGAATCATTTCCAAGTGTAATATCAGATGAGATTGAAGAATCAATGCATGAAAGAAAATCTTTGTTACCTATCATGTGATTGTTCCATCCATTGTCCAACAACTAGAGATCTTTAGGTTGTTCTTCAGACTTGTGACAAGAGATAAACATATGTTTTGAGGTTTCTCCCATATGATTTGACATGTGCTCTGCCTAAAAGATGATCTGCTTGCTTCTTCCAGCATTCAGATTCATAGTGCCCATATTTTTTGCAGTAATAGCATTGTATGCTTGATTTGTCATTTGATCTTCTCCCTTTGCCTCTTTGAGGCTATAAATTCTGATTCTGGTGTTGTTGTATGTGACCTTGGAAATTTTGATGCTGGCTCTGTTGTCTGTTATGTCCATTCAAGTGTTGGTCACGTGTAGTACTCCCTCGTCCACGGTGACCTCTGTCTCTCCCTCTGCTGAAGGAGAATTGAGTTTTGAAGGCATTGGCGAGTGACTCATCTATGAGATGCAGTCTGGTCTCTTGTGTGACCAGAGAACCGATTAATTCATCTGTTGAAAAATGTGACAGATCCTTGGATTCAAGGATTGTTGTAATAACCATTTCAAATTTCTTTGGTAAACTTCTCAGGACTTTCTCAACTATGCATTGATCAGTGATGGCTTCACCAGTCAATCTGATCTGGTTCATGATTCCCATGACTCTGGTCATAAACTGATCCACATTTCCAGACTCTGTCATTCTTAAAGTCTCAAATTGTGTCCTCAAGGTCTGCAGTTTGACTATTTTAACCCTGTCATTGCCTTGGTAGGCTGATTTAAGGATGTCCTAGGCCTGTTTTAAAGTACCAACGCTTGTGATTTTTTAGAAAATTGAGTCATCCACTGAATTTTGAATCCATAATTTGGCTTTATTCTCTCTGTTCCTCTGTGTTGCCTGAGCAGTTCTCTGTTGGTTTATCATGGTGGAAAGGTTTGTTGGATCTGGTTCCACATATCCAAGATCCACTAGATCCCAACACTCTTGTGCTTGCAAGAAAGATTTCATTCGAAGAGACCAAAACTCATAATTCTTTCCAAGAAGAATCGGACCTTGAGTTGGTCCTAAATTGCTAGATGTGGCCATCTTTAAAGAATTTGACAAAATAGAAAAAAAAATTGTTGGAAAAATTTTGTGTTTACCTGTTTCTTGCGTTTAAACCAGGTCTGCTAAATTCTTGTAGTGACTTTGGAACTCTACGATTCCATATTTCACGAGTTTTGACTTCGCGATTCTGACTTCGTGACTCCATTATACGAGTCCTTTGAACTCTTGTCTCTCCAACTTTCGGTCATCGAAACATCGAAGAAAGCTTAACGACCTTGGATTGGCCCTTATTCTCCGTTCAATGTGACCACGCACCTAAATGTTAAAGCACTGCCGACTTTTTGCGATTCAGAGAATAGTGATGCCTTCACCGGTTCTCTATCCCTCAATTTGCCGAAATCCGAAGTAGCCTGGTGCTTATTCAAACGCCTTTTCAAGATTTTGCGTTTCGGGACTTTCAACGTTGAGTTGCCTGACTTCTTGTTTCCTGGATGGCCGAAATGTCGAATCTCGAAATATCTTGTTGCCTTTCCTTCTCGAACGTCTTTTCACGATTTCATGTTTCTGGACTTCGCGATGCAAAGTGGTTCGGTCCCTTGTCTGCGGGATCCCCGAAATGCCAAAACACCGAAAATTACCCTGCTCTTATTCTTACAAACGCTTTTTTGGGTTTCGCGATTCGGGACTTCTTTTTTCCCGATGTCAAGAGTCCTTGACCCTTCGTCCTTCCGATCTCCAAAATGTCGATTTGTCGAAATGGCTTTAACAACAATTAGCCGCAAGGGTATACCTCTGGCCCATGTGACTGCTTCCCATATGACCGCAGTCCTATTTCGGGGTTTTACGACGCAAAGCGCCCGACCTCCTGTCCTCTAGACTCTCAAAATACCAATACGTGGAATGCCAAAATGGAAAAGTGTCCTTCTCCTTTTGGAAAATCTCCCGAAAACCTGGATTGCTGCCACGCGTCTCCTTAAGATGGACGGTCCTCCTGTGTTTTGTGATTTCGCGACTTGTGACCCCCGGTGACACAAATCCTCTGTCAGCTTGAAACCACGATAGTCGAAATACAGACGGTTTCCTCGATCTCCGCCACGTGTCCCAACGAATGGACGGCTGTGATCTTTTCAAGATTTTAGGACTTTCGCCGTGGAGTGTCCCAACCTTCATCAACAAGACCTCTGATATCTCGAACTCCAAAATGTTGAAATTTTGATGGTGCTTGGATCTGCTGCCACGTGTCCTTTTTGATGGATGGTCCAGATGATTTCGGGATTTCGTGTATCGGGGTTTGGAGTGCAGTCTCCATTGCTTGTCCAACTCTTGATTCCCGATTTCTCGATAGCGTTAAATCGACGGATTGTGATCTTTCTCAATCCAATGGTCTAGAATGAATCGGGATTTCGCAATTCACGAATTCTCATGACAGTCTTCTGACCTTTACACCCTGTGAGTCAGTGGAATGTTGAGATCTCGATGTGTGTCCCTTGATGGATGGTCCTAAAGATTTCGTGACTTTGCAAGTCAAAAATTTCTCCTGTGCGCTCCAGAGGACTAATCCTCGTGCACTTTCTCATGGATTCGATGACTATCGGTCCTCTGCGCAAAATCCAATGGCTGTAATTCTTTCGCCTTTTCTGCGCTCTCCTCGTCCCTTCTGAACTGAATTTTTGCCTCAGATCTGATCGTAGGATGGATCTTACAGCTGCGATTTCTCGTTCTTGGTTGCTTTTGTGAGTTCTTTGCTATTCTTGCAAAGATTCTCTCCCGTGGAAGAAAATTCGTGAATGTTTCACAGATTTGAAAGAATTACATGAATTCTTTGAAGCATTATGTTTTCTGCAACAATCTTTGAGGGATTTGAGAGAATTCCCGAAATTCTTTAAACGATTATGCCTTCTTCAACAATATTTCACTAATTTGAACGAATTTCTTTGAATTCTTCAAATGTTCCTGCCTCTTGCAACTCTTCTTTGTGAATCTTCGACGAATATGAAATTGTTCACGAATCTTTAAACTTTCTCCTTCTACAGTCTCTGCTTCCTCATTCTTTCGAGCGTATAGTGCTCTGCTCCCTCGTGGGATTTTCCTGCGATGATCTTTTGAGTGGATGGAAGACAACTCTCTAAGCCTTGTGAAAAAGTTGTGTCCCATGCTCTGGATGTGGATTTAAGCTATGCGTTGTGAGGATCGTGTTGCTCTCCAGCCTGTGTGAAGAGGCTTACTGCTGAAGCTCTGATACCATGATAAATTGTGAAGCAAGAAATGCAGAGAGAAAAAATAGAACATAAACAATATTCAGTATATTGAGAATGTAAGGAGAAAGTACAATGAGAAGAGTTAATGAAGAAGTACAGTGCAAAAGGAAAATAGCTGAGCTAAATAGGCTCAAGCAAATCAAGAAAAGAAAGTACAACTGGCCAGGACAGCTGGCAGTGTACAGTCAGACTGTTGAGGTTACATTATATTTAACACTCCCTCTTAAACTCAACAGTTACAAACATCAGCACTGATTATGCACAAGTGTTGTCTTTGAAAATCAAAAACAGATTTTCCTAATGTCTTTGTGAAGATATCTGTGAGATGATCTTGAGAACCACATAATTGAAGTGCAATATCACAATTATTGACTAGCTCGCGGATGAAGTGAAATCAAGTGTCAATGTGTTTGTTTTTCTTGTGAAACACGTGATTTTTGGATAGAGCTATTGCTGAAGTATTGTCACAGAAAATAGGAGTTGGATACTTTTCTATATGTGACATATCTTTCAATATTATTCTCAGCCACACAACTTGACAAGAAGCTGAGGTAGCAGCGACATACTCTGCCTCTGCAGAAGATATTGATACAATTGGTTGTTTCTTTGATGCGCATGAGATCAGGTTCGTGCCCAGGTGAAAAACCTGTCCTGAGGTGCTTTTCGTGTCATCTAGGCTGCCTGGAAAATCACTGTCTGTGTAACCAGAAAGTTGATTACTATCAGATTTAGTGTACCATAAGCCAAAATTGAGAGTTCCTGCAATATATCTCAGAATATGTTTCGCCATTTTCCAGTGAGAATCTTTGGGGGATTCCATGAATCTAGAAACAAGGCTGGTTGCATACATAATATCATGCCTAATTACTGTAAGATACAACAAACTGCCTACTAAACTTTTGTATAGGGTAGGGTCCACTATAGCGCCTTCATCTTTCTTGCTCAATTTTGTGCCTAGGGGTATAGGGGTTTCTGCTGGATTGTATTCTTCCATGCAGAATCTTTTGATGATGTCTGTTGCATACTGTTTATGACAGACACAAATTCCTTTGGATGATTGATCAACCTCAATCCCCAAAAAATATTTCATTATTCCAAGATCTGTCATCTCAAACTCAGATTGCATGGGATGTTTAAAACTTGTTAACTCAAGATTTCCAGTATATATCATGTCATCAACATATAAACATACAATCAAAATTTTACCGTGCTGATTTGTTTTGGTGTAAAGAGTTGGCTCATGTTGGCTTTTGATGAAACCACTTTTGATCAGATAAGTGTCAATTTTATTGTACCAACCTATTGGAGCTTGCTTTAAGCCATACAAGGCTTTCTTCAACCGATATACTTTGGTTGGCTGCTCTTGGACTTCAAATCTAGGTGGTTGATCGACATAAACTTCTTCTTCTAAGAAACCATTTAGGAAGGCTGACTTGACATCCATCTGGTATACTTTCCATTTTTGTTGGGCTACTATGGCCAATAGAGTCCTTACGGTGTCTAATCTTGCTACTGGAGAAAAAGTTTCTCCATAATTAGTACCAGGTTGTTGTGAGAATCCTTTGGTAACAAGTCTTGTCTTGCATTTTTCGATCTACCCGTTTTCAATGAGTTTAGTTTTGTAAACCCACTTGACACAAATACTTTTCTTGTGACTTAGCAAATCAACAAGATCCCATGTCTTGTTCGTCTCGATGGAGTCAATTTCTTGGTTCATGGCTTGAACCCAATGTGGCTCCTTAGCATCTTCCTTAAAATATGTAGGTTGACATGACATTAAAGCAAAAAGGTTGTGTTGTTCAAAGTCATCCAACTGCTGATGGATTTCTCTCAAACTTTGAGTTCTCTGATTTTTAATTTCAGAGGATGAGTCTCTTATTAAGGTTGAGTTATCCTGAGAATTTTCAGATCGTCCTTGTACCTGCAATCTTGGAAGAATAGGTAGAGGTATTTTCTATCCCGAATTTTCCATGTTTTCAGAACTTGGCAACAATGGATTTTGACTGTCCAATTGCTGATTTTCTTATTCATTCCAGAATTGATTTTCTAGAAATTTTACATCTCTGTGGAGAATTAGTTTCTTGGAGATTGGATTGTAAAGCCTATAGGCTTTAGATGTTTCACTATATCCAATAAAAATACATTTCTCACTTCTATCGTCCAGTTTATTCCTTAATTCGGAAGGTATGTGAGCGTATGATATGCATCCGAATGTCCTTAGATGTGCAACATTTAGCTTTGTCCCACTCCATGCTTCTTGAGGGACTTTCATATTTAGACTTGTGGTTGGAGATCTATTCAAGAGATAAACTAAGCATGCTACTGCTTTAGCCCCAAAAAATATTTGACAAAATTTTCTCTTTGAGAAGTGTTCTTGCCATATTCATTATTGTCTGATTTTTCCTTTCAGCCACACCATTATGTTGTGGAGTATACATGGTTTTTGTTTGCATGATAATGCCTTGGGATTTGCAGAAATTTGCAAATTCATTGGAGTTGTATTCTCCTCCTCCATCGGACCTGAGAACTTTTATATATTTGCCACTCTGTTTTTCAGCTTCTGCCTTGAATTCCTTGAATTTTGCAAAAGTTTCAGACTTGTGTCTGAGAAAATAGATCTAGATTTTCCTGCTAAAATCATCAATAAATGTTAGAAAGTAAAAGATACCACCTATTGAATCTGTTTGCATTGGTCCACATAGGTCAGTGTGAACTAGTTTGAGATGTTGTTTGGCTTGATTGGATGACTATGGAAAACTAGTTGTCTTATGTTTTCCAATTATGCAAGACTCACATGGGGAATTTTGTTCTTTGAATATGGGAAGACCTTTGACCATGGAGTGCTTCTGAAGAAGACTAAGACTCTTAAAGGGTATATGTCCAAATCTTGTATGCCAAACCATTGTGTGATTCAGGGTGGATGCACTTTGTGCATATGGTTGAATCAGATTTGCAGTTCGGAGTGTAAGGGGAAACATCCTATTCTGAGTCATGTGGATTTCAGAAATCAATTTTTTGTTGGGGGTTTTGTCATATATCTTGCAAGATTCTCCCTCAAAGAGTACCTTATAGCCATGTTCAATGAGATGTCCTACACTTAGTAGATTATGTTTCAGATCTGGAACATGATAGACATTGTTTATGTCTTTCTTTTCATTTTGTCTAGTAAGAATAGGTACAGTTCCTTTGCCTTGAATTTTGACTAAGGAGTCATTTCCAAGTGTAATATCAGATGAGATTGAAGAATCAATGCATGAAAGTAAATCTTTGTTACATGTCATGTGATTGTTGCATCCACTGTCCAGCAACCAGAGATCTTTAGGTTGTTCTTCAGACTTGTGACATGAGAGAAACATACCTTTTGACGTTTCTCCCGTATGATTTGACACATGTGCTCTGCCTGAAAGATGATTTGCTTGCTTCTTATGGCATTCAGATTCATAGTGCCCATATTTTTTGCAATAATAGCATTGTATGCTTGATTTGTCATTTGATCTTCTCCCTCTACCTCTTTGAGGCTGGAAATTCTGATTTTGGTGTTGTTGTCTGTGAGCTTGGAAATTTTGATACTGGCTCTGTTGTCTATTACGTCCATTCAAGTGTTGGTCACTTGTAGTACTACCTCATCCTTGGTGACCTATGCCTCTCCCTCTATTGAAGAAGAATTGAGTTTCGAAGGCATTGGCAAGTGGATCATCTCTGAGATTCAATCTGGTCTCATGTGTCACTAGGGAACCGATTAATTCATCTGTTGAAAAACGTGACAGATCCTTGGATTCAAGGATTGCTGTAATAACCATTTGGAATTTCTTTGTTAAAATTCTCAGGACTTTCTCAACTATGCGTTGATCAGTGATGGTTTCACCAGTCAATCTGATCTGGTTCACGATTCCCATGACTCTGGTCATAAACTGATCCACATTTTCAGACTTTGTCATTCTTAAAGTCTCGAATTGTGTCCTCAAGGTCTGTAGTTTGACTGTTTTGACCCTGTCATTGCCTTGGTAGACTGATTTAAGGATGTCCCAGGCCTGTTTTGAAGTACCAACGCCTGTGATTTTTGAGAAAATCGAGTCATCCACTAAATTTTGAATCCAGAATTTGGCTTTATTCTCTCTGTTCTTTTGTGTTGCCTGAGCAATTCTCTGTTGGTTTGTCATGGCGGAAAGGTCTGTTGGATCTGGTTCGACATGTCCAAGATCCACTAGATCCCAACACTGTTGTGCTTGCAAGAAATATTTCATTCGAAGAGACCAAAAGTCATAATTCTTTCCAAGAAGAATCAGACCTTGAGTTGGTCCTAAATTTCTAGACGTGGCCATCTTTAAAGAATTTGACAAAATAGAAAAAAAAATTGTTGGAAAAATTTTGTGTTTACCTGTTTCTTGCGTTTAAACCAGGTCTGTTAAATTCTTGCAGTGACTTTGGAACTCTGCGATTCCAGATTTAATGAGTTTTGACTTCGCGATTCTGACTTTGGAACTCCATTATACGAGTCCTCTGAACTCTTGTCTCTCCAAGTTTCGATCGTCGAAACGTCGAAGAGAGTTTAATGACCTTGGATTGGCCCTTAGTCTCCGTTCAATGTGACCACACGTCTAAATGTTAAAGCGCTACCGACTTTTCATGATTCGGAGAATAGCGATGCCTTCGTCGGTTCTCTGTCCCTCAATTTGCCAAAATCCGAAGTATCCTGGCGCTTATTCAAATGCCTTTTCAAGATTTCACGTTTCAGGACTTTCAATGTTGAGTTGTCTGACTTCTTGTCTCTTGGATGGCAGAAATGTCGAATCCCAAAATATCTTGGCGCCTTTTCTTCTCGAACGTCTTTTCATGATTTCGCGTTTCAGGACTTCACGATGCGAAGTGGCCCAGTCCTCTATCTGCGGGATACCTGGTACACCGAAACGCCGAAAATATCCTTGCTCTTATTCTTCCAGATGATTTTCGGGGTTTCACGATTTGGGACTTCCTGTTTCTCGATGTCAAGAGTCCTTGACCGTTCGTCCTTCCGATCTTCGAAATGTCGATTTGTCGAAATGGCTTTAACAACAATTATCCCCAAGGCTATACCTCCAGTACATGTGACTGCTTCCCATATGACCGCAGTCCTATTTCGGGGTTTTACGACGCAAAGCACCCGACCTCTTGTCCTCTGGACTCTCGAAATACCGATACACGAAATGTCGAAATGGCAAAGTGTCCTTCTCCTTTCGGAAAATCTCCTGAAATCCTGGAGTGTTTCCACGTGTCTCCTCAAGATGGACGGTCCTCCTACGTTTCGCGATTTCGCGACTTGCGACCCCCGGTGACACAAATCCTTTGTCAACTTGAAACCGTGGTAGCCAAAATACCGACGGTTTCCTTGATCTCCGCCATGTGTCCCAACGAATGGACAACTGTGATATTTTCGAGATTTTGGGACTTTCGCCGTGGAGTGTTCTGACCTTCATCAACAAGACCTATGATATCCCGAACTCCGAAAGGCCAAAATTTTGATGGCACTTGGATCTACTACCACGTGTCCTTTTTGATGGACGGTCTAGATGATTTTGGGATTTCACGTGTCGGGGTTTGGAGTGCAGTCTCCTTTGCTCGTCCAACTCCCAATTCTCTATTTCACGATAGTGTTAGATCAAGGGCTTGCGATCTTTATCGATCCAATGGTCTAGAATGAATCATGATTTCGCAATTCACAAATTCTCACTGCAGTCTTCTGACCTTTACACCCTGTGAGTCAGCAAAATGTCGAGATCTCGCCGTGTGTCCCTTGATGGACGGTTCTAACGATTTCATGACTTCGCAAGTCAAAAATTTCTCCTGTGCGCTCCATAGGATTAAGCCTTGTGCACTTTCTCATGGATCCAACGGCTATCGGTCCTCTGCGCAAAATCCAACGACTGTAATTCTTTCACCTTTTCTGAGCTCTCCTCGTCCCTTCTGAATTGAATTTTCACCTCAGATATGATCGCAGGACGGATCCTACAGATACAATTGCTCGTTCCTGACTGCTTTCGTGAGTTCTCTGCTATTCTTGCAAAGATTCTCTCCTATGGAAGAAAATTCGTGAATCTTTCACAGATTTGAAAGAATTACATGAATTCTTTGAAGCATTATGTTCTCTGCAAGAATCTTTGACGGATTTGAGAGAATTACCGAAATTCTTTAAACGATTATGCCTTCTTCAACAATCTTTCACTAATTTGAACAAATTTCTTTGAATTCTTCAAATGTTCCTGCCTCTTGCGGCTCTTCTTCATGAATCTTTGACGATTATGAAATTGTTCACGAATCTTTAAACTTTCTCCTTCTGCAGTCTCTGCTTCCTCGATCTTTCAAGCGTATAATGCTCTACTTCCTCATTGGAGTTTCCTGCGACGATCTTTTGAGTGGATGGCGGAAAACTCTCCAAGCCTTGTGAAAAATCTATGTCCCATGCTCTGGATGTCGATTTAAGCTATGCACTATGAGGATCGTGTTGCTCTCTAGCTTGTGTGAAGAGGCTTACTGTTGAAGCTCTGATACCATGATAAATTGTGAAGCAAGAAATGCAGAGAGAAAGAATAGAATAGAAATAGTATTCAGTATATTGAGAATGATAGAGAAATTACAATGAGAATAGTTAATGAAGAAGTATTATGCAAAAGGCAAATAGCTGAGCTAAATAGGCTCAAGCAAATCAAGAAAAGAAAGTACAGTTGGCCAGGACAACTAGCAATGTACATTCAGACTATTAAGTTTACATTATATTTAACAGGTGGAGTTACTAGGTATTGTTTCATATACGCTGACACTAGCCCATCCACGATCATTATGGAATTTTTAGAGGCATGTTGATTTGAGGTGTGAATGTGTACAAAATCATGTGGAAAATGCAGCTTAATTGAGGACACTTCAAATGTAAGTCTATAGAAATGGTTGCATTGATTGAAGGTAATGTCTGGATTCGTTTATCATGTGGACTGAGATAGGGATTTGAATGATGCGATATTTTGTATTAAAAATTAGCTACTCTGGAATCAGAATCTATTGCAGGTTTTGAGTGTAATTGCAGAGCTTCTAAACATTTGGAAAAGAAAATCGATGGCGAAAAAAGCCTGAACTAAGCCTTACAAGAAGTTGGAGGTGCCTTAACTAAGTCTTACAACAAGCTAGCGGAAACAATTTGTGATAGTTGCAACAACTACACTTATTGTTCTAGCATTGAAAACACATAGGCCTACTTCATTTTTTGAGTTTTTTATCCATTTTTTATATTTAATCAATAAGTTTCTTTTCCAAATTAGTATTCATGTTATTTGTGTCTCAACAATGCTTTGTTTTCTATAGGTAGTGATCACAAGGTAAAGAAGGGAAATTTAGTTCTGGCATTTGAATCTTAAAAAAATATATGGAAACAAAGATAAATGCATTGATCCATCCTGAGGTGATGCACTTTCAATCTAGATTACTCTAGATTTATCATAGTCGTTGATCGAATTGAATGAATAGATATATTTTAAATCAAGGAGCGATGGAATATTCTTCGATACCCTCCTTTCGGAGTAGTGAAAATTCCCCAACCTTCTAAACATCAGATGATAAGCTCCGAGGGTATGAGAAAAAGGAATATTTTTTGATACCCTTGCTTCAGACTGTAAAAACAATCTTGAATTATTTTACTCTAACAATATCACTACCATGGATGGTCTATATATCTTCATTATGGCTCCAATAGATCAACGATTCATATTAATTTAGAGTTTCCGTCACGGTCAGACTTCCTGTCACATGTGTACATGTACAAATATACTTATGAAATGTGGTCTAGTCACTGGGTTACTCTTTCCTGCTTACGTGGAACTGTATGAATTCTGACACATGTATTTGATGAGGTCCTCACATCACACTGACCTATACTCCATGTGGAATCCTTCCATGTGTATTGGATGACATTTTTTTCTCCTAATCTTTTGACACACAAATCAAGGCTAGGAATAGAATATTCTTCGATACTCTTAATTCGAAGCACATATTACTTTGTAAACATTCCTCCTCCAATAGTTATGACTCTGAAAGTATTTCAACATTGTTTTGGATTCTGAATTTAGGACAACTTTTGGTTGTGGATCCGGTTAGACCTCGATCTAATATTTAATTTTGGTTGTCCATTATTAACATACAAACGAAGATTATGGCACTAAAATTTAAATCCTTTTGCATGGTTCCATGGCTCTTCAATTTGCATCCGAACTAATATCCTTCACTCTTTCATTATAAACTCATCAAAGTCTATTTTCCTTAAGAATTTTGGATATTGTGTTTTTTCTTTGTTTCGTTATCTTCACGTATGGATCGTTGATCTTGTTGAATGATAAACAGTTAAAGGATTGTTCTTTCTCTTCTCACAGAACCTTCACCAAAATTTAATCAGTGCAAAACAAAGACTCCTTTGATCCTATTTAACCTGCTCATTGAGAACCCTAGAAGAGATCTCATCTATATTTAATCAGCACACAAAGAAATATAGATGCATAGGGAACTTCATGACTTGCTTTATCTGATTTTATTTTGTTTACATGTTTCTATCCTTGGACCTATCATCACTGTCTATCTGCCTTCATATTCACAGGAAATCATTATCAATAACCTCCATGAATACCTTTCACATCAATGAAAACACAATTTCCAACACCTCACTCATGGCCTGATGAAACTTAAAAACCCCTTAGGACCTCAGACCATTAACTTTGATTTCAAAGCTCCACTTTCCTCTAACTCTTTTATCCTTAAGGTTACCCTTTGAATGTGTAATTTATTTGACTCTTTATCATATTTTACATGATCAAGACTCACATACTCTTCCTCCAAAATTGTTTGGCCCTACGGGGCCAACTTCTCTGCTATAAATTTACTTTCTACTATTTGTAATGTAGCTCACGTAGGCACATCATTGACTTTATATACTTCCATGTCCTCCACGTTAATTTTTTAACCCCCGAGGTCTTAAGAATTTCCCCCATACATATTCCTCTTTATATTGGGAACAATATTAACAAAATGCATTATCTCCAAATGATATTAAGGGGGATCCCCATCATCTCCATCACCCACACATCCCTGATTATTTTCTATTTTGACATCATTAATTTCCTGATTCTTCTGTCCTAAAGAGGAACTATCATGCGAGTGATGAATTGTGCCACCTTTGAAAATGGCTATAGATATACCCCTTTGTCTATTCCATGTATGCTCATTTTAATTTTGGAGAGAGACCTCAATTGCACTAACATTTGAACTTGCCCTTGTATCTGAATCATTGCAGGTAGTTTGCTTCTTCTTTTTGGGAGTGGTTTTTCTTGGGGTGGACATCATCTTGGATTTGACATGAGCATCCTCATTTTCATTAACGCGTTCTATAATTTCTTCCAACCTATTAAAAAATGAGACATAACCAATTGAGACCATATGAGTGGTGAAAATTCCATTAGAAAAAAAACACTACATGATTCAACTTATTTCATATTAAAAGACTCAAATAACCTTGCAATATTAATTGAGATTTTTGAACTCTTGAGTATAATATTGGAAATCTTGAAAGGCATGTGAATAAATTTCTTCTTCCTCTTCTTATCGAAGTAAAAATACCATGTCCTATACTATCTACATAACTCAAAAACAAAGAATATGTCACAAACAAACCCGAGGAAAAGAATGGGGCTTCCCTTCAAAACCAAAGAGTCTTATGTACACAAATTGTTCATCCAAGACACATACTCCAGTCCCCATGATAAAATAGATGGCCTCCTTTGTCACCCTAGATAGTTTAGTTCCAATGAGTATACTTCTACATTCCTTGACAAAGGAATCTTGGATTTGGTAAAAATGAAATGGTGCCTTATGTTTCCAAAATGTGGGGTAAACAAATTGAGTAGGATCTTTATCAAAAAAAATATTTCCCTTTGGGGACATTCCCTCGAACATATTACAAGAAACCAAAGAAAGAACCAATTAAGAGGTCATGTAGGACCTCTTAGTTTGAATGTAGTTTTAAAATTGGTGGGAAATATCATTTTAAATAATTTGGGCCGAATTGAAAATGATCCCTACTCATACCAATTAATGGAGGACATATAAAACATAACTCATAATGTAAGTTGTTGATTCTTGATCAACCAATTGTGAAAAAATCCACACAAACTCATTATATGGTTGAGCCAACATGCATGTATTGATGTCATTGGGAATCCAGGGCCTGAAAGGAGGCTGGAACAAAAAATCCATAAGTATATGCACACCACCATCCTAAACATATAGGAAGGCATCTACCTTAGAAATCTCAAGGAATTTGTTTGGTTCTGGGAGTTGTAGCATCCTTCTAAACATATTGGGATTCAAAAGGATAGGATTACTTCCACTCTCCTTTTCCTTGATTAATCTGTAATATCCCAAATCCACAGATATGGATATTAACTCTCTACTAACCATGTTTGTCACATATATGATACTATTTGGATGGTTGAGTGGGTTATTTAGGTTTATGACTGCGTTTGATAACTTGAATTTAAAATGCATGGTGGTTTTGCAAGTGGTTTCAGGTGGAACAATTTGTTTAAGATATATTTAATAGTGAAGCAATTACAATAATGACATGCTTGTACACAAATTCACACACAGACTGCATGCATGTAAAAATAACCAAACCAATATTCAATTAGACCTTCAAATGACTAGATTTGTATTGGAATACTAGTAAAATCATGGAACAATACCTAGAACTAATATATGTCACTAGATCATCGAAATGAAAGCCCGATATGTGACATGTGTCAGTTTACTACTGCATGCAACGCTGGATCGACTACCGGGAGATGAATATGATGCATGCACGAGAAATAATCCTCTGAATATGATGATATATATCCAAATGAAGTCACCTTCTTCCCTATAATAATCACCCCAGATGGATTTGTTGCTGCTAGGCTCCTGGATCTCTCTTTCACTAACAAAAGTAATTTTTCCAACTGTTTGGAATGCCCTCGTGCTCGCTAACTATGAAGAAGTTCCCCAAGTAGATTCCATAGTCAAAATATGATGGAACCTGTCTCGAATGGAGTGCCCTTCCTCCCTCTCCAATGGGGCATAAGGAATCTGGCTCGCTAGCTATATGGATGAGTAGATATGAGAATTTGTGATCTCTCCTATCTCTGTCAAACATGTTGCAGGTCCTCTGACTGAATGTGACGCCCTGATGTCTAGAAGGCTCAGAAAAATATGTTGGATGGCTCAAATGAAGCACCTTCCCCTGATCTGAAATGGGTTATGAGGGTTTAGATTCACTATGCCTCCTTAGGAAGAGAAATCCACTATACCTTTGTTGTCTCCTCTAGAAATCACATTGGATTATAAATGCTAGAGATTGATCTATGATCTCGATGTTCAATATGACTGTAGATCTATAATTAAAGAAATGAAAAAACTATGTGGTCTCCCCAACTGGATAGGGTGTGTCTCTCAGCACTGAATCCAATCCCTCGATGTCTTCCTCTTGGGATCCACAAGTATCCTCAAATTCTGTTGAATCTAGGTTTCTCCTTAGAGGTATGGTTTCAATTCTAAAATCATCAATAATGAGCCATTAGGTCACTTCTACTCTCCTTATATCCACTCAAACCCTAATTCTTCATTGACTTTTCACTTAAGTGATTTTTCTAAGTTTTTTGATTTAATATTCACTTAAGCGCGTAATTACCTTTTTTCCACTTAATCACTTAATGTCATATTCAAATTATAACATTTCCCTAGTGAAATGACATCAAATGAAAATTTTCCCTTGTTTTTTCTTGGATATAGTCTAAAGGGGATGTTTAGACTACTGATCTCTCCTCTCTGGAGTCCTCACTCGAAAAGGGACATTATAGTCCTCCCTTCCCAATATTTCTTGTCCTCAAGCAACATCAATATAGGGTGCTGCAAAATCTTATCACTCTCCCAAGTAACATCCTCTATTGGAAGTCCCCTCCATATGACCAAACACTCTCTGATGACCTGACTCCTCAATTTCCTCTCTCTGAACTATAATATCTCCTACATAACCAATTCTAACTGTCCCTCCTCATCCAAAGGGGGTATCTCCTCAGATGTGCTAATGAACTGTCCCATCTCTTTCTTGAGGCAAGAAATGTGGAACACATTGTGAATCTGACTCCCCTATCCTAATTCTAACTCATAGGCCACTTCACCTACCTTGTGTATGACCTTCTATGGTCCATAGAATATGGTTTTAATCTTCTCTTGCCTGCTCATCTTCAGAGATGACTACCTATATGGTTGTAGCCTCTGGAATACTAGATCCCCAACCTCAAATATATGCTCTATTCTGTTTCATTCACCTTCTGTCGATTCTTCACCACTAGTAGATTCTCCTTTAATACCTTGAGAATATCCTGACTCTCTGATGTCAAGTCTTTGGTCTTGGGATCCATTTTTCCCCCCCAAAAAAAATCAATGAAAGTGGGAGCATCATATCCATATAATCCTCTAAATGGGGTCATACCCATGGACATGTGGAAGGTAGTGTTGTAACAGTGCTCTCCACCTTACCCAAACATTTTTTTGTCTGCTTACATATTTCCTCAAGTATACCTCTATCCACTTGTTGACTATCTCAGTTTTCCCATTAGTTTTGGGGTGGTAAATGGTGATGGGTGTCAACTCTGTACCAACCAATATGAATAACTCTTGCCAAAATGTGTTGATGAACTAACTGACTCTGTTACTGCTATACTCTATGGAAACCCGTGAAGTATGAATATCTCTCTGAATAACAACTCTGCCACCTACACTTCATTTTATTATGTAGGAATCTGAAAAAAGTGTGCAAATTTGGTCAATCTTTCGACCACTCAAAATATGCAGTCCTTATCCTCAGCATTAGGTAGGCCTATAATGAGTTACATGGATATACTTTCCTATTTTTTCTCTGGAATAGGGAGTCGTTTAAGAAACCTTTCTAGGATTATCTGCTCTGATTTTTTCTACTGGCAAGTGACACACTCGTTGATATGTCTCATCACATCCTTCTTGAGACCCTTCCAAGAGAATCTCTCCCTGACCTTCCTTTATGTCTTGAAGAAACCCTGATGGCCTACTAAAGCTGAGTTTTGCACTGCCACAAAGAGATTCTTTTTGAGATTGGATGTGGGCACAAGGTAGACTCGATCTTTGTATAATATGACCTCATCTATGAATTTGTACCTACCATCCTATACATGTTCGTCAAATAAATCACATGCGAACTTATTCTTGGAATAATATACTAACAAGTTTGATTTCCAATCTACTGAGATATCCATCTCGATAGTGTGATGAAAACCTCTATCTGGGAGTCTTCCTAGTGGCATCAAATGAAAAACTTGCTCATGCTGACTCAACAAATCCTTGATCTCTTCTTGAGAATTTCGAAGACTATCTGAATCCCTCCATGTGGTGATCACACACTCTGTTGCATATGATACTACCCCATGTCTGGAGATCCTCTCCATCCTCTTTGATGAAACTCTCCTAGGTACCCCTCTTGACATAACCCTCAATAAAATCTTCTTCCCCTCAGTGTAATTGAATCCCATCTCAAGTGCTTGGTAATTAGTAGAAATATTTCCCAAGGTGATGAACCATTAGACTACCAATACCACATATATGTCAAAAAGGTCAACCACATCAAATGTATCCTTCATTATGTAGTTTCCTAGATGTAAGTCTAAGTCTAGAACTTGATCCAAACACTCTACCGTGTGACTATCAACTACTACAACATCAAAACCCCCAAAATCCTTGGTTTACAGTTCTCTCCTAGATACCAGTGTAGTGTTAATGAAATTGTGGGTTGCCCCACCATCTATCAATGAAATGGTGTCTTGTCCCTAAATAGTCCATTTGATCCTGACTGTGTCATACCTAGGGACTCCATAAAGGGTCACTATGAATCCTCCCTTCACTAATGATCATCTCTTCACCTTCTCGTGAGGTTGTGGCTCTACCGGTGGTTGTGCCCCTACCAGTGTTGATGGTCTCTTTAGAGGATGCTCCTCCTCATGAATGGCTCCTCTGAGCTAGTGGACTCATTGTCATGTGCCTCACTACCTTGTTCCACCTCATCATTATTTGTTGCGACCTCAATGTAGTGGGTTTGTCCCTTTTCCATGAACTTGTTGCCAGGGACCCATGGCTCTCCCCAGTTGAATCATAGCTTCTTCCTCATAAACTCACGCCTTGTATCATCATCCAAATTATCCCTACGCTTCAACTCTCTCTGAAATGGTTTCCTATCCTGGTCCTTCTGTGGCACAAAGGGTTTGGAAAAAGTTTTGGTTTTCAGCACTGAGTATGTTATATCTCTAGCACCTAGGATTACATCTTATAGAGTGTGAGGTCTGTAGGCCTTCACCCATCCTCTCAAGGGTTCTGTGAGACCCTTTGTGAAAAAAATGATTAGTCTAGGCTCTAAAATTTCTGTCACTTTCATGGCTATTCTCTGAAACTCTATGATAAATGCATCAAGTGTTTTGGTTTGTGTCAATTGGGCTATGTCCTTGAAGTGGATCTCTCGATCCCTCATATCAAACATGTCCATAAGTATCTTCGTCAACTCCCTATATGAGGTGATGTGAATGTGACCCAACATCACCATTGCATTATGCCGCCACTCGTGGTCGTCTCCCTCCAAATTAAAAGTAGAGAAACTGATGGCTTCATTTTCTGTCATCTGGTTAAGCTTGTAGTATGTGTCAAGTTTATGTACCCAATCTATGGTAGTACATCTCAATGATCCATCAAAAGAGGGTATAGTGAGTTTCCCTACTTTCTGAATGAACTCCATGTTAGGTCCCTACTTCTTCTCTTGTCCTCCCCTCTAAGGATCTGTAGGACATTTCTTGAGTCTAATTCCACAATAATCTACCAAATTCATGTCATTATGGAATTTTGGCCCTAGGGTTGCATACTCTCTTCTGTAATCAACAATATCCTCTACTTGTGTGGATGGTCTGTGTGTTATTGGATGATGTGTTGTTGCTAGAAGTTCCCTATGAAAGCTAGGGAATAGTGGTTTGGGAATCCTACTTGATGATGTGTAGGTGCAAGTAGGTGAATGAGGTCTACTACCTTCCCCTAAGTTCCCATGTGCTGCATGGAGGAAATTTTCTCCTGGAATGTTCCTTGTAGCCAATCTATCTTCCATTTGGCTAAAGACTAAGTCATGGATTGTTGAATGATCACCAAATTGTTAAGAACCTCCATGAAGGCCTCTTCTAGGTCCATGGGTTCTTTGCCACTATTTTTTGGCCCTTGATATTTGTCTCCCATCCTCCTCCTTGCCTCAATATCTGCCTCATGCTCTTCCCTTTTGTATACTTCTTGATGTGCCTCTTCTTCTTCCTATGAACTATGAGGAAAGGGGGATAATATGATCTTGATCCTCTCCTCTCTCTATGCCTACTATAAGTGACAACTTTGGCACCTATATTCTCATGGCCCCTTGGGTTCTTTGTTCTACTTATGAAATTTTAGTTACAGGCTGGCAGGACTAAAGCTATGATACCACTTGTAATATCCCAAATCTGTGGATTTGGATATTAAGTCTCTAATGACCCTGTCTGTCGCAGATCTGATACTCTTTAGATAGTTGAATGGGTTACTTAGTTTTTTTACTGTGTTTGATAAATTTAATTTAATATGCATCGTGGTTTTGCATGTGGTTTCAGGGGGAGCAACTTGTTTAACATATATTGAATAGTCAAGGAATTAAAATAATGACATGCATGTATAAAAATTCACACACAGACTACATCCATGTAAAAATAACCAAACCAGTCTTCAATTAGACCTTCAAATGACTAGATATATACTAGAATAATAGTAAAAACATGGAACAATACCTAGAACTAACATGCATCACTAGATCATTGGCATGCAATCTTGATCTGTGACATGCGTGGGTTTACTGCTGCATGTAGTTCTAGATATGTTGTCAGAAGATGAATTTGATGCATGCATGATAAAGACTCCTCCAAATATGATTAGATATGTCCCAATGAAATTTCCTTCTTCCATAGAAGATTGACCCTCAATGGATCTGCTGCTTCTAGGCTCTTGGATCTCTCTATCACTGCTAGAAGTAATTTTTCCAACTGATTGGAATTCCCTCACGTTGGCTAACACTTAAATAGTTTTCCAAGTAGATTCCATCGTGATAATATGATGGAACCTGTCTCTAATGGAGCACCCTGCCTACCTCACCAATGGGTCAAAAATAATCTGGCTCGCTGTCCCTCTAGATGAGTAGATATCAAAATATGTGATCTCTCCTCTTTCTATCAAACATGTTCCAACTCCACTGACTGGATGTGACACCCTAATGGATAGAAGGCTCGGAAAAATGTGATGCATGAATCAAATAAATAATCTTCCCCTGATCTCAAATGCGTTATGAGAGTTTAGGGTCATTAGGCCTTCTCAGGAAGATCAACCCACTATACCTTTGATGTCTCCTCTATAAATCACGTTGGAATATAACTACTAGAGCTGGATCTCTCATCTCCATTCTCAATTTGATTTTTCACTTAATCACTTTTCCTAATTTTTCTGATTTAATATTCACTTAAGCTCTTAATTACCTTTTTCCACTTAGTCACTTAATGCCACTTTCAAATTATAACATTTCCCTAATGAAAATATGCAAATGAACATTTTCCCCTATTTCTTCTTGGCTATATTCTAAAGTGGATATTTAGACTACTAAGCTCTCCTCTCTGGAGTCCTCACTTGGAAAGGGAAATTACATAATCTAAGACTTGAATCAAATATTTGAGCACACTATACTATAAGTTCTCTAAAATCAAACACTTCATGTACATAACCATCGTTAGCTATCCCCAAAGTATAGAATTTGTTTTTAAGTTTAACTTCGAGGAAAAGATCAGAATAACAATTATATATAATATACCATTAGAATTCCTTTCTTTCTTGGACCAATGGATTCGTTGTATCTCCACTAAAAGGTTATCTCCTTTTCTTGTTCGCTATCTTTTCCACTTTCAATGTGCTTAGGTAAGTGTGAGGATTAAGTGTAAAAATCAACTTTTCCATCTCACAGGTTCTCTCATAATCATAAATTAGGGGTCTATCTACTGTTCAAATTTGGCCCCTCGTACATTGGTGCATGTCTCTCATTAAATGGTATCTGTGATTTGTGTATATAATGCCTAAGGAGAAATGTACGTAAATTAGAAATTAACAACAACCATTCTTTCCATGTGAGTGGTGTGTGGTGGATATGCTATGATTACATTGAAACCACTAATTACATCCTACTTGGAATGTTGACATGGGATTACATGGAATGTGAGTGAGGGAAGTAAGAGTATTGTGTAGAATGCAAGATGAAGGAGGAACGTTGGGTGTCATATTCCCACATGATCCTTAAGGAAATAAGAAGATATTCTAATTAGAGAATGTGGGTTGTGGGGATGCGGGTTGCGAGATTGCAAGGTAACTAGTACATAATGTAGGTGTGAGAATATAGGTTGTGGGAAGGATGGGACCACAACAGGATTTGTGATAGGTTTCCCCATATCCTTATGAACTTAACATATGTGGAATGCGAGTTACTGGTGTTTGATACCTTTGACAAGGGAATTACCCCTTCCATCTACATGACTAAAGTGTTATATATAAGAGGGCTACACAGGAAATTCATACATAGCTAAAAGAAGGGAAAACGTGTCAACATAAGTATAACATATGTTATAGAAACAAATATGCTCTCAATTTTCTAGGAAAGGTGGTAGGGGGATTGGATTTTTTTTTAAGAGAAAGGGCCAAAATCTGATCAAAGGTGAAGGAAATCATACATGTCCATGGCTACAAAAAAACGTCTTTAGAAATCCTAAATTTATCATTGATAGGGGCTCTTAGAAAAAATGCCCCTTTTGAGGGTACCAAGTGAATTTTTTGACCCTTAGCTATATAGGATTGGCTAATCCCTCAAAGAAGTTATCCCCAAAGAGATTAGTTGACAATATCAAACCTTCTATTATCCTACTGCAAGAGATTATGTCAGATGGGGACAAAATCACTTAGGATTTATCTAAATTGTTTAGTAATTAGGATGTTAGTTTTGTAGATGTCATTGGGGGATCAAGAGGGAACATAATTGGATGTGAAAAATGCTCATTTACCCTTACTAATTCTTGGTCCTTTCCTACAAGATTAGAGAACTCTTTTTTCTCATATTTTGGGAAAAATATCACACTGATGAATGTTTATGGTCCTTACATGGACAAGGTTGAATGTTTGGACAATTTTTTCATAATGGACTATATTCAAAATAGATTAGTATTGATAGGGGGATACTTGAATTTCACTTTAGGAGCTTCATACGTTTGGGGCCTAGCTACACAATTGAACTACCTCTCAGGGTAGTTTATCAAAAAGTTGGAAGAAGTTAGTCTTTTGGATATTGAACTAGCTAAATTCTCCCCTACCCATAGAAACAAGAGAGGGGAGAAGCCAAAGTTTCCAACATGATTGATCAATTCTTAATATATGAAGCATTTCTTAATGATGTCATTCAAATTAAACAATGGATTCATTCGAATATATGAAGCATTTCTTAACGAAGTCATTCGAATTTCTTAACCCATTTAGCATACCTCCTAAAAGGGAGAATGGGAATGTCGAAGTAATTTGACGAAATTTTTTGTATTAATATTGTTAATTGGAATCATGAAGATATTGCAATTAAAACGATCTTATGTTTGACTAAGTCCCATCGAACAACAATCTCCTTTGTTTTGGGTGAAAACCTTGTATTTATTTATGAGATTTCTTTCTTGAGGAGAAGCAAGCAAAAATGGCTTGCTGGAAGGTGTTGATGAATAGAGCGAAGAATGCACCTTTAATATTCTCACACAAGAACACCACACTTGCTTTTTTGGACCAGTGCATGAGTTGATGGTTTTTTGGACCAATTCATGAGTGTACCATGAGTAAACAAGGGCACTCTCTTGGTCCCTTTTCACACTGTAGAGATTTATGATATAGTTGACCTCAACAAGCCAGACTAGGCTAGGCTAGGCTAGGGAAGGCCAAGCAATGAGAGGTTAGAAAAGTAGAGGATTTGGCTCCCAACAAGGGCACTAGAGATCCCCCATGTTAACAAGTTTCTCAGTGGAGATCATTGTGAAGAACCGATGTAAGACAATGAAAGATGGGAAGCCATAGTGATGGATCCAGAGCACATAATGAAAGGATGGGACCTATTAATGTCAAATATCGACTTCTTTAGCGCAAGCATTACATGAAAATTTTTGATAAGCTAAGTTTTAACTTTTTGTTGTGTGACTTTAGTTGGCATTCTCATTTTGTACATTAATAAAACTATGAAACATTTTATTTAAAATAAAAGCATACTTTACGTAAGATACTTCCACAAAATATTTTTATGTAACATGCAATCCAAGGAAGAAAAAAAATAAAGGCATACTTCTTGTAACATACTTCCATAAAATATTTTACACGGTACGCGATCAAAGGAAGAAAATCGTTTCATGGCGGTAGAAATTTAAGATTCAAATTTGAATATAGTTATAATTCTTCATATGCTATGGATGGATAATTTTGTAATATGAGGAGGAATATACATGTTTTAGTCCTCAAACAAGCCACCCTGCATAAGTATTTTTAGAAAACATACTAGTATATAGTTGCACATTTAATATATATTAAGATCAATAGTCAAGTGAAACGCACAAACAAAGAGCATTATTATTATATACATATACGGAATGGGTACAACAACGAATTCGATTTTCATTTCATGAAGCGAGGGTCAAGTTTATGAACATAGGAACAAAATCTCTTTTATATATATATATATATATATACCACACCAATTCTATTTGAATATTTTTCACTAGTGGGTGACAAATGTGTAGTATTGATTCTTCATCAAGCGAAAATGAGTATAGTTTTATCTCAGTAACTACCAGTTTTTTCCAACGCAATACAAAATATCTTTCTTGATAGTAAATAGTTGCATCCTTGTTGTGGGCCTAGGAAAAGCATAATGTCACGTTTGGAAGAATTATAACATGTATTTAACAAGTTGATCGCTAATACATAACACAATATCCATTTGTTTTCCATTTATCCAATTAATGCTACACTTGTCCAAAAACTATAGAAAAAATACACCTTGTTGATTAGACTAGTAATGACTATTGTGTTTTGGTTGAAAATTTGCTAGATATTTGGTATCCATGGTTCCTCCACCCGGTATTAAGCTTTTAATAGAACTCAGAGGAAGATATGAAACCCATTATACATATAGATCCTCTATACTTATTGTAAATTTCATTGCATATGCTATCTATCATGCCTCTCGTAAGCATAATAATATAGTAAAGAGTGTTTTGGATCCTTACAATACTAGTGAAAATTTGTACCTAATGGAATTAGTAATCAAGTTGGTCATGGATGGATGGAACAACCTTTCTTGGAGAAATTGATGTAGCTTTTTTTTTTCCATGTATGCTATGGGTATGTATTTTGTTGTACATCTTGGAGACATGGTTGATCTCCGAGTTTTTTTAACAGTGTGAATGTTGGGCAGTGGCTTGTTTGTAGCACTATTTGGTATGGGATATTTCTGGAACATACAAATTTTTTACTATTAATTGATCATGCAAATGTTGGTAGGGATGTATTAGGTGACATGTTGACCATCTGTTGTTGTAGTGGTTGGTTTGGAAAGTGGAATAGGGGACTGATAATGGGTATTTGGAATGGCCATACTTTTGTTGTTAACATTTGGTGTTCTCTCATTGCCACTGGTGGGGATAGTCATTCGATAGTCATTCATTCTTCTCGGTGCACTTATTACCTATGTAGGCATTATAGTGTTTTTATTCTTGTTTGTTACTCCTGAGAAGAATATTGAGCAATGAGACCCTCTCAACTTATGACCCAAGAAGGAAAAAAAAGATAATTCATTATTGAGGACATGGAAGTTAAGCCTACTAAGAAAATGACCATTGGTATTGAAGTAGATAATCAGAATGGTGAGTATCAGTAAAGGACACAAGACAAAGGATGGTGACGGACCCAATACACATGATAAGATGAATGTAACAGATTCAACTGCTTCTAATGTTGTTGTATTCATCAAGGCATGGATGATACCTAGAGTGTCTCCATTTTCTATCTCTCTTTTTTTCTAACCTTGTAGATTACATATTTTTATACTGGTTTCCATTTTATATCAGTAATATAAGTAAAATTTAAGCCAAATCTTCTAAGCATTTTAACAGTTATTGAAGGATAGATTTTTGAACTAATTTACTCACAGTTTTCAAATGGTATTTTGGTTCTAATTGAAAGTGTTCCAGCTAAGAAGAGAAATACATAATTGAATTCTCATTATGTTTAGTTGTTGAGATTCCTTAGTAGCTCTAGTCTCTCCCTCGATCATTGGAGTTGTTCTAATGCCATTTGTAGGCAATATGTCTATGTAGGCAAAACGTTTATGAGTTGAATCTAATATTCAACCCATCAATGAGAAAATTTCATGTATCATATCTTCAAATGACCAAAACCACTAAATAAATAGGCAATGCAAATATTATCTATAACCACTCTTAGTTCATTGTGAAAACCATTTAGCCAGTTTAGTCACACCTCATCTTCAGCCCATCTATGTGACACTTTCTGTGTCAATTATACGAATGAAAATTTCTTAACAAGTAGGGAAATATGATAACCTTTTACTGACTAAGCTCTTTCTTTGAAATTGGCTCGGGACAAAAAAAACCATCTTTACTAATTTCTTTTGATTTTGGTTGGATATTGATTTTGGTTGGATATTGGAGTTGGAGGTGAGTATTTGTCTTTAAAGTCATCTGGAAACCTTACAAATTTATTCGATTTAGGAGGAGTAGTTGGTGGAATTCTCCCAGACCATATTTCTGATAGGCTTGATTTGACCTAGCCCAAGGTCCAATGCAGAAACCAAGGTGAAATATATTATACAGATAATAGTCCAACCCAAATGCAGTTAGGATGGATTCGTTACTATCCGTAGGTTGGCGTACTACCTTTTGTTCATCTATTCACATACATGATTAATAAAGGAACTCTATGGACATGATCGATAAAGGAAAGCAATGTGGAGAACACGAGGAAGGCCAAGAAGTGCATGTACGCGTTGTCCACTACGCGAGTCCTGGATGACAACAACTTGATGATTCTCTTGCTAATCTATAGGAGAATCCCTTGAATAAATACGTTATGTTGGCCCCTTGGTAGCACTAAGGTGATGGAGGTTAGTAGGGATGAGGTGGTGGAGGAAGGTCTACAAAAAATTGGAAAAACATGAGTACACCACGTGTTGACAATGAGATTACTTTACTTGATAGTGGAATTACTTCACGTGATAGTTGGGAAAGTGAGAGTACTTCACGTGACAATGGGAGTACTTCAAAGCGGGAGTACTTCACATGAAAACATGAGTACTTCACGTGACAGCTATAGGTCTATAGATACAAGGGGGAGCACTTCACGTGATAGCTGGAGGTGTATAAGTACAAGGAGTTTTGGTTGACATGTTATTCCCGGTTGACACAATTGGAGGTGTATAAATACAAGGGGGAGTACACATAGATAGAGATGTATTGATACAAAGGGGAGTACTTCACGTGACAACCGGAGCTGTATAGATTCAAGGTAGTTTGTTTGTGTTAATTATATTAGTAAACTCAACAGTGTGTGACTATACACCGCCAAATGTCATGGCCGACTATACAATTTGATTAGGATCTCTTGTTTTGTTTCTTGATTTGCTCAAGCCTCTTTAGCTCATCTATTCTCCATTAATGAATATACTCGACAATGTGCACACTGCTCATTCTTGTTTTCCAATTTCATCTTCTCTGTATTATCTTCTTTGCTTCTCATTTTGTCATGGTATTAGAGCTTAGGACGTAAGCCTCTTCACAGTTCCTAAAGAGAAACCTAATCAGAAGAAGAAGAGCACAGAGCCTACATTGTCTTGCAAATGAGAGCACGGGATGCAAGATTCTTCACAGAGCTTGGAGAGAAATTTGTAGTCCACAGACGCTCAAAAGATCGTTGCAGACAACAAGCACAAGGAAGCAAAACTGCAGAAAGCATAGAAGAATTAAAGATTTCGAGAGAA
This sequence comes from Picea engelmannii, assembly GCA_009831015.1. Taxonomy (NCBI): domain Eukaryota; kingdom Viridiplantae; phylum Streptophyta; class Pinopsida; order Pinales; family Pinaceae; genus Picea; species Picea engelmannii. Next base: position 382,747 of record ML776920.1, on the reverse strand, counting down.
TTTAAAGAATTCGTGAAAGATTCACGAAATTCTTTCTTAAGATGAAAGTTTGCAGAAGAAACAAAGGAGAAGCAAGATCAGTCGTAAGGTCTACCCTGTGAACATATTTGAGTCGTTAATCAAGCTCAGAAAGGATGACGAGCCCACAGGTAAAGAGAATTTTTTCTAAGTCGTAAGATATGAGCAAAAGCAAGATCAACCGTTAGATCAAGCAAATATTAAGTTGGGATCATTATATCTCATTTGAGAGATATCGATGGTGGGGAGGTATTGCGGGGATCAGAAATGAAATTGAAGTTTTTGCAAGTTGTGAGCCCGCAATCGCTCATGATCGTTGATCTTTTCAGATCAATAGATCAACGACGGATATCTGTCCTGCTACGAACGAGCATCTTCACATTGCGGGGATAAGGGAGGAAATTAAAGTGCGAGCGAGTTGTGAGCCCACAATCACTCAAGATCATTGATCTTGTAAAATCAATAGATCAATGGCGGATATTGATCCCACTATGGTCACGCATCTTCGCTTTGCGGAGATCGGGAAGGAAAGTAAAGAGTGAGCGATTTAAGTCTCCGCAATCACTCACAGCCATTGATCTTCAAGAAAGTGGCACGCGCCTGAAGATCTCATAATCCGAGAGGAAGCCAACAAAAGCTGAGGAGTGAAGGACTCCTGAAGTTTCGAAGAGACGAAGTAGATCCATACCTTTTATTGAAGTGGACATGTGGCAGGAGATCCTACACTTCGATGATAATCACCTCAGAAGAAAGATGGATACAAGAAGCCAAAACTCCTGAAGGCCTGAAGCCCAAAGTTCATCTGGGCCATCCATCAATGAGGACACGCAACACCAGATCCCTCTCTTCAAAGACTTAGCACTCCGGAAGGTTTTGCGGAGTAATATCTACCTGAATTTGCGAAGTAAATCTGAGCCCTTGAATGCTGAGGACACGCGTCGATAGATCTGTCACTTAAGAAGGTTAACAATTCAGAGGTTTGCGGTGTTGTGCACCTCAGAACACCCAAAGGCCAAAGTTCCAAAGTAATTCTTGGTCATCAAAACCAAGAGGACACGTGGAGGTAGATATCTCACTTCGGTGATATGACACTTCGGAGGATTGCGCAAGAAAGTGGATGGAAACTCCTAAAGCGCGAACTCCCAAAGAAAATCTCCATTGTCCAAATCAAAAGGTCACGTGGAGGCAGATCTCACACTTTAGAGATTTGACACTCCGGAGGATTGCATGTATTAGCAAATAGAAACTGTAATATACCAGATATAAAAAGTATGCCAAACATAAATAAAATGATAGAAATGGCAGAATAACAACAATATAACCAGAACAATCACCACAATAACACTAAAATGATACAAGAATAATAACAAAAATATCACCTTGATTCTGAGAGCAATGTTCACGGGACTTTTCGAGGGGGCAACCTCACGTCGAGCAGATCTCTATTACAATAATATCCAAGCTAGGGTTCTCATACCCTCGACTCCTATTTATACTAAATATGTCTATCAAAAGAAGCATCTCAAGGAAGATCCTTCTAGAAGAGAAGCTTCTATTAGGTCTTCTTACATTCGACTTATTCTATTTTATTGCAAGGCCTTATTAATATTGACCTTCATTACATCTGAATATATTGTTATACCTATGTATAGGTTAGGACCCTAACATAAACTCTCGAACACCGAAGTTCCGAAGAAAATCTTGACCATTCATTTGCTAAGGCCTAAGGACCGTTGATCTTTGCAACAACAGGTAAGAAAGGCATATCACCCTAAGTCCTGCAATATATGTGGATCATTGATCTCAAATCAACGATAATCATTGATTTTTGCAGCAGGAGGTAAGAAAGGCATATCACTTGAAGTCCCAAAGTAATTGAGGATCGTTAATCTCAATTCAATGAGGACCGTCAATCTTTGAAATAAGACTGTTATTCGCCCATTCAGATATTCAGAGGAATTGAGACCTTCATTGTCGAAATGCCTGAAGCTCGAAGACCTAGAGAGCCTAGTTTTCAGACCCCAATCACTTGAGAAGACAAACTTCAAATTTTGTTTTGGCTCTAGAGTAAACTCAGAAATCCCAATTCCACCATTAGAGGGGCTACAGTTTCCAAAAGAAGTGGTCTACAACATGTTTTTCGACTCGAAGTCACACAGAGGATTTCATGGACCTCGTCTTTCGCACACGAAACAAATAAGAACACAAAACTCTAACAATTTTTTTTTGTGTTAAATATTTTTACAAGATGGCCACCTTTAGAAATTTAGGACCAACTCAATGATCGATTTTGCTTAGAAAGAAGTATTAGTTTTGGTCTCTTAGAATGGGATCTTTCTTACAAGCACAAGAGTGTTGGGATCCATTGGATCTTGGATATGTGGAACCAGATCTAACATCCCTTTCTGCCATGACCAATCAACAAACAACTTCTCAGGAAACATAGAGGAAAAAAGAGAATAAAGCCAAATTATGGATTCAAAATTCAGTGGATGAATCGAATTTCTCAAAAATCAAAGGTGATGTTACTTCAAAACAGTCCTGGGACATCCTTAAGTCATCTTAACAAGGCAATGACAATGTCAAAACAGTCAAACTACAGACCTTGAGGATGCATTTTGAGACTTTACAATGACATAGTCTGAAAGCGATGATCAGTTTATGACCAGAGTCATGGGAATTGTAAACCAGATTAGATTGAATCATGAAGACATCCTTGATCAAACAATTTTTGATAAATTCCTTAGAATCCTACCAAAGAAATTTTAAATGGTTGTTATGGCCATCCTTGAATCCAAGGATCTTTCAAATTTTTCAACAGATGAATTAATGGGCTCTCTATTGACACATGAGAGTAGACTACATCTTGAAGATGAATTAATAACCAATGCTTTCAAGACTCAATTTTCCTTCAGCAGAGGGAGAGGGAGAGGTATCAAGGAAGAGGGATAATTCCAAGTAACCATCATTCAAATGCAGGTCACAGAGAACAAAATCAGAATCAAAATTTCCAAGGTCACATAAAACATAACCAGAATCAAAATTTCTAGCCTCAAAGTGGCAGAGGGAGAAGATCAAATGAAAAAGCAAGCATACAATTCTAATACTGCAAAAAGTATGGGCACTATGAATCTGAATGTCGGAAAAAGAAGTCAGATCGAATCTCAGGCAAAGAACATGTCTCAAATCATGAACGAGAAACCTCAGAATGTATGTTTCTCTCATGCCACAATACTGAAGAACAACACAAAGATATCTTGTTGTTGGATAGTGGATGCAACAATCACATCGAAACTAACAAATATTTACTTTCATGCATTGATTCTTCAATTTCATCTGATATTACACTTGGAAATGATTCCTTAGTCAAAGTTCAAGGAAAAGGAATTGTACCTATTCTTATTAAACAAAATGTAAAGAAAGACATAAACAATGTCTATCATGTTCCAGATCTGAAACATAATCTGTTAAGTGTAGGACAACTTATTGACCATGGCTATAAGGTACTTTTCGAAGGAGCATCATGTAGTATATATGATAAAACCCCTAGCATAAAATTGATTTCTTTAATCCACATGACTCAGAATAAGATGTTTCCCCTGACCCTCAAAACTGCGAATTTGATCCAATCATATGCAGAAAGTGAATCCACCCCCAATGAAACTATGCTTTGGCATGCAATATTTGGACATCTACCCTTTGAGATTCTAAGTCTTCTACATAAGAACTTGACTTTCAATGGTGTACCTAACTTCAAAGAGAAAAATCCCCCATGTGAGTCTTGCATTCTTGGAAAACATAAGAGAAATAGTTTTCCACAGTCCTCCACTCAAGCCAAACAACACTTAGAGTTGGTTCACACTAACCTGTTTGGACCAATGAAAACAAATTGAATAGGTGGTAGCGTTTGTTTTTTAATGTTTATTGATGAATTTAGGAGGAAATTCGGATATATTTTATGAGACACAAGTCTGAAACCTTTGCAAAGTTCAAAGAATTCATAGCTAAAGTTGAAAAACAGAGTGGAAAATATGTAAAAGTTATTCGGTCAAATGGAGGAGGAGGATACAACTCCACATAATTTGCAAATTTATTCAAATTACAAGGCATCATCATGCAAACTACAACCAGGTATACTACACAACAAAATGGAGTGGTTGAAACGAAAAATCAGATAATAATGAACATGGAAAGAAGCCTTCTAAGAGAGAAATGTTTGTCAAATCTAGTTGGGGCTAAAGAAATAGCATGCTCAGTTTATCTTCTGAAGAGATATCCAACCACCAGTATCAAGATGAAGGTCCCTCAGGAAGCATGGAGTGGGACAAAGCTAAATGTTGCTCATCTCAGAATTTTTGGATGCATACCATTCGCTCACGTACCTTCTAAATTGAAGAAGAAACCTGATGATAGAAGTGATAAATGCAATTTTTTGGGCTACAATGAGACATCCAAATCCTACAAACTCTACAATCCGATTTCAAAGAAACTAATTCTCAGTAGAGATGTTAAATTTCTTGAAAATCAGTTCTAGAGTGAATCTGAAAATCGGCCTATGGACAATCAAAATCCATTGTTGCCACTTCTTGAAAACACAAAAAATTCAGGACAACAAACACATCAGCCTACTCTTCCAAGATTGCAGGTACAAGGATAGCCTGAAAGTCCTTAGTAAAACTCTACTTCAAGCAGAGATTCATCCTCTGACCTTAAAAATCAAAGAACTCGAAGCTTGAAAGACATCCATCAGCAGTTGGATGATATTGATCATCACAATCTTTTTGCATTAATTTCATGTCAACCTACATCTTTTAAGGAGGCAACTAAGGAGCCACATTGGGTTCAAGCCATGAACCAAGAGATTGAATCCATTGAGAAGAACAAGACATGGGATCTTGTTGATCTGCCTAGACACAAGAAAAGTATTGGTGTCAAGTGGGTTTACAAAACTAAACTTAATGAAAAGGGGCAAATTGAAAAAAACAAGGCAAGACTTGTTGCTAAAGGATTCTCACAACGACTAGGTATTGATTATGGTGAAAATTTTGCTCGAGTAGCAAGGTTGGACACTGTAAGGACTCTCTTATCCATAGCATCTCAACAAAAATGGAAAGTATAATAGATGGATGTCAAGTAAGCTTTCTTGAATGGTGTCTTAGAAGAAGAAGTTTATGTGGATCAACCACCTGGATTTGAAGTCAAAGAGCAACAAACCAAAGTCTATCGGTTGAAGAAATACGTGTATCACTTAAAGCAAGCTCCAAGAGTTTGGTACATGTTAAGCCCTAATATTTTCTCATTACCCCTTAATTGGGTCATATTACATTAGTAATGTTATTTTATTTATGTCGTCTTTATTCCATTAGTTGTAATTATACCTCCTAGTCTCCTATATATACCGAGGAGATATTTTCATTTGGAATCATCTTGTACTTGAACATTTATGTGGGGTAAAAGGAGGTTGCCCCCTCAAAGAGGCTTATTATTTGAAATTCTCTCTTTTTCAAGGCGTTGAGTACTTATTCTGAGGTTTTTCTATGCTATATTGATATTTGGTTCTTAACATATGGTATCAGAGCTCAAGGTCTTAGGGTTTCACTGCTACATTTGAGACACCGAGGAATTTTTGCTATAATTTTTTTTATACAACTAGTCAGAAGGAACGACTTGGAAGATATTTAGTATATGGATCAAGGTACGTTGGGTTACAATTTTAGCTCCTGAGGCCTTATACTTTTGGAGATACAACCTTTGTAAGATAGGGTTCTAGAATCATCTTGAATTCAGTCATTGCAGAATTTTCACTATAAATCTTTTTTTGTAATGTTTTAGACCCTGAAATTCAGAGGATATTCTCAGAAACTAGTAACGTATCCATGGTAGAAATTTTAGCTTCTCGGTCATCTTAAATTTGTATATACACCCTGTGGAAGATAGGGTATCTGACTAGTCCTATTGACTAGTCTCAAGCAAGTGTTCCGGGTAAAACAATCATAAATTATTCCTAGAGTATCCAAATTAAGTGAGACTAGTTGAATTGGATAGTGGATAGCCCGTAGTAGTTCTGGCACGAGTTTCAGAATTTTATATCAATTATTTTGTATGGGGAACACTATACAAGTGAGATATCCCAGAAATGCCAAAAATCATCAAGTTGTGGGGAAGTTATCGTAAATGTCACTTGGCTCATTCAATTTTTATCAGACCTGTGGCATTGAAGAGAAGAAATATCAGAGACCTACAAAAAAAAAGTTCATACTCAGAAGGGCCGAAATTTTGGAGATACAATAAAAGGAAGATTGTCTAGCGGAACCACCTCAAAATCAAGGTTTAAAGTGATACCTGGCCAACATGCCACCAAAAAAGGGAACTTATACACCAAATAAGCCTCCAGACAATCCTACTTGGACTCTTGATGAAGGTGAAGAAATGTGTAGGGACATAAATGATTTACAAGAGAAGGCAATAACCAAAGATGAACTACAAGAGATGATGGATTCAATGGAAGCTAAGTTGGATACTAAGATGGATGGTTTAAAAGGGGAGATCATGGAAGGATTGAAAAAATTCCTAATAGAGAGGACACTTGAAAGTGAAAATGTATCCCATGAAATTCATGATGAGGACAAAAAGAAGGTGAATCAAGAATGGAGAAACTCCAACTTTGGGTTGAAGACCAACCATGTTCCTAAGATTGATATGAGGAAGTTTGATGGCAATGACCCAATCACATGGATACTTCAGATGGAGTAATTATTTGATCTACATAATGTGCCACATACACAAAAGGTACGAATTGCTTCTCTATATTTAGAACCCAATCAATTTGTATGGTATCGATGGATTTGTTCTCACAAATCACTCGTCACTTGAACAATTTTCACGGAAGAAATGATAGCACGCTATGAGGATACAAGGAGAAATACCTTCTTTAGCCAATTGATAAATCTCAAGAAAAAGGGTTTAGTTACCGAACACATTGAGAAGTTCCAAAGATTGAATATAAAGGTAATATGTATTCCATATGAGCACTTGATTGATGTATTCATAGGAACTTCAAGGGATAACATTCAACATGAGGCTTTCCTTTGGGAACCAAAATCATTGGAGAATGCATTTAAGGTGACAAGAAATGTTGAAAGTAAAAATATGGCTATGGCTACTAGAAGGACCAATCCTAACATCTATAGAGAGAATAATGCTCCTTCTTCTAAAACATGTCAACCTACAAGGTCGATACCTCAACAATTGGAGGAAAGAAAAGCAAAAGGTTTATGCTTTAATTGTGAAAGCAAGTACAGTAAGGGACATAAGTGTGGTGAGAAGAAATTATTCTACATAGATTGTAAAGAAGAAGAAGAAGAAGAACAAGAACCATCTCAAGATGAAAACATAGAAGCAATTTTGTCTGAAGAGCTAACTCCCATGATATCGTGTAATGCATTGGCTGGAATTAACACTCCTCAAACCCTCAAGATCGAAGGATACATCAAAAAGAAAAAGGTAATAGTCATAATTGATTCTGGCAGTACTCATAATTTCATTCACT
>ML776920.1:348966-374082 GCA_009831015.1 Picea engelmannii | reverse complement strand
TTGTCCTAATGCAAGAAGGAAGGCCCCTGGATTTTGAAATTCGACCACTCAAGGGAAAGGACTTACACAAACCCATTTATGAGAAGGAAATGATGGAAATACTACACGCATTGAAGAAATGGCGTCCTTACCTAATAGGTAGGCACTTCAAGGGAAAAATAGATCATGATAGTCTTAAATACTTCTTGGAACAAAGACTATCTTCATAGGAACAACAAAAATGGGTAACCAAGATATTGGGTTATGATTTTGAAATCGTCTATAAAAACGGGAAGCAAAATGTTGTGGCAGATGCACTCTCAAGAAATGATGAAGATGTTGAGGCCTTTGTTTGTGCTATATCGATCATCCAACCCGATTGGATAATAGAAACAAGGGATGAATGGAAGAATGGAGAAAAAGTGTGGAATCTCATTCAAAGGTTGCAACAGGATTCCAGTGCATCAGATACATTTACATGGAAAAATGATTCGCTATTTTACAAAGATCGCCTATATTTATGTAATAACTCCCAACTCAAAAAAAATGTACTATTGGAATTGCACACCTCTCCAGTAGGAGGGCACTCGGGATTTTTGAAAACCTACCATAGAGTTAAGAAGGATTGTTTTTGGGATGGCCTTAAAACTGATGTTCAAAGGTTTGTGGTAGAATGTTTAGTTTTCCAACAAAATAAGGTGGAAAAAATTAAGACCCTAGGTCTTTTACAACCATTAGCCATCCCAAGTCATCACTGGGAGGAGGTTTCCATGGATTTCATCACAGGGTTACCGAAGTCTGAAGGAAAGCGTGCGATCATGGTGATTGTTGATAGGCTGAACAAGTAAGCACACTTTTGTGCACTCTCTCACCCCTTCAAAGCTAGTACAATTGTCACTGCATTCATGGAGACCGCTCAAAAGCTACATGGCAACCCAAGGATTATTGTAAGTGACAGAGATCCCATCTTCACTGGACATTTTTGGATAGAATTATTTTCTTGTTTAGGTACTCAATTGGCTCATAGCTCATCCTATCATCCTCAATTTGATGGACAAACCGAGATACTGAACATATGTCTGGAAGGCTACCTTCGTTGCTTTGTCTCTGATAAACAAACACAATGGCTCAAATGGTTACCCTTGGTAGAATGGTGGTATAACACTTCCTTTTATACTGCAAAAAAAATTACACCCTTTATGGCACTCTATGGATACCACCCTCCTTCCATCACTTGTTCTCTAAAATAAAAATATAAGGTTCAAGCAGTGGAATATCACATCGAGCATCAACAACAAGTTCTCCAAATCTTAAAGCACAACCTGACCAATAATACCATGGCACAAAATCGCATGAAACAACAAGCAAATCAACATCGTAGTGAAATAAGTTTTGAAGTAGGGGATCGAGTGTTTTTAAGAGTACAACCATACAAACAGATGTCCCTCAAGTAAGCCAAGAAGGATAATAAATTATCACCAAAATACTATGGCCCTTATAAGGTATTGCAAAAGATAGGTACTATGGCATACAAATTGGAGTTGCCTGCATCTTCACGAGTACACCCAATTTTCCATGTTTCATGCTTAAAGAAGGTTATAGGTGACAAGATCTCAGTTTAAACTATATTTCCATAACTTGACGAGGAAGGAAAAATCATATTGGAGCATGAATCCATCACTGACACAAGAATTTGCTAGCTGAGGAATAAATCCATTTCAGAGTATCTCATTAAATGGAGGAAACTACTAGCCGAAGATTCCACTTGGGAAGATGAGTTTTTTATACAGAAGCATTCAGAGTTACTCAAGCGTTGCAGACAACACTTGTCTCAAGGGGAGGGGCCTGTTAAGCCCTAATATTGGCTCATTACCCCTTAATTGGGTCATATTACATTAGTAATGTTATTTTATTTATGCCAACTTTATTCCATTAGTTGTAATTATACCTCCTAGTCTCGTATATATACCAAGGAGATATTTTCATTTGGAATCATCTTGTACCTGAACATTTATGTGGGGTAAAAGGAGGTTGCCCCCTCGAAGAGGCTTATTATTTGAAATTCAATCTTTTTCAAGGCGTTGAGTACTTATTCTGAGGTTTTTCTATGCTATATTGATATTTGGTTCTTAACAGTACAACAACATTGATACTTACCTAATCAAGAGTGGTTTTAGTAGAAGCCAAAATGAGCCAACTCTTTACACCCAAACTGATCAGCATGGTAAAATTATGATTGTATGTTTATATGTTGATGACATGATATATACCAAAAATCTTGAGCTAACCACTTTTAAAGATGCCATGCAATCTGAGTTTGAGATGACAGATCTTGGCATCATGAAATATTTTTGGGGGATTGAGGTTGACCAATCAACCAAACACATTTTTGTCTTTCGACAAAAGTATGCAATAGACATTATCAAAAGATTCCTCATGGAAGATTGCAATCTAGCCGAAACTGCTATACCCCTAGGCACAAAATTGAGCAAGAAAGATGAAGGCCTTACAATGGACTCTACCCTGTACAAAAGTTTAGTAGACATTTTTTTGTATCTTACAACAACTAGGCCTGATATTATGTATGCAGTCAATCTTGTTTCCAGGTTCATGGAATCCCCCGAGATTCTCACTCAAAGATGGCGAAAATGATTCTGAGATATGTTGTAGGCACTCTCAATTTTGGCTTATGGTACATTTAGTCTGATGATAATCATATCTCTGGTTACACAAACAATGATTTTGCAGGAATCCTAGATAACAGGAAAACCACCTCAGGACATGCTTTTCACCTGGGCACGAACCTGATTTCATGGGCATCAAAGAACAACTCATTGTACCAATATCTTCTGCAGAGGCAGAGTATGTCATTGCTACCTCAACTTACTGTCAAGTTGTGTGGGTGAGAAGAATATTGAATGATATGTCACATACAAAAAAGGAGCCAACTCCTATCTTCTGTGACAACACCTTAGCAATTGCTCTATCAAAAAACCATGTGTTTCACAAGAAAAACAAGAACATTCACACTCGTTTTTGCTTCATATGCAAGCTAGTCAATAGTGGTGACATCTCACTTCGGTTCTGTTGCTCTTGAGATCAGCTCGCAGATATTTTTACAAAGCCACTAGGAAAATTCGTTTTTGATTTTCAGAGACAACACTTGGGCATTATCAATGCTGATGTTTGTAACTATTGAGTTTAAGAAGGAGTGTTAATTATATCAATAACCTCAACAATGTGTGACTGTACACTGCCAGTTGTACTAGTTAGTTAGGATATCTTGTTTTCTTTCTCGATTTGCTCGAGCCTATTGAGCTCAACTTTTTTCCCTTAATGAATATACTCGACGGTATGCACTGTGCTCATTCCTGTTTTCCAATTTCGTCTTCTCTGTATTATCTTCTTTGCTTCTCATTTTGTGAGTTTCGTTGATAGGTTTTTTCGGGTTGACAAGTTTCAAGAAAAAACAATTGTTCCTATGTATATGTCTCCTTCTCAACACCAACTTTTTGGAACACTACACTTCTCCTTTTACCTTTTTCTTTTAAATATTATATATCACCTCAAAATAAAATTTACAGTTAATTTACTCAATTAATAATGAAAAACACCCTTATATATTTTAACACAATTTTATAAAACCTTCGCTAATATTTTTAAAATTAACAAAATTAAAATAGTGTTGAAACTATTCAAGTATACTACACTAGAGCGTTCATTTTTTCAAAAGATGTGAAAGATACCTTTAAGCTAGTAGATCACAAATAAATATTTAATAAATAAACTTATTCAGAGAAATTTGTATTATTCTAGGTATTTATGATTTTTAATTTACAAGATAGTTGTTGAATAATTTTTTTTTATAAAGATTTTAATTTGTGAGAGATAAGAGATGATTAAACAAGTGATCAATCTGTACAATGAATCCCAGATCTTAGGTAACAGGCAGGTTAAGAAGAATCATCAACTAGGCAGTATTTGTTCGATGAATCAAATGCCAGCCAAAGAGAAATAGATCAGATCTTCTAGCTCAAGACATATTGGTGAATTTATTTGCTGATCTTAACTTATGGGTTCGACACTGACCTTTATTTGTCCAATCCTGGTTTTTGACTTGGGTGGGGTACCTTCGATGTTTCTTTTCTAACTGTTCATAATAGCCAATTTGAGGTTAAGGCTGTTGGAGGGAACATGCATTTGGGCAGTGAATATTTTGACAATAGGATGCTCAATTATTGTGTTCAGCAGTTCAAGAGGAAAAATAAAATGGATCTGAGTACAATTGCAAAGTCCATTCGGATACTCCGCTCAGAATGTTGGAGGGAAAAAATAAATCTGTTTTCTGCTGTGGAAAACTGTGATTGATATTGAATCTCTCTACTAAGCATTATCTCTACTAAAGACTAGACTTTCACATAAATATTGCAAGGGCCAAGTTTAAAGCACTTAATGCTGGATTGTTCGAAAAGTGTATGCAAATTGTTGAGCAGTGTTGGGAAGCCGCTGTGATGAGAAAAGAGCAGATCAACCATGTAATGTTAGTAGGAGGTTCCACGCACATTCCAAATGTTTAGGAATTACTGCACCAATTCTTCCAAGGAAAACATGTCTACAAAAGTATAAATCCAGACGAAGGTGTTGCGCATGGTACTGCACTTCAGGCTACAAGCTACAACCTTGAGCAATGAAGGTGTCGAGCTAGTCCTTTTGGACGTCACGTCTTTGTTCACCTCGGTGTTTTCTATTTTTCCATGTGGCTAAGGACCTCTTGGGCTCTCTTTGTTCAGGTCCGATTTCGTCATCACATCGTTTACAAGGTATTTCCCACTGGCTCTTATTGTATGTATATCATGACCACCTCCGTCAAATGGATCCTTTTGGTCTAGGAACGGAACATAAATGATGAATGTTATTTAGCTACATTTGGAATCTGGATATAAAAAAAGATTAGATTTAGGATCTTCGCTAAATTTAGTAACAAAATTGGAGATCGATTATATATATGAAAACTATTTCCTTGGATCTAATATAGTGATGTGTTTACTGTTTAGTTTAGCAGCACAAATGATTCCTAAGCATTTTCTATTAGTTTTGTATCTGTAAATTTAATCTTTAGAAGCTGGTTATGTGTAAGCATGAGTAGAATGTTATGTACACACCAATCATAACATTTTTATTGAAGGTTGGATAATGATTTTCCTTTACTAGCTACTTTGATGGTTACAAAATCTATTTTAATTGTTTACAGGCACAACGTGTAAGTACACAACACCCCTTCAAGGGCTTTCTTTGTATACACAACAACAGTTTATGTACCTGTGCAAACGTTGCATACAATGGAAACGATAGTTTAACTGGGGCGGATCAGACTGCAGGAAATGCAGATGCAATCGTGTTAATAGTAGGTGGAGACTTGACATTGGATACAGAGGGTCTAGATAGAACAAGTTTGTTGTTTGTTGTTGCCTGACCACGAACAACAACTTGTATCCCAAGTTACTGTCGCACTGAAGGGAGCTGTTGTTCTTGTGATTATGTTGGGGGATCCTTTTGATTTAACATTCGCAATGGAGGATGACAAGATTTCAGGTATTCTTTGGGTGGGTTATTCGGGAGAAGCTTGTGGAGCAGCCATTGCAAATGTGATACCTGGAGTATATAATCCAGGTAATATTTAAAATGGAATCACTAGTTATTCAGGAAATATTTAAAATGAAATCACCAATTATTATGACTTGGGTACCTTATCAAATAGGCCATCTTAATTTTTAAAATCCACACACACCAAATGCTTCGACTGGCCTTGCTAAATTCCACTACAAATCCAGTCTTCTTTTCAATGCCCAATATAAAAGCAGGGCAATTGAAGTTGAGATTTCTTTCTGTTGTAGGTGGGAAACTGCCTATGAATTGGTACCCAGAGGATTTTGCTGTCAACGTCCCCATGACGAACATGAGGCCTGATAATGTCCCTAAGAATTACTTACCTCTCTATATTTATGTAAGTGAGCTTGAGACAATCAACGTAGTCTTCAAAATCTAGCGTACCTATGGTTCATAACAGGGAGTCCTTGTTAATTATCTTCCCCTTGCCATGCTTGCAGTTGTCAGTCACCTTATTGGTCATAAAGGCTTTTTCTATCTATTCTATGAAATAGATTTTTTCGTCAATATAAATTTACACGAATCGTTAATTTTTGTTGTTCAAAATTTATTTTTGAATGCAAAACTAGATGAGCTTGCTCAAAAACCCTCTAGGCACTTAGATTATACATAAATAATCACTCAAATCTATGAATCTAATAATTTCTGGCCAGATTTTAGGAAAATGTCCCCCAAAAAAATCGTCATTTCGTAGAACGTTTAGCCTAAATTCATCTGAGACACTAAAGTCGAAAGACACAAAAATCAAAATCTTAATTGTTGAATTGCAAAAATATTTTAAAGTTGGAAGATCACTGGTTGGTGATGAAACCATTGAACTTGAAGACACATTTTTTGGTGGTGTACTTTGTATCCACAACCAATTATTTCTTGGAATAATACCTAGAGTTGATTTGTACACTATTGTGGATATTCCATAAAACATTTTTTCATATTCAGATTTTTTTCTTATTATTAGTTTGATGGTAAAATTTATGGAAATAGTTGAGTTTAAAAAAATGAGAAAACAATCAAATGAGCACGTCAATTATGGGAGAAAACCCAATGAGAAGATAAGGCTTATGTTATGCTCTCTTTTCTTTAGTTATGAAATGGAAAATACAAAGAAAGAGATACTCACTATGGAGTTGTCTAGCCTATAATCATCTAGGGTTAGGGTTCTTGCATGCCTCAACTCTCAAGTAATGTTAGGGTTTTGGACCCTCTAGAATCTTCTTGAGAGTTCCATGTGAATATCCCTATATGTGTGAGTAATGGGGGTTAGGTTGCTTCCAGTCATTACCATGTGCATCCACTCAATACCATGGTAGTCAAGAAGGTTTGTCAACTTGTACATAGTTGGAAAGAGCTTGGTGTGTAGAAGAAGGTACGGGATCTATGCTCATAAAGTTTTGAACCCAAAAAGTATCTATGTTTGAAGTGATTTTCACACCATTGGAAAGAGCTCCCTATGTCAAACAAGGTCAAGGAATTGGAGCTATGCTCATAAAGTTTTGAACCCAAAAAGTATAGCTTGAGGTCTCAAAATGGTAAGGTTCTAGACCCCAAATCTCCAAACTGGGACCGCTAAAATGGGCCCTATAAGCCAATCACTCATATTTTTCCACTCCAAATGTACCAAGATAGATGAAAAATTATACAATGATCTATTTTGAATCATACCTCTCCATTTAGGGAAGATTTTGGTCTCCAAAAACTTTTACTAAATGAGTAATGAAATTTTTTCCTCTACCTTCTTGAAGGAGTATAGATGGCACTGCATTGAACCACACCAACCCTTAACATAGCTCGATTTTTTGTCCCTGCATATTTAGAAAAGTTTAACATCATGGAGTTCCTTAACAGCACACTCCATCACCAACTGCCCTACACCTCAGAGACTCTCTTCCAGCAAACTTGACCCTTGCACACATCAACCATTAATCTTCCGGTTAGCGACCTTCAGATTCTAAAAACTTTACAAAGTTAAAAAAAAGTGGTTTAATACGGACACATGAGGCAAGATAAATGTTCGAGCAACAATAAAAGTCATTAACATAAGTCAATGACATTAAAACTTCATGTCAACAAAATTGCCCCTTCAACACCTGTCACCGAGACTTAGCGATTGCAGAATACAAAAACTTTACAAAGTAGAAAAAAGTGGTTTAATACGACATTACTCGGAAGGACCCATGGGCTATGTACCGAAGGGCTATAAAGATCGAAGCACATCACACGGACTTGTAAGAAGAAGCAGGACATGCATCTGTACGAATCTCTCTCTGCTTCCAATCTACTCTCAGAACTCAGAAGAGGCACTTTTAAAGCAACGATGGACAAAATTTGCCCTGGCAAATGGACAATTTGCATGGCCGTCATGTTTCTCGGGACAACTTTATTGGCTGTTGTTACTGCGCAACCAGGTGATTGAACGTTCTCATTTTAACATAGGGCACAATTATTTTTCATATTTGGGTTACAAGATGTTTTATTAACGCATTGTTGGCGGTGTAGTGGGATTTTTGAGTATCGACTGCTGAGGCAAAGAAAATCACACAGACGAAAACGATATAACATGGGTCATTGATGATAATTACATTGACGTCGGGCAGACAACAGAGATAGGGGACCCAATTCTACTAGGTTCCGGTTCTTATTCTCAAAATCTAAGGTTTTTCCCAAAGCCTCTCAACAAGTCTTGCTATCAAGTGCCTGTGACCCCAGATGTGCCTTACCTCTTAAGACTATGGTTTGCTGTTGGAAATAGCAGTGCATTCCAACAATTGCCAATCTTCTGAGACAACAGGTATGTTGTATACGCAAAACTTTACAACCACAAAGCGATATACATCAGATAATTTTGAAGGAATCTTGGTTAGTTCTGGCACACTGCTGTGTATTTGCTTGATCAGAACCTCGGAGACTGATGACCCCTTTATCAATGTGAACGAGTTGAGGACCCTCAAAGATGGAATGTATGCAGAGGCTAAGCCAGGAACAATGTTGATCTGAGGACAAAGAATAGATCTTGGTGAAAATTATACGGTTAGGTAAGCATTTTGAACTTGATGTGTTTTACCCGACTGAGCATTTTGAACTTTATGTGTTTTACCGGATTGAAATTTACCTATGAGATATAAATTTTTGGCTTTCCAGGTTAGTCACAAAATGTGGCTTTCCAGGTTAGTCACAAAATGTGGTTTTCTGGCTTGAATACACACTCATGTCAAGACAGTGGAGGGAATAATAGATAAAACTATTATTTCATATAGGGTAAGTGCAGTGGGAGAATAATAGGTTTCTCTATTATTCTCCACTCCCACCTATTATGTTTTCTCTATTATTCTCCCATGCTCATTTAATATGTTATTTCTATTATTCCTCCACCCTATTATGTTTTCTTTATTTTTCTTCTTTATTATTCGCCCACCTTAATCTGTTTTCTCTATTATTCCCCACCTTCACTCATATGTTTTTTCTATTAATCCTCCAATCTCACACCAGTCCACCTTCATATCATATTACGTTTTCTCTATTATTCCCCACAATCATATGAAATAATAGAAAAAACATATTATGTTTTATGTTTTCTCTATTATTCCTTCACCCCATACTTTCGGCAACAAATTAGATATTTGAGTTTTTGAGTGAAGGGAAACTTTCTACGACTTAATATATAGAAGAGATGGTAACTTTTTTTTATAACCTAACATACTTCTTAGTTGTAAGTGTACAACTTAATATTAATATGGAAAGATATTTTAAAATATATATATATATATATATATATATTAAATGTTTGACTTGTGGAAATGTGGAAATCTCGCATCAGTTATAAATTTTTGTTTTCCAGAATAGTAGGAAAATACATATATCTAGTTTTATGTTTATGAGTAACTTTTAATTCATTCAGATTTATAATTTAACTTCTAATAAGATTGTAACTTTATAAGCCTAGTTCAAGCATATAATAGAGAATATAAAAGCGTTTTCATATTATATTAAGTTATATTTTTTTAAAGTGGAAAACTGTTTAAACTTTTTTTTTTTCAAGATTATTTTTATTATGGTTGGAATTTAAGAGTTAAGTGGTTTAGTATCTATAATTTAATTTGATTGTTTTATAGTTTTTTTTTATGAAATTAAATTTATTTATTTATGTATTAAAAATGTTATTTAAACATAAAAAAAAATTTGGGCATCCAAATTTAAACACCAATTTTTTTTTTAATTTTACCTAAATTCAAATTTGGATTTGGTTACATTGATGTAAAAATTACTAAAATGCAACCTTTCTTTTCTATTAGTAAACTAGCATAGCCGTTAACTCACATGTGGTAATATGAAAGTTTGGCTGTAAGGTTTAATCCTACTTAATCATTTAAACGTGGTATTTACATATCCTTACAGTAATTTTTTAATGTGATTAAGTAAATGTTCAAAAGTAAACATGTTAACGGATGCCTTGATAAATGCAGGAAAGTTATGAATAATAAATCTGACCCAATGATTTTGGAGGACCACTAAGAATATGCCAGCATCTTCAATGCATAACCATCAGATTAAGGTTTAAGGTTAAATAAGATTAAAATATCATTAATTGTGCCCTTTGTCAATAGGTGTACGCCTTTCGACATAATTAACTAAATGTCTTTTTTCTATTAGTAAATTAACTAAATATCTTTAAATGGTCAATGGAGCAGGTATCCTCAACACAACTTCGACCGCCTCTGGTTATCAGTCGAGTCAGTTTTAAATAATGAAAATATACATCGGGTATGGCGTGTAAGTACTCAAGAGCCAATTTCAACGACCTTCCTCCAATGATTGTCATGCAAATGGCATTGGTTTTAGAACCTTGGGTGTCTACTCTATCATCATCATCGCAAGGGACCAAATCCTTACTGGTGTTGTATTTTGCAGAGATGGAGATCCTGAATATGTCTGAATCGAGATCCTTTTACATCTTGATAAATAATGAAAGGCGGTCTAAAAACATAAACTTGATACGAAATTATTCTGCCGTTGAGCTAACATTCCTAACAAATAAAGAGCCTAACTTTGAATTTGTGAAGGCCAAAAACTCCACCCTTCTTCCCATAATCAACGCTTATGAGTATTATCATTTAGTTGATACCGAACCGATAACATATTCACAAGACAGTAAGTATCCTTATCCAATTTCTCATACCGATATTATAATTCATTGTTCAAACTGTTGGAAAAAAATAATTTCTACCTAACCCGAAGCTTCCACCAACTTCGAGAGAGCTCTACTATCATATCCACCGATAATCCACCAATGCTCCGAGAACCTTCTAGACGCTCGAGAGTTTTCTAAAGATCTCTATTTATAGAGGCATATGTAAACATTTCAACCAACCAATATAATTTCTTTTGTGGGTTATTTGTCTGTGTTATTCTGCTTCTGCTCCCTTCAATTTGGTATTAGAGCACAGGACTGGGCTCACTCCCTCACGAGAGGGCCCAAGATCCTGAGAGGAGTCGCCCAGCCATGGAGAGAAGAGTTAGAGAGCGTCTAAAGTCTGTCCGCAAGGAAACGCTGCAAAGAAACCCTCGTTTCTGGAGAAGGAAGCGGCCATAAGAAGCGAACTGAAGTTTGTTGGGTGGATGCTGGAGCAGACCTCTGTGTGTTCTTCTTTTGAATCCTTCAATACGAAAATTCTCGTGATTTCGAGCTATTTAATGGTGGAAGTGTGTATTTTGAGCTGTTGATGGGGAAGCCGATCATTTCGAGCCTTTTTAATGACGCGAGCTGGTGATTTAGAGGGAGAAAATCTGGTGGTGTTTTGTTATTTGACGGTGAAAAATGAATATTTTTAGTGCTTTTGGTAAAGATTTGTCGTGGAAGTTGTAGCGGAGGCGAATGAATCTATGAACTGTTCAAAGAGATTCTGTTGCCTTTTATTTTGTCAAAAATAGCTAGGGTTTGATCTTGATTTTGTGTTGTCAAAGAGTGAAGACTGATCCGAGAATGCTTGGAGGAGCCAAATGAGGCTTTGAACGGTCTGAACGGGTCCTTGTGTCTGGTTCGGTTAATTTTGATTCCCAGTATGTGGACGGGCATCTTCAACTTCAGGTGTTAAAGTAGGCAGAGCCCAAGGCTTTCAAGAATGCAGAGGTATATGTGTGAGTTAAAGTGCAAGTTAAAGTTGAGTCAAGCATTTTTATATGTAAAAAGTCCTCTTTCGATTTGTAAAAGGGTCATTGAGTATATAGAAAAGTGCTTGGAATGGTCATGTGAGTTTCAATCTTAGAGAAAGTTAAGAAGGTTAAGGTCAAGTCACTGAGTCTTCAAATGAGTCTAATAGCTTTCTGAAAAATGAGTCTTGAAATGTAAAGTCATTACAGGAGAGTATTAATCTTAAGAAGATTTAAAAGTGAGAGTCGGTTTGTTAAGCTAGTCAAAAGTTGAGTCCAAATCAAATGTTAAGTGTTGTAAAATCATGGCAAGTGGTGCATCAATTAAGTTTGCCAATCCATTGTCATAGGTTTTCTTGTTGGATCTTGATCAACTCCAACAAAAATCATATCCATAAAGTATATTGACAAGAAAAACAAGATGCAAGAAGCAATGTAAAACATAAAAGAGAGATTCATGATGTAGAAGAGAAAGGGTGATAGAAGAAAAAAATGGACCGTGAAAGACAAGGAAGAAAGACTCTCGTTGGAAGAGGTAAAAAACAAAATAGACTCCCAATGAAGATATGTAATGCTTAATGATGAGATGTAAATGGGCTTGTAATTTGTTGAGCATTTAGTAAAGAATGTGGAATTTTTGTACCTGAGATGAAATGATGCATATATGATGTAAGGGGTGCATGATCGGTAGTACCCGACACCCTAGAGGTTTTGGTCCAAAGTTGTAAAGCTTAGCCATAGGCAAGGCAAGCTATATTCCCCAGCTTTAGTAAGCCCTGTTAAGACAAGCCTACATGGAATATAGTGATCATGTAGTGTGTATCCCTCTTAGGCATAAAGAGTGGATGTGGCATCAAGCTGTGGAATTAACCACTAGGTAGGTACGAGGGTGGCAGGTGTACTCGTATCTAAGTTTGATGGTGATCGGAGAAGTTAGATCTTCGATTAAGGGGAGGATTGTGAGATTAAGTAATCTCAAAGTGTGAGTTTGTTGGGACCATGTTATCTAATATATTGATGAACCATGTATGAGAAAAGGATACCTAGAGAACTGGCGAGTACAACAGATGGTACCCATGTATCTCGGTAGATGGATCTCTTTTTATATGGACAGCAGATGGTACCCATGTATCTCGGTAGATGGATCTCTTTTTATATGGACATCAATGATCAAGTTCTTTGCAGGTACAAAAGAAGAAGCAAAAATGATAAAACTCAAGTGAGCACGTGTTGTGTAATAAAGGAGCACATTGAAGGAAGCCCAACCATATGAAGATAGAAATTGCACATGATGACATGACTCAGATAAAGACCTAACCAAGACATGTATTTGTTAAGGAGGAGACATTGCAGATCAAAAGAGGAACTTGCAAAGGCTATGAGCACAAGCCCAATTTGAATATTTGAGAGAAGCATTGGACATTGAAAATATTGATGTAATTAGTGGTAGAAATTAAGGGGGAGTGTTGGAAAAAATTAATTTCTACCAAACCCGAAGCTTCCACCAACTTCGAGAGAGCTCTACTGTCATATCCACCGACAATCCACCAATGCTCAGAAAACCTTCTGGACGCTCAGAGAACCTTCTAGACGCTCGAGAGTTTTCTAAAGACCTCTATTTATAGAGGCATATGTAAACATTTCAATCAAGCAATATAATTTCTTTTGTGGGTTATGTGTCTGTGTTATTCTTTCTGCTTCTACTCCCTTCACAACCAAGTAGTTAGTAAATTGATATTATAATTCATTGTGTAACCAAGTAGTTCGTAAATTGCAGTCGAAACTCTTGCTGTTATCAAAACGCGGTTTAACATGAAAAATTGGATTTCGGATCCTTGCTATTTAATTCAATGGGAAGGAATTGGCTGTGATAACACATCTTAGAGAGTAAGAATTTCCCAAATGTAAGTTTCTTTCTTTCATTTGTGGAAAGTTGAAAACTATATCAGAAATTGCAAAAGTGACGAAACATATAAATAAAATTGTAAGAGCTTATGATAATCCCCCTGTTGCCAGCAATTTGTCGGGAAGAAATCTTAAAATACCGATACCTGAAGAAATTGGACACTTGACTGCATTAGTTAACGTGTAAGCATAATTCTACTTTTCAATGTGCATTCCCTTATCTATCTCTTGCAAGATATCCTCTCTTACAACAAATACGCACGATGGTATCCTCTCTTAATTCGTTATAGAATTTGATGGTGCGGCTTATAAAAGGAACATCATTTGTTTTAGAAAATTACACTGGTAGTGGTATTAACCCATTGATTTCTGTGGTGATTGTTTTCAAAATTTATCGGATAATCCAGTGTTGGTGATTGTTTGTCGACGTTGAAATTGGCAGGTCTCTTGAGAATAATCATCTGATGGGACCCTTGCCAAATTTGTCGAATTTAACCGTGTTGCAGAGACTGTAAGTTTTTTCTCGACATAAAAATTTCACTGTCTTCTAGTATTAAGCTTCTTCATGATTCGTGGTCACTTTGCAGAAAAAATAGCAGCCATTTACTTAGCTTTTTGTACAGATATCTACAGAACAACAGCCTGAGTGGCAGTGTTCCAGATTGGTTATCTGAACTGAAAAACCTCACAGAGTTGTACGTTTCCCTCTCTTCTCCTTTTTCTCTTTTTCCCAATATTGTTTAAAATTAAAAGGAGTTGAGTTATACTCAATCGTAGATCGATGTTTTCATTTTTGGGGTATCTTACAGGTTTATACAGAACAATAATTTCACTGGCGTAATTCCTGCGCAACTTCTCCTCAATCGTTCACTGAAACTCATGTAATTATATCCTATTTATTTTAAAATTTTGAAGTTCAATATATTGTTTTAAGAGCATTGCAAGAGATCATAATCATCATGGAAAGGGTCTTTCTTTGGTGTGTTGTAGTCGCTCTGGGAATCCCTATCTATGTATGCATAAGGGGGAATGCATCCTGCCGAATTCAAATAAAAACAAAATGAGGGTTGTCCTTGGAATAACACTAGGCGGAATTCTTATCATAGCTGTGGCATTGATAGTGGCGATTGTTGTCTATCGCAAGAAATTCAGAAGGAAAGAGGGTGTGACGGCGAAAAGCAGTGGTATGAAAACAAGCCTAAACATATAAGACTAAGCTCAGTCAATACAATGAATTTTAGAAATATCTTCCTACAATGGATAGAAAATGTGAGAAACTCACCAAATACAATATTTTTTGAAATATCTTAGAAAATAAGAGGAACATAAGGGATAGAGGTATTACAGATAAAGAATGTGTACAGAAATTATTTATTAATTACCAAGAATCTCATCCATTGATTTAGATAATAGATCAATAAATAAGGACTCTCTGATATATAATACATATTCCTTTAAATGATGTTCTTATCATTTATAACAATTTTATTTCTTCTTTGACTTTATGTGTTTATTACTTATGAAAAATAGGTCATTTTTACTTATGTGTCTATTACTTAGTTATGGATTTAAATTTTAAAAGTGTAGGTTATCTTCTACAACTATAACAATAATATAAGAAAGTAATTTTAAAGACTATTAATGTATTGGATTGCAGACTACTCCATGACAATGCTGCTAAAAGCAGCAAAGACTCGTGCTTTCACTCTAGATGAGCTGAAGGTAGCCACAAAAAACTTTAGTAAGAAGATTGGAGAAGGGGGATTTGGATCAGTGTTCTTTGGTACATTACAGGAAGGACAGGATATAGCAGTTAAAGTGCTTTCATTGTTCTCGAAACAAGGAGCTCAAGAGTTTATAAACGAGGTAATTTTAAGTTTCTTAAATGATTTGAATTTAATGTAAGATGATAACATTGATGATGGTTTGTCTGCACTTAATATTTCTATCTTACTTCTGTTTATATATATATAAACACGGTTGTACTTCATATATAAGACTAACATAATCACTTTGATAAACAGGTTGATCTTCTTTCTAGAGTCAATCATAGGAACTTGGTATCTTTACTGGGGTATTGTAATGAATCAAGAGAACTCATGCTCGTCTACGAACACATGTCTGGAGGGTCCCTTAAGGACCACCTCTACGGTAAAATATATCTATCAGAGATAAGTTTGTTGGAATCGTTAATAGAATAAAGAAAGTAACCAACACGCATTTGATACTCCTTTTCTTTACCAGGGTTTAGTCCAGGGCTTAATCCACTAAATTGGAAAACAAGAGTAAAAATAGTTTTAGACGCAGCTCAGGGTAAGTTTCTTATCATGATGTACAGTGGATTTTTCCGATTATTATAATGTAAAAGTATATATCTACTTATTTCTAAATCATGCCTAAACACATTTCTCCTTGGAAGGACTGGAATACCTGCATCAGGGTTGCAGACCAAGGATAATTCACAGGGATGTCAATACAGCCAACATCCTTTTAGACAATAATATGAATGGAAAATTGGCAGATTTTGGTTTGTCCAGAATGACAATGGATGGGGAGGATTCTCATGTCACCACTACTGTGAAGGGGACTGCCGGATACATCGATCCAGAGTATATGCACTTTCTTTGCAATTAATTACCACATGTCAATTTCATTTTGGTTTCCTAACTTGTTTTCTAATGCTTTCACAGGTATTTTAACACACAAATGTTGACGGAGAAAAGTGATGTGTATAGTTTTGGTGTGGTTTTACGAGAAATAATATGTGGTAGAAAATCCATAGATCTACGCGTAGAAGAAGTAAACCTCATTCGCTGGGTAATGAGAATGCTCCAAAATTCTAAATATGCAACAGAACTTCCATTAGAATATCTTGTATTTTGTGGTGCATCTTCTTCTACCGCCTAACAATAATAACTGGCATATTTATATTGATAAGCGACACCGTATGTGGAGAGAGTTGGAAATTCTACCGACCTAATGGCAGAAATCATAGACAAAAGGTTGGAAGGAAATTATTACATGGAATCCATCACCCGTGTTGCCAAAGTGGCGATTAGATGTGTTCATGCTGAACCGTCTTCTAGGCCCAGCGCGAGTGAGGTTGTGACGGAGCTGAAAGAGGCTATCAAACTGCACGAGGACAACGCTTCGATTTCAATTTCAGGGGGCAATGGTATTGAAAGTAAAGATTTGCAGGCCAGCCCGATAATGGACTGGGGTGATGACAGCTCCAACATTTTGAAAGTTGGAAGATAAGTTCAATCGTTGTGCGCTGTGTAATAAGTCCAATCCAGAGGCTGAGTAAGCCTAATGATTAAAAGAAAATATATTTGTTTTTTCAATATTATTAAAATTCTGTATTCAAATTTCAATTCAATTATTGCAATTTTGTATTTCTAGTTTTTGATATTTACTAGTGAAGTGGATAAACATATTATATTGAAAATAACACTAATTGATCAAATTTCATAAAGTGTTTAAACATATTTTATTGAAAATAACAACTCCAATATAGTTTTAATGGATCAAATTTAGAAGATTTCTTTTAAGTGCATTATTGGACTTGATTATTCAAGTTAGTTAGCTGCTACTCCAATATAGTTTTAATGGATCAAATTTAGAAGATTTTTTTTAAGTGCATTATTGGACTTGATTATTCAAGTTTTATGGAATGAGAAGTGAACAACATTATAAATCAATGAATTAGAATAAGAATAGAGAAGTATAATTTGAATTTTTTTTGCATATACAAGAAGGAAAAAGGAAAACCAGTCTCTATAACAAGTGTCCAATAATTATACTTTTAGTGAGCAAGTGTCCAATATTTATACTTTTAGTAAGATCTAGTTTTTTGAAAATGGAGACAAAAAATTCTTAATTCACTACCATAAATATATATATTACATAAAATCAAAGAAAATCTTTTACTAAAACTTCAGTTCCTTACATTATTTTTATTATTATTATCTATAAATTTCTAATCTATGAAGTTCCTCAAAATGAGGGGAAGTATGTCAAAGTTATAATATTGGCACCATCTTAAAGTGACCTATAATAAAGCTCTTTAATGACATAATATTGTGTTTGTTACTAAAACAATATTTAATTCACTATTTTGACTACACACTCACACACACACATATATATATAAGGTTGAAGCAAATCTTAGCTAAAACTTGGGTTCCTTATATTATTTCTATATTTAGTTACTAACTTAACGAGAACTCTATAGAGATATATTTTTTCAGGGGTCAGGTTTTTTATCTCATTTTGAAAAGTTGTGCTATTTTGTTTCAACCATGTTTTTAATGATTTTTCCATGGTTCTTTCAATGTTAAAAATGGTGTATACCATTTATTTTTTGAAATTAATATTTTTCATATACTTGTGGGGTGAATTCACGAAGGTGGGTAACACATTCGTGACAATCACCTCTCCAAAATTACTAAACCCATTTTTTCGGTTGAACTAACTCTCTTTTCGGTCGAAAGTCCTATTTTCTTGGCCGAACCTTTGAACGTCAAATCGAACGACACCCTGACGAGACCATAGATTTTCATGTACATTTTTAGCCGGGTGGGTATTTTTCATCTGGTAACATCTTTTCATCTGAAAGATATTCCGACCGAAATAATCTTTCGACCAAAAGAACTTTTTGATCGAAATATTATTTTGGTCGAAAACACTTTTCGGTCAAAAGATTAGTTCGTCTGAAAAAATGTTTATATATTACCCATACATTGCTCCTGCAATAGTTTTTGCGAGTTCATACATGTTTGGTGTTTGTTGTGCGGGCGAACAACATTCCTGTTTGGTGTTTGCTGTGCGGGCGAACAACGCTCCTGTTTGGTTTTTGGTGTGCGGCCGGATAGTGTTGATGTTTGGTGTTTGTTGTGCAGGAGGACAATGTTTGGTGTGCGAGCGGTGTATGGTGTTTTTGCGAGGTGTATTGTGTTTGGTGTGCGGGTAGATAAAGTTCTTGTTTGGTGTTTAATGTTTGTTGCGGGCGAATTGGCGGTGTTTGCTGCGAGCAGGCGGTGTTGTGGACGTTGGAACAGCAGGCGTTTAGTCCAGGTATGTTTAGATTATGATATTTTGAATTATAAATTAGAATTTAGAATTTAAAATTAGGATTAAAATTTATTTTTTAGATTGTTGATAGGGACTTATTCGTCCTTGTTCATGTAGAGTGACAAGCCTGAATTCGGGCCTGTACTTGTACATGGACAGGGTCGGATATGGCCCTGTCGATTATGTTTAAATATGTTTAAATTTTAAATTTTTAAACATATTTCGAACATGTTTAAATACGTTTAAATTTTAAATTTTTAAACAGGGCCGAATTTCAAATATGTTAAAATTTTAAATTTTTAGAAAATTTATACTTTTAGTTAAAAAATTGAGTTTAGAAATTTTGTTTATAATGTTGACAGGGCCTTATTCGGCCCTGTCCATGTAGAAGTTAGAATTTAGAAGTTAGAAGTTATTTTAGAATTTTAGAATTTAAATTTCTATTTCGTGTTTAAATTTTAAATTTCTATGTAAATTTTAGAATTTAGAAGTTAATTTTCGATTGTTGACAGGGCCTTATTCGACCCTGTCCATGTACAGTGACAAGCCCGAATTTGGGCATGTACCTGTACATGGACAGGGCCGAATATGGCTATGTCCCTTATGTTTAAATATGTTTAATTTTAAAATTTTTAAACATGTTTCAAATATGTTTAAACAATGCCGAATTTTAAATTTTTAAACAGGACCGAATTTTAAATTTTTAAACCGGGTCGAATTTCAAATATGTTTAAATGTTAAATTTTTAGTTAAAAAATTGAGTTTAGAATGTTGATAGGGCCTTATTTGGCCCTGTTCGTGTACAGGGACAGGCCCGAATTCATACCTCTCCCTGTCCATGGATAGGGACGAATATGGCCCTATCCATGTATAGGGATAGGCCCAAATTCGGGCATGTCAATGTACATGGATAGGGCCATATTTGGCCATTTCCATGCAGTACCTCAAGCAACAAGATAAGTAGATTTAGAACCAATAACAAAGGCCTAGTTCCATATGAAATCCATACAAACGCTAAGCAAATAGACAGAGTTGCATAAAATAGACAAAGGTCTGAAGAGGCTATAAACTTTAGGACACGACACGAACTAGCTATTCTAACTATAAACAATGAGACCAAGGGCTAAGCATGACTGCTACAGGGCCACCACTACCCTAAATAATGCCCAAACTGAACAAAATTAGACTCTAACAACAACTGTAAAGAAATACAAAAAATATGTCTATAGTAGTTGTTGCAATAGGAGCAAAATAAGTACAATGTTGACAAAATATCCACTTCTCTGCTAATAGTATTGCTAATTTAATTTTTTAGTTAAAAATTACAATCATGGAAATAATACGGATGAAAGAAGTGTACATAACCATGAAACAAAGTTGTTGTAATCATACCAACTAAATGTATAGGGTTGAAAATGATGAAGTAATGAGATAATATGATATGAGACCATAACAAGCCCTGTGAAGAAACTGAATTACACTACATTCATTGCTTAGAAGTAATTCCATCATATTCGTTCATAATGACATTGATGTTGCATTCTTATTGATTAGGGTCCTACTCCTACTACAGGATATGAATAAGACCTATACTGGTTGTGCTCATATGTTACATGTATGCACTTCTTATACCTTTTCATATTTATGGGATTGGTTCAAACTCAGTACTAATACAAATACAACAACATCCTTTACATTCAACTTATGATAATCTACTCTATGCGTCTATATGATCTCAACATAATATAGGGTTATGAATCATAGAAGAATATTTGTTCATGTTCTATGATGTATGTTTGATATGTTGTTATAACTAAGAGGAATACATATCTAAACTGATGTGTGTTTCTGATCTTTGTTGGATTTGCTGTCATTTTATGAAAAATGACAGAATTAAATCTGAATTAAATATGACAGAAATAGAACGTAATTAATTATGTTAATTCTATGCATGATTGGTATGTTAATTTTTTTCATGGTTGGTATGTTATTTTCTTAAGCATTTTATGTTGTTTTCTTATCCAAATAGTAAATTAAATCTTATTTTTAAAACAAAACATTACATATAATTGATTTTAGAAACTATGGTATGATCTATTGTGACAAATTTTTATAGTGTAATATATATGACACTTAAAAAATCCTTTCCATATGTCCATCTATAAAGGACACACCTATATATGACTTTGTGACATCTATAAGAATGAATATAGGAATGTATAAATATCTTCGTGTGACCATATTTGTTATCCTATGTATAAATAGTTCTAGGTAAATGAAACATAGTATAATTATTAAAATGAGTATATAAATATAAATTTAATGAAGAAAGGTTATAAAGTTAAAGTATTAAAGTTTTAAAATTTCAAACTAATTCAATATAAAGGAGGTAAATTTTCATCAATTTTGTGACAATTAAGACTCACTCAATTGCATCTTCTTCAAAATAAATATCCCATTAAAAGTCACATTACTATGTTTACAATAGGCTATGATGCACTTACATTTGAAATTTTTTCCATGATTTCTCTCAATCTAGATTTCTAACTCCAACAAAGCCTCCGAATATTACATTTGCTCCATTTTCTCCACCTCATCTTAATATAACTTAATATTGAATAAAATTAAAAAATTACTTATAGTGATGACCAAACTTATTGAATGCTTATCTTAGTGATGATATTTATATTCATATAATATTACTTCACACATATTGACCAAAGTTATTGAATTTTTATCTTATTGATGATATTTATATTTATATAATATAACTTCAAATTGACAACTTATTAATTAATTCATTAATAACCTAGACATTAGTAACTAATGTGTTAATTGAACCATAATATTGTATGTCTGTTGGATATTTAGGCATAAATAGGACACACATATCCCACACCTAGACGATAATAACAAGCGATGTTCCTAATGCATATTTTTAAAATGTTCACAACTAATCATGCATACAAATAAATAAAGTAAATCAAACTTCAAATAATCCTCATTAAAGAAAGAGTAATAATTCAACATTCATCCATCTTTAGAATTGGATTATTATAATTTAAACATGGTAGGAACTATGTGAGGAAACAAGGAATCACATATCGAATCCCAAATGTGATCCTCAATTGACTTGGAATCACCCAGGTCCTTTTAAGCCCTTAATTTCATCTCGCATATCCCATCCCATCGTTGTTTTTTTGAATTGATTTCCCTTGGCGAACCCAACTTATGATTTCAATGACTTCTGTGTGTGGGTTTGATTGATTATTAGGAAAATATTGTGGTTTTATATTCTGTCACTTATCCCTTTAGTCATCATTCTTTGCCTAAGCAGTCGGCCAAGAGCTAAATCAAGGGTCGTCACTTCGGTGTTTAAAGACCTATAGATTCAAATGCCCTGTTTTTTTGTGCATGGATGATGAGTGAATGATAATGATTTTCCATGTTGTCTATGGACCCCTTACTTATCTTTGAGTTGATTGATTGATGGTTGAATGTCTAGTGTTTGTGCCTTCTTATGAGAGAGTACCTCTGCGACTTGATTGATTAAAACTTTGATTTATCTTTGTGTTTTTAATTGCTTTAACTTTGGTACATCTTTGAATTTTTATTAATAGACTGTGCATTGTGAATGATAAACCTCTGAGTTGAATGACAGTCCCTTGGCAAACCAAACTTATGATTTCAATGACTTCTCCGTGTGGGTTTTATTGATTATTGTGAAAACATTTTGTTTTTATATTTCATCCCTTATCCCTTTAGTCATCAATCTGTGCCTAAGTAGTTGGCCAGGAGTCAAATCAATGGTCGTCACTTCGGTGTTTAAAGACCTATAGATTCAAATGCCCTAATTTTCCGTGCATGGATGATGAGTGAAGGATAAGAATTTGCTCTGTTGTCTATCCCTTATTTATCTCTGAGTTGATTGATTTAAGGTTGAATGTTTAGTCTTTGCACCTACTTGTGTAGATTCATTTTTTCCTTGAAATTCATCCAATCAATATTTAATCTAATATGCTTGGATTTTTAGTTAGTAACTGAATGAATTTCACTTTTTTCAGTCTCTTGATATGGATTATTTACCAAATTCAACACTCACTTTTGATATGGCTTCTCTTCCAAACCATAGACTCTTATCATTGTAAACTCCTCAAAAAGGAACAAGTCTCCCACTTTGGTGGTCTTTTCCAATTGCAGTGACCCTTTGACTAAAGGAATAATTATAACAAATAGTTCATTTTGGATAATAAAGTCTAATATAGAAATAAAAGAGTCTTAGATGGGAACTAATTATTATACTCATTTATTATAACTTCATATAATATTTATAGATAGGAACTAATTATTATCTTATTCATGATATTTATATTCATATAATATAACTTCAAATTGACAACTTATTAATTAATTCATTAATAACCTTGACATTAGTAACTAATGTATTTATTGAACCATAATATTGTATGTGTGTTGGATATTTAGGCATAGCTAGAACACACATATCCCACATGTAGACGATAATAACAAGCGATGTTCCTAATGTAACTTTTAAAATGTTAACAAATAATCATGCATACAAATAACTAAAGTAAATCAAACATCAAATAATCCTCATTAAAGAAATAATATTAATTCAACATTCATCCATATTTAAAATTGAATTATTATAATTTAAACATGGTAGGAACTATGTGAGGAAACAAGGAATGGCATATCAAATCCCAAATGTGATCCTCAATTGACTTAGAATCATTGGGCTCCCTTTAAACCCTTAATTCCATCTTGCATCTCCCATCCCTTCCTTTGTTGAAATATGTTGGAGTTTTGACTATATTGAACTAACTCTAGATATAATCCAAATGTGAAATCTTCAAACCTTTCGACCTAATATCTCTAGTAGACAACTAGTATTAGTCATCACACATATAGGGGAGTGTGGATAGCATGACCCTCCCACAACACGAGGGGAGTGTGAATATATATAGACATTGCCCTTTAGAACCATTAATTTTGTGACAATTAAGACTCACTCAATTGCATCTTCTTCAAAATATATACGTCATTAAAACTCACATTACTATTTGTAGAAATAGGCTTTATTACCACCATAAATTTTGTGACAATTAAGAATCACTCAAAATCATCTTATTTTTAATATATATCCCATTAAAAATCACATTACTATGTTTACAATAGGTTATGATGCACTTGCATTTGAAATTATTGTCATGATTACTCTCAATCAACGTGAATTTCCACCTTATATGACTATATTTTATCTAGATTTCTAACTCCAACTAAACCTCACAAATGTTACATTTGCTCCACCCTCATACCCATCATATGTTCATGTTATTTGTAACATCCCTCTCTTGCGAATGCTGAGTGAACCTATTCTTTGAGGATACTTTCTCGCAAGTGATCCAAATTATTATTCTATTAAACATTTGATTTTGATTATGAGGCATTATGGGTTGATGATATGTTGTTTCGCTGCATTGACATAGACATGTGCTATTGAATCGTTTATTGAGTCTGCAATATTTTGGACCTCAAGGATGCAAAGGAATTGACAAAATCCCTGGGACTCTGGATCGAGTCGGGGAGTGAACTATTGGGATTTGATTGTTGTATATGTGATATTAGTGCATCTGATTAGATGATATGATTATGGATATATTTTTGACATGATTCATTGATAATACAGGCTGACGATAGCTTGTCGACCAGACTCACATGTGGATTAGAGGGGTCACGAATGACTACCATAGATGTTGAGGGAGAGATGTGGACAACAGCCCTGCCACAACCCACTAGCACTCCGTCGTGGCTCGAACTGTAGGTTAATTATTACTTAGTTCGAGAGGACCCATGATGTCGTGAGGGAAGACTGTGATAGTCGCTCATGATGATTGTAAGGGGTGCACAATAATGGAGGGGCCTTATTCCTTAGAGGTCCTTAGTCTCTCACAGTATCACCTGGCGGAGTATTGACCCCAGGGGTTTTTTATGTCTACCAAGTCAATCAAGAGGCGAGTGGCACCCTTGTAGCACATGGTGCATCCTGAAGGGCACACTGTGCAAGAAAAATGGAAGGAGGCAAGTGGCACCCTTGGAGCACGTGGTGCATCTTGAAGGCCATGACATGCAAGAAAAATGGAAGGAGGCAAGTGGCGCCCTTGGAGCACCTAGTGCGTCCTGAAGGGAACATCACCTTGTTATTTATTAAATGGATAAACCTAGATGGCCTTAGGATGAATAACATGTTAAAGAAGATTTAAAACTTTTCCCCTAATAAAATGTCACCCAATGTAGGAAAATGAAGTCTAGGTCTAAATTATACTT
>ML776920.1:316773-335819 GCA_009831015.1 Picea engelmannii | reverse complement strand
TAAATAGTCTTCCATCTGCATCTTCCATAACTGGTAGTTTTGGCTGTTAAATTTCTCGACCCTAAACTTTCCATCTTCCGACATTGCTCCCACTCGAACAAGGAACCCTCTTTTCCTGCGAGTTACCTTATGCTTTGATACCAATTGTTAGAAAATAGGACCGCGGAGCAATAAAATAAAACAAATGAAGAAACAAAAACAAAGAAGACACACAATACAAGAGAGACACAGATTTACGTGGTTCACCCAGTGTGGGCTACGTCCACCAGAGAAATTGCCAGGTCCTTCCTTTATTATTATCCAGCAAATGAAGGGATACAACCTACAGCAAAACCCGTTGTAACTTCCTCCTCTTTCTCTCACAGTCTCCTCTCTCAGAATACAATATTCACCATCATACATAGCCACAATACATTTCCCTCATAAAAGATGGTTTCCTTCTAGGGAAAAAAGCCCTAGCATAATCTCTACCATTAGATCTGCGACCTTATAATGAATGGTCCATATTTACAATGAAATTACAATATACTTTTATAAGGCAATTTTTGCTTCGGGGGCTTCACCCCCGAACCCCCGCTGGGGGCCCGATTGCCCCCAGACCCCCCAGTCGGGGGGATGGACCCCCCGGACCCCACAGAGGGGGTACCCCCCCTCTACACTCCCACGCGTGGAAGAGTGTACATACTTCTGGGGTGTAAATACTTCATGGGGTATAAACACGGCTGAAAGCAAGGACCTCTGAATCAGGAAGATAATCAGGCTCCATAACCAACAACGTCTAACCCAGTTGTCATACGTAAAGCAAGATGAGATGTGTTCCTTGCTTCTGACCCAGTTGTCAGACGTAAAGCAAGATGAGATGTGTTCCTTGCTTCTGACCTAGTTGTCAGACATAAAGCAATATGAGATGTTCCTTTCTTGTGACCTAGTTGTCAGACGTAAAAAAATATGAGATGTTCCTTGCTTCTGACCTAGTTGTCAGACATAAAGAAAGATGATGTGATGAGACTAGCACTAAGCTTTCAAATGGATAGTTGTGACATAAAGCCAGTCTAGTATCCTCCTTTCGATTGGATGGTTGTGACGTAAAGTAGGACGAGTATCTTGCTTCCAGCATGAGTGTTGTGACGTAAAGCAAGACATTGAGACGAGACAAGTACTGAGCTTCCATCTTGACAGTTGTGACGTAAAGCCAATCTTGTATTATGATGAGCCAACCTTGTGTTGTGATGATGATGATGTATCAGTTTTTATACTAATACATATTCATGCATATGATGATGGCATTCCTTTGAGAATGTCGATGCTGCTGATAAAGAAAACTTCTGATGATTTATAGATACGCCAATCAGTGTTCCAAGATGATACTGATGATGTTGTCCTCTCACCCACTTGATGTTGTTGATGATGTTTTCCTCTCTCTCTCGCATGATGCTGTTGAAGAATACCCTTCTTGTTAAGGGGGAGTGTTGAAATAATGTAACTGCAAAGAGTATTCTTATTATTATTGATATATTATTCATAGAATCAATCCCCATTGTGGATTGATCATGTCGGTTATTGTAATAGGACCAAATCCCCTTTTGCGGATTGGTCAAAAGACAATTGTAATATGTGGGTTTGCCCACGCAGTTTGAGAAGTCGGCCCTGCCAGTGAAGAAACACTTCACACATTCCAGACTTGTATAAATAAAGGAGGATAGTGCCTCACTTAGATATAAATCACTTGCTCAGTTTGAGAGACAAGTTCTGATCTGCTACCAGAGAAGAAGGAGAGAGAGAGTGGCGTATATCTGGGAGAGGACTTTCTGTATAAGTTTAAAAGATCTCTTGGAATTGTATTGGCTATCTATGTTAAGGAATTTTTGTTGGGTTTTCATCCCCTAGAGGGTTTCCTAGGATAAATGCTATGTCTCTTGTGATTGTGTATTTCTTAGTGATCTTGGATTATGCTATTGTTATCTAATGAAATGCAAACATCTATAATAATGGTTTAAACATTAATAGTAATCATGGTTAGAGGACACTGAGGAGGCAGACGAAAGGGTACTAGGGGAGGAGGTGCTATGCCTCCAGTAGCATCCACGCCTGAGGGGTCTAACCTCCAGGGAGACGAACATGTTGTTGGGTAGGAGTAGATAGCAGTGGGTGATGTCGTTGGAATGATGAAATATTTTCAGTGCATGTTTGAGGCATTGATCAGTCGTTTGGAAAGAGATGAGGCCAGGGCACCAACACCCATTGAGGGTCCACCATGAACTTTGGTTGGTACTAGTAGAATTCACCGTGAAGTCAAGGAGTTCAAATTTCTTGAGTTCTTTGGTGCTCCAGATGACACAGCCACTGCGGCATGGTTGGAGAATATGGTGATGTGCTTTGCACTTTGCGAATATACCTCCAACATGAAGGTATGCATGACGGTATTTGAACTAAAGGGAAGCGCTCTTCTATGGTGGAAGATTCTCCTGCCATAACTGAACATGGTCATCGAGGACGTGTCATGGGAATTGTTCGAGGAACGGTTCCAAGAGAGGTACCTATTAGTGGAATTTATCGAGCGTCATCTCAAAGAGTTCAATGCCTTACGACATGGCGGTCGTACAGTGCCCAAGTACGAGGCCCATTTTATGGAGCTACTTCGGTATGCTCCACATCTTAATACTGAGAAACATAAGGTCAATAGGTTTTTGTTCAGTGTTAATGGAAACATACATGCAAAGGTTAGGATTTTGATGCCTAAGACCTTGCATGATGTCGTTCAGAAGGCCCTCATAGCAGAGGAGGAGCTTATCAGCGGGGGTCAAAGTAGGAATCAAGCGAGACCAACAGGTTAGGTGTCATATGGTGCACAGTAGGATCAGACACCAACCAAACATACGCCATGATATTGTGTCTTCCAGAGGGGATCCACTTTCACTACACCTCGATGACTGATGCCTCAACAATGGAAACCTTATCGGGGA
Organism: Picea engelmannii; assembly: GCA_009831015.1. NCBI lineage: Eukaryota > Viridiplantae > Streptophyta > Pinopsida > Pinales > Pinaceae > Picea > Picea engelmannii. The sequence continues at coordinate 332,856 of ML776920.1, read as the reverse complement.
CCACAACATCAACAACAATGTCGATCACATCTGTAGCAGTTTAGGCATGTTAAGAAAAATAGACAAGGATTCCAGGCCGGTGGTCCATCATCTTCTACTTCGGGTACCAGGAGTACTGGATCGAATAAGGGGTGTTGGACATGTGGGGAGCCACACTACCATCGCGACTGTCCTGTGGAGAGGACTAGAGTGTCTGGATCAACTAGAAATGCTACCGTGGGAGATATGGGCAAGGCCCATCAAATTGATGCAGCGGTGAATAACCGCTAGGCAGAGCACCAGTCGAGTGTGGTCGAGATGTCAGGTACCGTCGCTGACCAGACCCTTAGTATTTTGATAGATCCCAGTGATACTGAGGGTTTCATTTCTGGTGCAATGATAAAAAGGATTAAGGTAAAGGCAGTTGAATAGGAGGAGTTTAGCTTAATAGAGATGGCTTCGGGATCCAAATAGAAGGTTGGAGGAAAGGTTACGTGTCCTACCTTTAACCTACGAGAATTTGTCACCAGGGCCAACCTGTACGTCACAATATTAGGATATTACAATGTCATGATTGGTATGGACTGGTTGGAATCGCATGAGCTAATACTCAACTATAAAATGAAATGATTGAGCTTGGTCGATGATGAGGGGAAAATATGGGTGATTGTAGCATGGAACCAGGGAGTTTCCCTGAGGTTCATCTCTTCCTTGCAGCAACGGAAGAGCATGAGAAAGGGATGTAAGATTTATGTGATCCTTACGTTAAATGAGAAGGGAATAGCGGAAGGTATAGAACACCTTTCGGTGGTGAGAGAGTTTGTGAACGTCTTCCTAGAGGAGTTACCTGGGATGTTATCGGAGAGGGAATTGGAGTTTACTATAGACCTAAAACTAGGAACTGAATCGATAGCAAGAATGCCTTATCGGATGTCGACCCTGGAGTTACAGGAGTTGAGAATGCAACTAAAGGAATTGTTGGAACTGAGACTAATACGTCCAAGTGTGTCACCATGGGGTGCGCCTGTTATTTTTATATGAAAGAAGGATGGGTCCTGGAGGCTCTGCATTGACTACCATCAATTGAACAAGGCGATGATCAAGAATTGGTATCTATTTCTGAGGATTGAAGATCTGTTTGATTAGATGAAGGGTGCGATGGTGTTCTCAAAGATTGATTTGTGATCAGGGTATCACTAGTTATGGATCAAGGAGGATGATGTCCCTAAGACCGCCTTTAAGATGAGGTTTGGACATTACGAGTTTACTATTTTACCGTTTGGACTGAAAAACACCCCAGGGGTATTTATGATTTTGATGAACGGGGTGTTCCATGAGTACTTGGAAAAGTTCTTCTAAGTATTCATTAATGATATTAAGATTTACTCTCAGACGATGAAGGACCATGATGAGTACTTGCGCTTGGTACTATAGTGTCTGCGAGAGCACAAATTGTATGGAAAGTTTTCCAAATACTCATTTTATCCATCAAAGATTCACTACTTAGGGCATGTCATCTCCAACGAATGTAACATCATGGATCCAACAAAGGTAGAGGCTATTATGGAATGACCTGCATTGATGAACGTCCCGAAAGTATGTAGCTTCATGGGTTTAGTAGGATACTATCAACGGTTCATCTAGGGATTTTTGAAGATAGAAAATCCGATCACAGAGTTGTAGCAGAGGAACAAGAAGTTTCTTTGGACCGAGAAATGCGGGGAATCTTTTAGGAGGCTCAAGGAGCTATTGAGAATGACACCGATACTGAAGGTCCCTGACATGGATGAAAAATTCTTGGTATTCACTGACGCATCCAAGGAAGGCTTAGGCGGAGTCTTGATGCAATACAGACGAGAGATTGATTACATCTCGAGGAAACTAAGAAGGCATGAGGAGAACTATGCGACTCATGATGCGACTCATGATTTGGAGTTGTTAGCCATTGTATATGGATTGAAGGTTTGGAGACACTACCTTGTTGGATGGAAGTTTGAACTAAATATGGACTATTATGGATTACAACACATCTTTACGCGAAGTGAACTAAATGCGCGAAAACAACGTCGGTCATAATTTCTCAACGAGTACAACTTAGATATTACTTACATAAAAGGAACAATGAACCGAGTGGTAGATGCATTGAGTTGAAGAACACTCATCTTTTTGGTGTTGCCTCTTCAGATGAATCTACATGAAAATATTCTAAATTTAGAGCGTGACGATGACTTGTACAAAGAGGTTGACATATCTATAGTTTTCATGAGTGAGATTGTGAGGCTTCATGGCGTGCCTAAGAGGATTATATCCAATTGGGGATCCATGTTTACTGGATGATTTTGGACGAGTTTCCAAGAGGCCTTGGGAACCCATATTAACTTCAATACTGTGTATCACCTTGACACTAACAGGAAGACCGAACGAATGAACTAGAGCTTGGAGGACATGTTGCGCATGTATGTGATGGATCAACAAAAGCATTGGGAAGAATTCTTGCCACTGGTGGAATTTGCTTATAACAACAGTTACCAAAGCACCATTAAGATGGCGCCTTTTGAGTTTCTTTACGGGAAACCATGTCAGACGCCTTTGAGTTGGGATCGTCTTGAGGATAGGGTCTTGGTGGGACCAGAAACGATCCAAGAAATGGAAGAGAAAATGAAAACAATAACAGAAAGGATTAAATAAGCGCAGGATCGACAGAAGAGTTATGCCGATCCACACGGTGTCGAATGTAGTTATGAGGTTGGCGATCGAGTCTTCTTGTGGGTTAAACTGCATAAGATTTTGATCAAGTTTTAAATGGGAGCTAAACTCTCTCCTAGGTTCATTGGATCCTTTGAGATTATGGAGAGGAAGGGGCTCGTGGCCTATTGACTAGCCCTGCCTAATTGCTTGAGGTGTATGCACGATGTTTTTCGCATATTTGTTTTGAGACATTATATTAGTGATCCCACACACGTTATTGACATGAGTTCCTTATAGGTATCATATGAGGGGGCTCTCACGGCTAAGTCAATCCAGATCTTGGACCATCGCATTCAAAAGCTACGACGTTGAACAATAGATCAGGTCAAGGTCCAGTGTGACAACTATAGTCCTCACTCCGCGACTTGGGAGGACGCATATGATATGCGCCAACCGTTTCCATTTTTTTTTGATATATAGACTTTTGATAACATTATTTCGGCACTTATACTGTGAAACTTTGGGATGAAGTTTAGAACAAGAGGGGGTGTATGTAACATCCCTCTCTTGCGCACACTGAGCGAACTTATTCTTTGAGGACACTTGCTCGCAAGTGATCCAGACTATTATACTATTAAACATTGGATTTTGATTATGAGGCATTATCGGTTGATGACATGTTGTTTCACTGCATTGATATAGACAGGTGATATTGACGCATTCATTGAGTGTGTAGGATTTTGGACCTCGAGGATGCAGAGGCATCGACAAAACCCCTTGAACTCAGGATCAAGTCGGGGAGTGAACTATTGGGGTTTGATTGTTGTATATGTAATATTAATGCATCTGATTAGATGATATGATTATGGATATATTTTTTACATGATTCATTGATGATGCAGGCTGACGATAGCTTTCTGACCAAACTCACATCTGGAGTAGAGGCGTCACACACAACAACCAGAGATGTTGAGGGAGAGGTGTGTACAATAACCCTACCACAACCTACTAGAACACCTACCATGGCTCAAATTGTAGGTTAAAGATTACCTAATTTGAGAGGACCCACGATGTCATGAGGGAAGACTGCAACAATTTCTCACGGTGATTCTAAGGGGTGCGAAATAAGGCAGGGACCTTATTCCTTAGAGGCCCTTAGTCTCCCACAAGATCACCTGGAGGAGTATTGAATCCAGGGGTTTTTGATGTCTACCAAGTCAGTCAAGAGGCGAGTGGCACCCTTGGAGCACGTGGTGCGTCCTGAAGGGCACGTCACACAAGAAAAATGGAAAGAGGCGAGTGGCACCCTTGGAGCACATGGTGCGTCCTAAAGGGCACATCGCTCAAGAAAAATGGGAGGCGAGTGGCACCCTTGGAGCACCTAGTGCATCCTGAAGGGAGCATCGCATTGTTATTTATTAAATGGATAAACTTAGATGGCCTTAGGCCGAATAACGTGTTAAGGAAGATCTAAAAAATTTCCCCTAATAAAATGTCTCCTAGCCTAGGAAAATGAATTCTAGGTCTAAATTATACTTGTGATATTTTTTTATCTATTTAGTAATATATATATATATATATATATATATGAAATAAAAAATAATGATAATATTCATTAATCTTGTGAAAAGAAGGGGGTAAGCAATTAATGTTATTTATAAAAATAATTTGGGATAAAATTTAGAAAGGGGGAATAATTGTTTTACTATTTTATGCTAATTAAAATTTATTCATAAACAAAAAAGAAAAAAAGGGAAAAAGGGTTAGTTTCCACACATGCCTTTTTTAGTTTAAATAAAAAAAGAAAGAGGGAAACATAAAAAGAAAGGGGGAAACACAAGGGAAAAGTAGATAGTCTAACTCAGTAAGGTATCTAGCATTTGAAAACCTTCTACTTTAAACTCAAGTAGTAAATTAATAAGGGGGAAAGTGGGGACACCTAGGAACGATTTTAGGAGTGCCTTTAGGTGAGTGAGGGAAATAGGGGTAATTAATTAATTAATGAAATTAGTTTATGGAGGAATGAAGGGGATGGGTGACACATGTACGAGGAGCATTTTTTTGGATTAAATTATTAAAATTTTGGAAAGTAAGGAACTTTGAAACTCTATATAATGGAGGGAGGAGAAAGATGATGGATATTTTTGTTTTGTGTAATGTTATGCTACAGAAATATATACTTGACTAACTTAGCTTGTGGGAGTTTGGATACCCATCTCGGTGAGGAGTGGTAGCTCAGCCTTGGGAGGCGAGCTGGGAGCTAGCTAATTCTCTGGTTAGTGTGCATGGACCCTTTGCAGATCGGGGGGATAAGGGGGAAGAAGATTACCCCTAGCGTTGGCTGGGAGGTACCAGTGAAGTCTCATCGATCGACAAGAAGGATCTTCATGGAGTGCGTGGGACAACAACTCAGAGCAGGCTACTTGGGATACGCTACTCTTCCTTTATTTCTGCATGGTAGATTGTTAGTATGACTTATGCTTTCAGTTATGTCTGTTTAATTGGGTAAATAAAATGATTGTATTAGCATTCTAGTTGATGTATGAAATTTCCTCCATAGCCTTTAGCTCGATGTTGATTTCCCACAACCTTCGATCCCTGCATGACTTGACCGTTCTATGGTTTTATTGATTTGTGATGATTGTGGTTTATATTTTTTCCTTCATCCCCAACTCATCAGTCCATGCCTGAGTAGTCGGAAAGGAGCCCAATATATGGTCATTTCTTTGACGTTAATAGACCTATGGATCTCAACGCCCTACTTTTTCGTGCATGGATGATGAGCGAAAGGTATTCCTGTCGGTTGTCTACCTCTGTTGTTTTCCTTGGCTGATTGTTGTTTTGTGCCTTCTAGAAAAATTACCTTTGTGTATGGATTTCTTTACATCCTTGTTGGTATATCTCTACGCTTGATTATATATATATATATATATATATATATTTCATAATTTTGGAATTCAAAATAGCAATTTATTGTCTCATATTTGATTTCTCAAAGTTGATGGAAAAAAAGTGGCAAAGTTAACTCATAATGAACTCATGCTTTGTATATTTTCCTTTTTACAATGCAGTAAATTAAGCATCAAACACTTAAATACTTTTCTGCTATGTATTAATTTAAATGTTTCATTTTATGTTCATTGTGAATTATAAAAAATATGATCAAACTCTTAAATACTTTTCTGCTATGTATTAATTTAAATGTTTCATTTTATGTTCACTGCGAATTGTAAAAAATATGATCAAACTCTTAAATACTTTTCTGCGATGTATTAATTTAAATATTTCGTTTTATGTTCACTGTGGATTGTCAAAAATATGATTCTATTAACATATCATCAAATAATTTTGGGAGAATAATTTTAGCAGATCAATTTTATATTAAAAATATGTATTAATTTAAATGTTTCATTTTATGTTCACTGTGGATTGTCAAAAATATGATTCTATTTACATATCATCAAATAATTTTGGCAAAATAATTTTAGTAGATTAATTTTATATTAAAAGATATTTTGGTTTTCTAGTTACTAATGACCCTGTTGGTTACATAGATGCACTTAACCAATAAAATAAACTAAAGGAAAAACTAAAAAAAGGATAGGCATATGAAATCTTCTAAATAAATTGGTTGCATAGATGCACTTAACTAATAAAAAAACTAAAGGAAAGATAGGCATATGAGATCATAGATTCATTTAACTAATAAAAAAAACTAAAAGAGAAATTAAATGAAAGATAGGCATATGAGATCTGTTAAATAAATTGGTTACATAGATGCACTTAACTAATAAAACAATCAAGGAATAACTAATGAAAGATAGGCATATGAGATCTGTTAAATAAATTGGTTGCATAGATGCACTTAACTAATTAAAAAAACTAAAGGAAATATATGCATATGAGATCTGTTAAATAAATTAGTTACAATAAAAAAAACTAAAGGAAAAATATGCCTATGAGATCTATTAAATAAATTGGTTACATCTAGATGCACTTAACTAATAAAAAAAACTAAAGGAAAGATAGTCATATGAGATCTACTAAATAAATGAAAAGAAAAAATTAAAGTGAAATAATACAAGAATGTGAACTGTTATTTATCTAATTAAGAATATGCAAAGTCAATAATACAATAATGTGTTGTTGTTTATATATTTATGAATATGAAAACTCAATAGATAGACAAGAAAAAAATGAACTACCAAACATACAAGATTGTAATATTGCATATCTATTTAAGAATATATGATAGTAGACAACATGTTAAACCATGCAAAACTTATTTGAGAATATATGGTAGTAGAAAACACTTTAAACATGCAAAGCCTATGCTAGTATGAACTACACTAAAAGGAAAAAACTTTCATGATCTACCAATTTCCTTTCAGAAAACTTGTGTTTGATTTTGGAAGAAGGTAACCAATGTGGAATTCAAAGGAGGAGGTATACATTCAAGCATTGTGTTTTAGACATGCCAAGGAACAACACATACCCCTTGTACAACTTAGATAACATGTATGAAAGGGAATTACATTAGGAAAACGATTTGCAGGCTATGGTTTAGTAATATTCACATAAACCCACATTTTTGTAAGGGTCTTCACGTGACTTTAGGCAAGGTTGTATTAATTTCCTTAACTTTGTTAGAGACGAGATCTATTAATTACAATTTAATTCACTTGACTTTAGGCAAGGTTGTATTATTTTCCTTAACTTTGTTAGAGAAGAGATCTATTAATTACAATTTAATTTTAATAATTAACACTTTTAAATAAGTTTACATGAAAATCAACTTAATTATTAAAATGAAGATTCTAAATAATTTCAAATTTTAAATGTAAATCAAATTAATAATTAGAATGGAGATATTGATATATATATGATATTATTATTAAAGTGTTATTACAACAAGTGGAAGAGATGTTTAAATTGTTTTTAGTTGTTAGAATATTAATTTAAAAAATGAAAAAAAATTACCACTTAAAGAAGTCAATGCTCTCAAATCTAGGATAGAAGAGATGTTCAACTTTTCTTTGATTGGTGAAATAGTAATAAAATTAAAATTCTCAAGATAGAAGAGATCCAAATTAATTATAGGTAATGTTTATACAATAAAATATTGAGATATAAGAGATGTTCAACTCTTTTTTGGTTTGTGTGATAATAAAATGCTCGAAATGATGTGACAATAAAATAAAACCTTAAAATGGAAGATGTAATGTACCTCAATTTTGCCATAAAAAAATAAATTATGTAGTCATTAATTCCCAAATTTCGTTTATATAATTGCTGGTAGAAGGAGGAGATCCTCATTTCTGTTATAAATCTTTGTGGTGTAACTCTTAAGTTCTACTTACCATGAGATATTATAACTACACTATCTTAACTTATTTTGGGTAGGAATGCTTATAAGGATAAGTCACCAAGGGTTTTAGTAATTCCCCTTTGCCTCCATTCTATTTACCTATATACGTATGTAGGTATATATATAACGTTTACACTTAGGATCCATATTACAACTCAATATTTAACATAAGATTTCGAAGTTCGTGCGCAAGTCTACCTAATTAATTTGTCCTTGGGATATTAGTTTGTTTCCATCTATATAGCCATGGGGTTGGGCTTAATAACATGTATATAGTATAACTACAGAGTCTTGGTCATTTAATGGCTCTTAGAACCTATACATTGGTTTTAGTGATGTCCTAGTACAAACACCAAAGGGATTCGACAAACAAGGACTCGTGTTAACTCTCATTACACCGACTTATCTAAAAGACGTTTCAACGAAGGCATAACTTTGATCGAACTGCTAAAGAAATCTAATGTAGTGGATGTGAACGAGATTCAACTCGTCGAGTCATAGAGGTGTCTATTCATGACATTACTTATGTGGAAGGGATGGTCCACTGTTAGAAGTAGTTAAGGCTCTGCAACCACCATTAATGGCAGTCCTGCCAACACGAGTTACATTGTATTCACCTAATGTTTCATCCAACATCTCACGCCGAATCTTCTCTTATCACATGGCTAACATGTCTTTCGTACTCTTTTCATTTACTCTGAGAAATCAAGGCGTCGCTTAGGGTTTTAATGGGTTTAGAGTTTTCATTGTTGAGTTCTGCGAAGAGGCTCTATGTATCCTTTCTTAGCAACAAAGATTGTTTTCATGGAGGTCATTTCACCGTTGTATCAGACGGCGTGGTCCGATTCCCCTAGTAATTATTTCCTTTAACATATTACTATGGTTGAATAGATAAGGTGGCTCATTCAGAAAATCGTTATATTGAAACTTGTAGTTGTTTTGTAACTACTGTTATGTTTCTTTCTTTCTATTGAAACCTCCCTTTATCATTACTTCTCTATAATATTTTCTGAGTTATCCCCATTCCCGGAGAAGTGATTTCCTTTGAAGTTATCAACATTCCTCCTCTGGTTTAGTGAGAATGCATTTGTTTCTCTTTGTCTATGTTTCGAGGACTAGGGTTTCGTAAACTCTCTATTATCATGGTTCCTTACGGGCCCTCTATTATCGTAAGTTGAGGCCCGAAGCTGAATATTTGTGAGAATGTGCGAGAAGTTCTCTTTCAGGAAGAATAGTCGCACTGTGTCATGCATAATGTGTTGTATAATTTCTTCCTTCTTTTGTAAAGGGGCGAGTCAACAAGTTTTCACTGGTTCCTTCGCATATGTTGTTTTTATTTATGTCTAATCCATTCTTTTCTAGTGTTATTAAAAATGTGCCCTCTGTGAATTCTGAACAATCTATTAAAGATACCCTACAATATGAATAAATTCTTGTTGAGTTTACATACATTATTGTCATTATCGTGACTTACACTATTTGCGTTTAGTAGAAAATTATCCCTGTATCGATTGATGAATTTATGAGAAACACATCCTCTATAAATTGGTTCTGGAAGGTTTTAAGCTCAACCCGTTAGGTAGTCTATGTTCTGTGTAAAATTTTATATTATGTCTTCACACAGTATGCTTTATACCGTTTGTATGTTAAAGAAACCTAGTATTATTGATTATTTATTTTTGGTGATTAAAAAGTTTTGGAGATCCGGTATATATCACTAATGATGGGCTATGTTGATGTGAGGGTACCCATCAGGGATTCGTTTGACCCTTATCCCTTGGCCTAGTCGCCTATACATCCAGGAGCGTCAAGGAAAGAACCTGAGACTGCTTATAAGTTAAGTATCCTTCTGAAATGCTTTGTTACTACATTTTTCATTTGTTGATGTTTTTGTTTTCTTTTATTTCATATAAACACTGATACATAATGGTAAAAATTTGCAGAGTTTTCGTCTGCCCAAAAATTCAAAATGTTATGTTCCTAACCTCGACACAAAAGGTATTCGAGTTCCTTTAGTAAAATCTTCAGTCGTTCACACAAGGAAAGCACAATTTCAATCTCGGTTACTGATATGAAGAATAGTATTCGCTCGATTTATTGTAGTGGATGGAAGGGGGAAAAACCCCAATTCTATTCTTGATTTTTCTATGGAACTGGTTGATATTTGTAATAGTTCCTTTGAAGTTATGCTACAGGGCCCCTCCTTGTCTATTTGAATTAATGCAATGATTGTTAGATAAATTTGTATTCGTATCTTCTCGCCATTCTAGATTCTTCCCATTCTTAATTTAATTATCGGGGCTGTCGTTTAATATTGCATATTCAATACCTACAGTTTGTATAATCCGAATTTCTAGTTACGAACTGAATAGAAAATGAACTTATTCATTTCTGAAGGTCTATACCTCGAAATTTGAATCTATTTTCACAGATATATATCTATCTATCTATATATATAATCGTATCATATGAATGTCCATTATGCTAAATGAAGCTTCTATATTGTTCTACTTTACTTCAGTGTTTTATAAGTATTGTGACTCTGTATCCTCCTTACAGTGGGATACAAACATATATCCTCCTCCTTAATCTGTACATACATAGAGTTCCTATTTGTGTTGATTTAGCATTGACATCAAAGAAATTTCAATTTAATTAATATATGTCTGTAGTCATTCTCCTGCAGACTGGTAAGCATATAGTTATTTGTACATGGCTACATTATTCGATTTCATTTACCTTGTGTAAGATAGATAATTCTTAAGTTTTCCAACATCATTTATTGATAGGTTCCCACCTGCAGTATTTCTTATTACAATAGTAAACTATTTCATAGATCCATATTTCCAGAAGCTCTGTTTGTGTTAATCTATTTATTCTAGATACTATTTCCAACACTTAAATATGTGATAGACTAGATCTAATCGTTTCACAATTTATCATCAATACATGTTGATATATATATATGTGTATATATACATACTGTAGGTTTTAAAAAAGCATTTGAATTTCGCATATGACTTTCCTATATAATTATATCTTATATACTTGCATATATATATATATATATATATATATATATATATATATATAATTACCTGCCATTAATTTATAACTAATCGTGGAAATAGTTTAACATAGGGTAACTGAACTCAAATGAATGTCAAAACATAGGATTAAAAGTTTGGGATGTTCGAAATACATTTTTCAAGTTTTCTTCCAAAGGGATACTACTAATAAAATAACGAGTCATATTGGATACATTAGATTCTGATAGAAATCTCAAATAAAATAATGGATTGGCATTCTTACAACCACAATTATGATTCCTTCATATTTTGATAACATAATATCTCATATATACATAACTCATATAAAAATATCTCATCAGCAAATAATTCATCGTGACATGTAAATAGAGAACAAGAAAGTGGACACATATGAATAAAGTTTTATGAATAAAAAATGGAACAACCATGTTCCTTCCAACCTTAGAACATGGCAGCCAAATCACTTGTCTTGTTCACCCCCTAGCCTGACCATGAATCCATGAGGGATAACTTGGTGTTCCTCCTCAGCAATGTCTTCCTGTATTAGTAGTCTTCTCCTTTCCTCACACTCAACAAGTATTGTTCATAACAACAAGCAATCAATAATTATTTTCCCCAGCATACTATGCAATGTCCCGCCTCCTCACATATGCTATATATCCAAAAACAAAATGCCTAGGTTTTCTTCCCCTTGAGAATTTTTGCATCTTTCCAAATCCCTTATTTTCAGGGTCTTCCAATAGCCATATTCCTGATTTTCCACTTGTAAAAATCATCCCCGAGGTAGTTACAACATGTTCCCCACTCATGGAGTCATGGTCAGTTGATTTCAATATGGTTGTTCCATTTGTCCTCCTGCAATAATTATAAAATATTTTGTTTCATACAAGTGTCACAGTCAAGTAATTAGTTAGGTCAAATCATATCTCTTCCAAATTGTCATAATCATTAATTAAAATAAACCAAATTTGAAATTCGGAATTGCCATAAATGGAAAACAAATTCCAATTTCAAATTTACCAAAAATGGAATAAATTTCCACAGAAATTGCAAATTCAAAAATAATTTATTTTGGGGGATGTTGCATCCTTTCCCCCTTCAATAAAACATTGTTCTTAGTGTTTGTTCCTTTCTTGGAACATGATTGGATGAGATTTCTGTAACGAACCGCCTCGTTACGACGATCATTCTAGTAATAGGTGCAATTTTTTTTTATTTTTTTTTGTGTGGGTGCGCGCGTGTAGAAGTAGCAACATAATGAACTGTACAATGCCATTCGACTAACAACAACAATCAACACGAGGTTCATCACAAGAACGCTGAACACCTCAACGAGAACCATCACAACACAACCATAGGCAGAGGTGTACAACGTAGACACTCAGCAAAAAGTAAAACTGACCACTATATACGACTGACCTCCCGCCCGTCCTACCCTACAAGGTTAGGACCTCCAAGACACATAAGAAACGCTCAAGCCCGGTTTCCCATCGTCTTTAACCATTTAAGGTCTCAGGGCTGGCGACTGTTCTGAGGAACATGGAGGTGTCTACGTCCCGCCCGACACAACAGACCAAGCAACCAATAGATCACAATCAAGTACAACCTAAGTAAGAAGAACAACGCACCCCTTACGGAAAGCGCGTGACCAGGACTCTGACAAGCACCCACTCCACATTATTTAACTAACGACAACCTTCAGAACAACTCCGAGTAATTAACGCATATGAACCCGGGCATTCCACGGAGTGTGTCTCAATCAATTCAGGAGACTAACATCAATCACAATAGGATAACCATATCATCTATTTTCTAAATACAATAGCATTGGAATAAAATAAAGGTCATACGCTTTACTCAAGTCTTACCATCTTGGTTATAAGGTGGAAGAACACAATTTCCTATTTCAGCACTATATTACAACTAGAAGATTTTAAACTATAAGTCCATGACATTGGTATGCATGACAAATTTTCCCTTATCTATAGAAATAAAATATCATCATAAGTGAATTCATAAGTGAAAATATCAAGAAACCATTGCAGTATTTAAATGACATTAATGAAATAACTAGGAGGGTCCCTATGCAAAAGTATGTAAGATATCAACCTAAATTGTCCGTAATTGAAGGACAAGTGACATTGTAATTCAAGCATAGGTCCCAATATCAATATACACCCACATTAAGGAACCCATTTAGCGCATATTCAAGTGAGGAGAATTATAATTCATTAGATGTAAATGAGTGCTTAGGTGTAGCTTCCATTTATGTGAGTATAATGCCTTGAGAATTCAGTTTTAGAGAAGAAATCATTGTTTCCATTAGATAGCATTTCTAACTGTATACCATAAAGTAGTTACTAACCTTATACATCATAGGATGTTACTAACTGGTACATATCAATCAATTTTCTGAGCATGGGAAGATGTTCCTATGGCCTTTTCAATCTTATTTTTTTGCTTTTAAAATTCCATGTGTTTTTCTTGTTATGTCACTACCAATTTTTTTTTTAAACTGATGATTGAATATAATTAGGGAAACGTGGATCACTACCACGTAAATCAATTCCACGCTTGAAGGTTTTGGTCACTGCTATCTTTTAAAATTCGAAGGTGAGCATTGATTATATGTGGAGGAGCATGAATCACTGCCATTTATTTCAATTCTGATATTAAAAGTTTTGGTCGCTACCCTTTTTATGAGCATTGGAAGTCTAAACGCAGGAACACTTGATCACTGTCATTCTATTTCAGTAATTATGAATGTATCAATTAATTAATTAAGAATATATTGGGATCTGGCCCTGAATTAATTAATTACGATTGGTGCATAAAAGTACAATCCAAAAACAGTGCGGAATGCCAGACTAGACGATCCCTAAAGGCATTTACCCCGAAATAGGTTAACCACTTGTTACAGCCGTGAACTGGGGAATATCAGCATAATTAAGGGAACATTAACTGCGGGCACCCGTAAGTCCTGAATAGATGACGGTATTTCCCTTTTTTTTATCAACTGTGGATAACAGGTAGTAAAATATCAATGTTGGGAAAGCCACTAACTTGATTCCTAGCAAAAAGCCAGTGAATTACATAGACAGTAAATTGCCCAGAACTAAATTACACAGTGTCTTACACAGGATTAAATAGATCGTAAAACGTTGAGCGCTGAAGCACTTGGCAGAAGCAACTGACTCTCATACCATTTAATTGATTAGCGGGACGTGTGGAGAGAATATTAACGAATTTACCCAGGGAGAGGCGCAGACCCAAAACTTCCAGCAAACCGCTGGCACTGACATTTTAATTTGCTAAAAAGCTACAGCCACGAAGGGTACGCTGAAGTCACCATTAAGGCATGCAATCTACTGAGAGGTCTGAAGGCTTGGTTGATAACGCCTGAGCTCTAGCTGGTCGCCACTACCAACAATGTACCCAAGTTACCTAAGGTGCTGGCGATAAAGAAAAAAAAAGGGGGGAGGAGTGTCGGTAAAAAGCAACATACTAACGCAAAAATAATTTTTCCTTCTTCCTTCTGGCCGAACTAGATTATGCAGTAACAAATAAATCACCAAGGTCGATTGGTCGCGAGGTATCGATTTAAAAATAAAAATGCCAGACTGGAAGGTAAGGTTTACGAATTTCCGTTGTCATCACTTGGCGAATTTAGGCAATCAAGGATGAAGTTGAAGTCAAAACTGTGACCGTTAGGAAGAAAAAAAGAGTAGCAATCTGGAAGTGAGGATTAGAAAAAAACTCCCTAAAACTGTCTGGATTCGATTGGGCCAATCGATATTGTAATGACAACCAGGCGATTGACCATCCTGGATGTAGAAGAATCGCGAGCTAAAGCAAGGACCCCTCAGAGTGGCTACAGGAAAAAGGACAGTGGGAAAAATAAAATCGTGGATGAACAGGCCAAGGTGGAAGGGATCATTCATTGAATCCAGCGAAAATGTAGAAAGTACGCACAGGAAACAATATGGCAGTAGGGTTCCAAAGGGAGTATAATGTCCTAAGCTCGATCCTTAAACTTTACAAATTCAAAGGAAAAAAAAAACATTTTATAACAGAACGTTTCGTATATGCTCAGGGGAATATCAACGTCCAACTTGCGTCGAGGAGGAGGATAAATTGAAATAGACCAGAACGATTCTACATACGTCTTCAGCAATATGGAAAGTTCAGTTCAACCAACCAACCACATAAGGACCAATACACAGTCCGAAGACAGAATCCCAATAACTCCAGCATGTAACCAGAAGGCAAGAACAATACCCAGTCCCAACTAATATTGCAGCCACTTAGAAAGGAATAAAATATCGTCGTAACTAATTATGATTGTAAATACTAAGAACAGAAAACAGGACTGCTAGAAGAAGGATTGCCATAGGTAATAAAAATAAATGAATTAACGAAGTATTGCAGAGATGACAAATTTCCCCCTCCCTTTTTTTTATCAGCAAGCATTAACAAGACGAAGAACAAATGACGACAACCATTTCTAACAATTTCGCCAGAGTTTAAAAATCATACCTTAGCCACTCGCCCGCTTCCAAAGATGTCCCGAGCTCCACGCCGCGTCCCGCGCTCCTTGCCGCTTCCTGCTTGCCAACCGTGAAATGCTCACCGGTACCTCCCAGCCAAACGCGAGGGGTACTCTGCTTCCCCCTTCGCCCCCCGAGCCGCAAAGGGGCCACACAAGAACCAGAGTATAACGCTAGCGTCTCAGCTCGCCTCAACGGCTGAGCTACCACTCCAACAAGCTGAGCTTACACCCAACTCCTCACAAGAAAATCCGTCAAACCACAATTCGGCAGCGTATCGTTACGCTTGCCGTTCATCCCCCTCATCCTTCCTTTCCCTTTCTTTTATAGCCAAAATGAGACTCACCTACTTTCTTAATTAGTAATTAATTAATTTTTAATGACAAATCCTCTTGGACAATCTCCGTTGTCCAAGTGTCGCTCATCCCTAGGGTTCTCCAATAATTAATTT
>ML776920.1:274807-291206 GCA_009831015.1 Picea engelmannii | reverse complement strand
TGGCCAAGTATCACTTTTGAACCTTGATTTTGAGGTGGTTCTGCTAGACAATATTTCTTCTGTTGTATCTCCCAAGTTTCAGCCCTTCTGGGTATGAAACTTTCTTTTATGTAGTTCTCTGATATTTCTTCTCTACAATGCCATAGGTCTAATCAAAATTGGATGTGCTAAGTGGAATTTACAGTAACTTCCCCACAACTTGCCGATTTTTTTCCTTTCCAGGAGCTCTCACTTGTATAGCGTGCCTCGCACAAAATAATTGATATAAAATTCTAACACTCGCACCAGAAATACTACAGACTATCAAAGATCCAATGAAACCAGTCCCACTCAATTTTGATTCTCTAGGAAGAAGTTATGATTGTTTTACCTAGAATACCTTCTTGAGATTAGTCAATAGGACTAGTCAGATACCCTATCTTACACAGGGTGTATCTACAAATTTAAGATGACCCAGAAGCTGAAATTATTACCAAAGATACCTTACTAATTTCTATAAATATCCTCCGTATTTTAGGGGCTGAAACGTTAGAGAAACGTTTCTATGGTGAAAATTCCACAATGACTTAGTTCAGGATGATTCCATAACCCTATCTTATACAGGCTATATCACCTAAAGTATAATTCCTCAGGAGATGAATTTTTAGCCCAATGTACCTTGATCTGTATGCTAAATATCCTCCAAGTCGTTCCTTCATAAAAATTGTAGAAAAAAAGTTATAGATAAAATTCCAAGGTGTCTCAGATGTAGCAGCGAAACCCCAAGACCTTGAGCTCTGATACCATATGTTAAGAACCAAATATCAATATAGCATAGAAAAACCTCATAAAAAGTACTCCACGCCTTGAAAAAGAGACAATTTCAAATAATAATCCTCTTCGAGGGGGCAACCTCCTTTTACCCCACTTAAATGTTCAAGTACAAGATGATTCAAAATGAAAATGTCTCCTTGGTATATATATGAGAGTAGGATGTATAATTACAACTAATGGCCTAAAGACAACATAAATAAAATAGCATTACTAATATAATATGCCCCAATTAAGGGGTAATGAGCCAATATTAGGTCTTAACAGATCCTCCATAGACATTTGACCAAGTCGTAACTCATAAAATTCTTTTCTTTTTCTTTCATAATAGCTTTCTGATAGGCACTGTTTCTTAAAGTATTTCTTAAAGTCAGACCATTCTATCTGTTTCTCCTTTAGTCTCTTAGCCAATTTCAGGTCTTGCCACCAAATGTTGGCTTTTTCTTTCAGCTTATAGATGGCCACTCTAACTTTCATATTGTTGGAATAGTTGTATATCTGGAAATACTTCTTGATGTCCAATAACCATGCTTCAACTTCTTCCCCTATTCCGGACTCCCTATCAAAGGTAGCTAGATTGATTTTCTTAAATTCTCCTTCAAGGTGGTCTACCTGTTTTCTTTTTCTATCTGTTTTTGTTTTATCTTCAATTGAAGGTGTACCTTCAGATGAGTTGTCTCCTCTTTCTGCTTCAAGACCAGAATTCTTGTAGGCCCTTTTACTGACCTCTTCTTCATGTTTTTCATCCTTTGGGGATTTCTTTGTCACTATACTTCGCAACAAGACTTCATTTATTTCCTTCTGTTCTTGATGTGCCTTTTCAATTTCTCATTGTCTTCTTTGAAAACCTGTAGCTCAACAACGTCATCATTTATAGAACTTCAGTAGTTGAGCTTCTGTCTCTATTTTGTCTTGGGTCTTTAGGAGGTCTTTGTTCAAGATTCCCATCAAGTCTAATTTCTGCATCATCTTGGGTGGCCATGATTAACAAAAAACATAAAAGGTTTTTTGTTTGTAACAGTAAAGGTTTATTAGTTTTACATAAACATAAATATGTGCTAAGTAAATAAGGTGGCTCTATTCAAGTTCCAAGTTCTGTAACCTTTACTCTAATACGATATGTAATGTACCTCAATTTTTCCATAAGAAAAAAAACATTTGTGGTCGTTAATTCCCAAATTTCATTTATATAATTGTTGGTAGAAGGAGGAGATCCTCATTTTTGTTATAAATCTCTGTGGTGTAACTCTTAATTTATACTTACCACAAGATATTATAGCTACACCATCTTAACTTACTTTGGGTGGGAATGATTATAAAGATAAGTCACCAAGGGTTCTAGTAATTACCCTTTGCCTCCGTTCTATTTACCTATATATGTATGTAGGTCTATATATAGTGTTTAGACTTAGGATCCATATTACAACTATATCTTTAACATAAGATTTCTAAGTTCGTGCGCAAGTGTACCTAATTAATTTGGCCTTGGGAAAATATTTCGTTTCCATCTATATAGCCATGGGGTTAGGCTTAATAACATGTTTCTAGTATAACTACAAAGTTTCGGTCATTTAATGGCTCTTAGAACCTATACATTGGTTTTAGTGATGTCCTATTCCAACCCCAAAGGGATTCGACAAACAAGGACTCGTCTTAACTCTCATTACCTCAACTTATCTAAAAGACGTTTCAATGAATACTTAACTTTGATCGAACTACTAACTAAAGATAATGTAGTGGATGTGAACGAGATTCAACTCGTCGAGTCACATAGGGGTCTATTCTTGACATTCTTTATGTGGAAGGGATGGTCCACCGTCAGAAGTAGTTAAGGCTCTGTAACCACCATTAATGGGAGTCCTGTGAGTGCGAGTTACATTGTATTCACCTGTATTTTCATCCAATGTGTCACACCGACTCTGTCCTTATCACATGGCTAACTCGTCCTTCGTACTCTTTGCATTTACTCTAAGAAATCAAGGTGTTGATTAGTGTTTTAATGGGTTTACAATTTTCATTGTTGAATTCTATGAAGAGGCTCTATGTAACCTTTCTTAGCAACAAATACTATTGTCATGGAGGTCGTTTCACCATTGTATCAAACGATGCGGTCCATTTCCCCTAGTAAGTATTTCCTTTAATGTATTACTATGGTTTAATAGATAAGGTGGCTCATTCATAAAATCGTTATAGTGAAAGTTGTATTCGTTCTGTAATTACTGTTATGTTTATTTCTTTTTGTTGGAACCTCCCTTTATCGTTACTTCTCTATAATATTATATGATTTATCCCAATTCCTGGAGAAATGATTTCCTTTGAGGTTATTGGTATTCATCCTCTTGTTTAGAGAGAATGCATTCATTTCACTTTGTCTATGTTTCAAGGTCTAGGGTATCGTAAATTGTCTGTTATTGTGGTTCCTTACAGGCCCTCTATTATCGTAAGCTGAGGCCCGAAGCCGAATATTCGTGAGATTGTGCGAGAAGCTCTCTTTCAGGAAGAGTAGTCCCACTATGTCATGCATAATGCATTGTATAATTTCTTCCTTCCTTTTTAAAGGGATGAGTCAACAAGTTTTCACTTGTTCCTTCTCATATGTTGTTTTTCTTTATGTCTAATCCATTCTTGTCTCGTGTTGTTAAAAATGTGCCCTCTGCAACTTCCATACAGTCTATTAAATATGCCCTATAGTATGAATAAATTCATGTTGAGTTTACAGACGTTAATGTGATTATCGTGACTTAAACTGTTTGCGTTTTGTAGAAAATTATCCGTGTATTGATTGATGAATTTATGAGATATACATCCTCTCTAATTTGGTTCTGGAAGTTTTTAAACTCAGCCAGTTAGGTAGTCTTTGTTTTGCATAAAATTTTATATTATGTCTTCGCACAATATGCTTTATAGCGTTTGTATGTTTTTTTCGGTTTGTTAATTTGTGCGAGACTTATTGGCTACGTGATTAAGCTGTGGCTTGAGAAACCGCGACTCAGGGGCATCTAAGCCGTCAAAATCACCCGGGGATTGCACTCGACCTGAGCCACACCAACCCTTAACATGGTTGGATTTTTTGTCCCCGCAGGTTTCAAACCGGTGAATTTAACAACACAGAGTGGCTTAACAACACACTCTGTCACCGATTGTCCTACACCTCGGGGACTATATCGTTTGTATGTTAAAGAAACCTAGTATTATCAATTATTTCTTTTTTGTGATTTAAAGGTTTTGGATATCCGGTATCAGTCACTAATGATGGGCCATGTTGATGTGAGTCTACCTATCAAGGATTCGTTGGAACCTTCTCCCTTGGTCTGGTCTCCTATACAGCCAGGAGCGTCAAGGAAAGAACTTGAGACTCCTGATAAGTTAAGTATCCTTATGAAATTCTCTGTTACTACATTTGTCATTTGTTGATGTTTTCATTTTCCTTTATTTCATATAAATACTGATACATAATGGTAAAAAATTGTAGATTTTTCGTCTGTGCAAAAAATCAAAAGGTTACATTCCTAACCTCAGTGCAAAAGGTATTCGAGTTTCTTTGGTAAACTCTTCAGGCTTTCACACAGTGAAAGAATAATTTCAATCTCAGTTAATGATATGAAGAATAGTATTCGCTTGATTTACTATAGTGGCTGGAAGGGGGAAAAATCCCAATTGTATTCTTGATTTTCCTGTGAAACTGGTTGATATTTGTAATAGTTCATTTGAAGTTATGCTACAGGGCCCCTCCTTGTCTATTTGAATTAATGCAATGACTGTTAGATACATTTTTATTCGTATCTTCTTGCCATTCTAGTTTCTTCCTATTCTTAATTTAATTATCGGGGTTGTCATTTACTATTGCATATTCAATACCTACAGTTTGTATAATCCGAATTTATAGTTACGCAATGAATATAAAATGAACTTATTCATTTTTTAAGGTCTATACTTCAAAATTCGAATATGTTTGCATATATATATATATATATATAACCGTATCATATGAATGTCCATTGTGCTAAATGAATCTTCTATATTGCTCTACTTTACTTCAGTGTTTTATAAGTATTGTGACTCTGTATCCTCCTTACATTGGGATACAAACGTATATCCTCCTTCTTAATCTCTACATACATAGAGTTCCTATTTCTGTTGATTTAGCATGGACATGAAAGAAATTTCAATTTAATTAATATATTTATGTAGTCATTCTCGTGCAGACTAATAAGCATATAGTTGTATGTACATGGCTACATTATTCAATTTCATTTACCTTGTGTAAGATAGATAATCCTTAAGTTTTCCAACACAATTTATTGATAGGTTTCCACCTACAATGTTTCTTATCACAACAGTAAACTAGTTCATAGATCCATATTTCCAGAATCTTTGTTTTTGTTAATCGATTTATTCTAGATACTATTTCCAGTACTTAAATATGTGATAGACTAGATCTAATCATTTCACAATTTATCATCAATACCTGTTGATATATATATGTATATATACATACTGTATGTTTTTTGAAAGCGATTGAGTTTCGCATATGACTTTCCTACATAATTATATCTTATATACTTGCATATATATATATATTAATTTATAACTAATCGTGGCAACAATTTAACATGATAAGGTAACTAAACTCAAATCAAAGTCAAAACACAGGGTTAAAAGTGTGGGATGTTCAAAAGACATTTTTCAGGTTTTCTTCCAAAGGGTGACTACTAATAAAATAACCATCATATTGGATACATCAGATTCTGACAGAAATCTCAAATAAAATAATGGATTGGGGTTCTTACAACCACAGTTATGATTCCTTCAGAATTTGATAACATAATATCTCATATATACATAACTCATATAAAAATATCTCATCAGCCAATAATTCATCATGAAATGTAAATAGAGAAGGAGAAAGTGGAGATATCTGAATAAAGTTTACGGAATAATGGATGGAATAGCCATGTTCCTCCCAAACTTAGAATAGGGAAGCCAAATCACTTGTCCTGTTCACCCCCTATCCTGACCATGAATCCATGAGGGCTAACTTAGAGTTCCTCCTCAACAATGTCTTCCTGTATCAATATTCTTCTCCTTTCCCCACACTCAGCAAGTAGTGTTCATAACAACAAGCAATCAATAATTCTTTTCCCCAACATACTAGGGAACGTCCTACCTCCTCACATATGTTATATATCAAAAAACAAAATTCCTAGGTCTTTTTCCCGTTGGGAATTTTCGCATCTTTCCAAATCCCGGATTTTCAGGGGCTTCCAATGGACAAATTCCTGATTTTCCACTTGTAACAATCATCCCTGAGGTAGTTCCAACACGTTCCCCACTCATGGAGTCATGGTCAACTGATTTCAACATGGATGTTCCATTTGTCCTCCTACAATAATTATAAAATATTTTGTTTCATACAACTGTCACAGTCAAGTAGTTAGTTGGGTCAAATCAGATCTCTGCCCAACAATCATAATCATTAATTACAATTAACCAAATTCAAAATTCAAAATTGCCATAAATGGAAAAAAAATCAATTTTGAATTTACCAAAAATGGAATAAATTTCCTAAGAAATTGCAAGTTCAAAAATAATTTATTTTTGGGGATGTTACAGAAGAGATGATCAACTCTTCTTTAATTTTATCATGTAGTCATTAAAAAATGCTAAAGCTAGAAGAGATATTCACCTCAAAGTTCATATACCCTTAATAAAATAAAATCTCAAAATGAAAGAGATGTTTTTAACTTTTCTTTCATTTTGAGAACAATAATTAAAAAAAATATTCAAAATGAAAGAGATGTTCAATTCAACTTTAATTTATATAATTCTCGTAAAATAAAATAAAAATCGGAAAGAGTTAAAATTTGAAACAAGATATTATTACAATAGAAAATATAAAATATGTTTAACTTTTTTTAAAATTAACGCAATATTATTAAAATAAAATGGAAAAAAATACTATTGAAATAAGTAAGTGTTCAATGGAAATGGTGTTTAACAATTTTTTAGTTTAAAATAAAATGCTCACAATACAAGAGGTATACAACTCAATTTTGATTGGTGTAATGCTCATAAAATAATTTTGATTGGTGTAATGGATGAAAAACACAGATAAAATATGGTTGAACAATATTTTATCTACATTTTTTAAGAGTGATCCAAATTTTTTTATACATATACCTTTGTTATAAATATCCTATTTGGATATATGGTTGAAAATAGTCAAAACAAGTCATCGAATTCTGTAATGTACTTTCAATGAAAAAAAAAAATTACGGAATGTACATGTGCCACTTGTTTAAAAACATTGTAATGGTATTCCATCTTCAATTATTTGTTCATGATCGACTTTGGACATTTTCCATTTTCTAACTTTTTTTTTTTATTGAACTTCTATTAACTTTGTGTGCGTTGTACATACCAACTGACTATATTGACAACTTGTGACATCTGACTGGTAGTCTTGAAAGTGAACATGAGTATCACTTTGATGGGTTTCTTGAAAAAAATATCATTTCAATCCAATGGATCCTCTTTCATATATAAAACCGTTATCATCAAAATATTCTAATAGCCTCATCTTTTGTTCTATGCATCGCATCAAATAATATTTCACGTTTTCAGTGTTGTCTACAGGTGAAACCATGGAAAAAACATCTCCTGCAAATAATTGGATATATTGGAAAACAAATAGTTCGTGTTAGATTATCATACAAGTACATCTACAAGCTATTTGAAAAAATTTAAACATAAAAATTACCTTCTCTAACAAGATCATCAACTGAAACTATAGTTTTATTTGATTCCATCTCCTCTGATCTTGCAAGTGGCATTTTCCCTTTTACATTAAGTTCGGTATGTCTCCAAGCTTTAACATATCCTACATTTTCATTTTCGCAAATATCTATGGATTATGTGTCCTCTATGCAAACTGAACAAAAACAAGACTCATTTCTTCTATCAAATGCAAAGACATTTTGAAAACATTTTGTTTTAACTGAATCTATTTTTCGTGTCCCAGGTATTGTATTATCATCATATGAGATTTATCTATTTACATCTTGGATTCCAACACACCAAAAAAACTTGCACAAGACCAGAACTTGTTAACTTGAAATCTCTGAAGAAAATGATTGAAGTTTGAATATAAATTTGAACACGTTAAAAAAAAAATATCATCTGCACATGTGTAACATTTATATATAGACACACCTGTGCACATCCCTTGATGGATTATATTCATGGATTAGAACCATTTTGCACCATGCAACAACTTGTTTAGTGGATTAAAATTTATCGGCATAAGGGTTCAACTGATACCTTCGAAGTGCTTGTTTTATACATGCCCCTACATCGTCGTGCTCTCCTTTTCCATGACCAGTCTCAAAACAATTTCAACAGTGTGTAATGTTCAATTTTTTATGAATACGACATAACCAATAGAATGATCATAAAGATTTGAACTTCCCACAAACCCATATGACCATATCCAATGTCGATCGAATCTGATTTCACATTCTTTCAATTAATCATAAAATTTATCAAAACAATGTTGTACATAATGTGTGTCGTGTGCTCAATCATCACTTATATAAAAGTGATATTCTTTAATAACATGTCGATTTTCATTGGTGATTTCTATGTTATCAAGACTTCATTGAGCACGTCTATATAGAACGTGGACAAATATCATGACTTGACCAGAATGATAATATTCGCTCTGTGTTCATATTTGTGCAGCGAATGTGTAATTTTCTGCAAAATCAACTACGGGCAAAATTTCCCCTGGTGAAAACACTTCATGGGATTGTTTGAATTGTATATCTTGACATAAAGCTCTATGTGAATGCTTGGTATATTTATATATTTGTTCCTCAAACTTCTTCAAAAAAACTATCACACATATTTTATCTACCTTCAAATCAATCCTTTGGAAATAACATTTGAAGAATGTGGAGTCATGTTGTTGATATATTCATATCTCTTCCAATTGAATCTTATATTAGAAAATGATTGATCATTCATATCAATATGATACTTTGAATGAAATAAACTTCGATTTCCACAACGATCACATTTATTTCCACCAAGACATTTTTTTTTGTAAAATAAATCATCATCTTCTCTTTCACATAGAATTTCATATATAAAAACAAGGAATGTGGAAGGAGGAGGTTAAACTGGCCATAAAGTTTTACCAAAATCTAAAAATGTGTCGTAATACAACTCAAATTCCACATTATAATGACAACAATAAGTGTTATGAACAATGATGGGTCTAACAAACCATGGTTTTTGTTGCACAAACGTATTGATGGAAATTTTAACTTCTTTGTGCTCTTCTTTGAACTTATTGAATGACTCTATTTATGTCATTGGAAATTTATGTTTTGTATGTTCTTCATATTGTTTTCATGTTATTCTTCGTCGTAACACATCCCTTGTATGTGGTTAAACACAAAATTCTTCCAACCAACAATTACGGGCCAATTCTTTAACATTTTATGCAAGTCTATCTTTGTAGGGTTGTCTATAAATCACTGTCCAACAAGCCAATTCATCATTTACATCTATTTGCAATCAAAATTTTCTATGTTTGTGCAGTGTTTTTCTTGACGTTCCCATCGTTTTTGCCATGTCTCGTATCAAACAATCTTTTATATTGCTACATGAAACAATTGTTGTTTGTATCGCTCTACATGCAACATGGATATCTTCTTTTCGAGATTTTCCAAAATCTTTTAATACACTAGTTATATTGTTAAAGACATTATGTTTCACCTTTATATCCTTTGTCGACTTTTGAATACCCAATAATGATGTAGCTTCTTTTAAATTTCTTGAATTCATTAGAAAAAGTAAATGTTGAGCTTGTATTGTTACTAATTCATCTTTGAAAAAAGTATTATACATATTCTTAGTTCGATATCTCATATAATGCTTATCTTTTTTCTTCCCAAATTTGTCAATATCAACATTTTCTAATATTTCATCATCAATGTTGATAAATTCTCCTACATATTTCAATTTAAGGTTTATATTAAAAAACATAACCTCAACAAAAATTCACTAAACTATATATACTTGAGTGGTCATCTTGTATTATCTAAATTTATGTACATACCTATAGGCGATTTGTCTTCTTCTTCAATTTCGGTTTCAACATCTTTTTCTTCAATTTCGGTTTCAACGCCTTCTACTTCAATTTCGGTTTCAATTTCTTCTTCAACATTATGAGACAAATCTATTTATGTTTTTTGAAAACATCAAATTGTAATTACAATCAATTATATTATTTACAATATTTTAAATTTGAATTCTATACATTGAATTCTGTACTTTCTGAATACAGTGTTAATGTGTGTCGTGTGCTCGATCATCATATGTACATGCATATTTGGATTAAATTCTTCTTGTTGAAAATATTTATTGAAATTATCATCGTTTCTTTCTTCAATATTTGCATGTTCTCATTTCTTTTTTCAGTAAAGCTCTTTCCTTTGTTATTTTTGGCGAGTATCATCTCGAGTGCGATCAAATGTTCTCTTGTGAAAACTTTTGTTTCCCATGAATTTTATATTTATATGTAAAAGATATGTTCAACAAAGACTTCCCCTTGAAAAAATGCTGAACATTTATCTTTCAACATATAAATTGTTATTCCAATAAAAACTTGAACAAACATCAATTACCTTTTTCAACAAAAACCAAAAAGATGATTCGAAACTTTGTTTAGGTGCTCTAGAAAATCATCGTGTATCGATATCGATCCTTTGATTAAGCCTATGGAATAGAGGGAAGAAATAAATAAAGAAAATAATACAACTGCAATCACTAATAGAAATGCATTGAAATCCCTATCTCCAAGCTCATATATGTCTGTCCATCTGATGAATTGTGTTAAATGTGTTCATCTGAAAGCCTATTTATACAATTTGGAACGAAATGAAACAATACAATGTGTCTTTTCATTTTTTCCAACCAACATAATTCACTCAACAGGCTTTCGACTGAAAGAAGTTTTTTTCGGCCGAAGACCTTGGAAACCATTCATTTTTGGCATTTTCCGTTAGAATTTAGTGTTTCAGCCAAAATAATAGAAAACATTAAATTGAGACTGAAAACAAAAACCAAAGAATTTCCCCAAGCTTACCTGAACTTCAGAGGTTGCAGACTCCTAGAAATACTAATAATTTGGTTTCAACAATGACACTAGCATTTCCAAAATTGAATCTACTTTCAATTCCTATAATTTGTCTTCATTTTCTTTATTTTTATCTAATTTTATTTAATTTTATTAAAAAATCACTGCATAATATTTTTAGCAGACATTATGATTTGGTGAAATGAAATATCGGTATTGTAACATCCCGCTCTGGCGCACTGAGAACACTTATTATTTGAGGACACTTTCTCGCAAGTGATCTGGACTTTTACGATGTTAGACCCTTTATACTTGATTATGATGCGATTGATAGATGACATGATGTATTACTATTGATGTAGACAGGTTCTATTGACTCAGTTTTATTGAGTGTGCAGGGTTTTTGACCTTGTGGATGCAGAGGCATCAGTAGAACCCCCTTGGACCCCAGACTGAGTCAGGGAGTGTGCTTTTGGGTGAGATGTTTACTATGATGTTTCATTCGATTCGATGTTTTGTTGTTGAAATTTATGACATGATTATTGTTGATGCAGGCTGACGATAGCTTGCCGACCAGACTCACATATGGAGTAAAGGGGCCACACACGATTTGCAGAGAGGTTGAGGGAGAGGGGTGGACAACAGCCATGCCACCGCTTGCTAGCACTCCCGCCGTGGCTCGAACTGTAGGTTAATGATTACCTAGTTCGAGAGGACCCACGATGCCATGAGGGTCGAATGCGACAGTCGCTCACGATGATTCTAAGGGGTGCGTAATAAGGCGGGGGACTTATTCCTTATAACCCTTAGTCTCCTATAAGTTCACCTGGTGGAGTGTTGAATCCAGGGGTTATAGAGGTCTACCAATCAGTCCAATTGGCGAGTGGCACCCTTGGAGCACATGGTGCATCCTGAAGGGCACGTCGTACAAAAGAAACTCAGTTTGCGAGTGGCACCCTTGGAGCACATGGTGCGTCTTGAAGGGAATGTCGACCAAAAGAAATTCCAGAGGCGAGTGGCACCCTTGGAGCACGTGGTGCGTCCTCAAGGGCACGCCGCATTAATGTGGAGGAAGGGTCAGCCTAAATAACCCTAGGTCATCAACACCTGAATAAACCCTTAAGCAATTCCCCCTAACCAATCGTCGCCTAGCTCAGAATCTAAGCCCTAAGCCTAAGACTTTTCTAGGGTACAAAATTTTTTTTGTTAGTGTGACCTTAAAAAAAAAAAACTTTGCAAAGAAGAAAATTGATTCCTAACTGGTAGGAGAATGACATCACCTTCGTAGTGTAACATAAAGACAATTTAAAAAAAAAAACACACAAAAAAAAACTAAGACCATTATCCTCTCATTATCCATGCCTACTTTATTAAACCATCCTCCATCACCTTAATATTCCAGTATCTATATCCCTTTTACATGTCCATTTCACATTACTAAATCACCATCCCTCCCCTTAATTCCTCATTATTCCTTTTTATGTAATACATTTACCTTTCCCATATACGTGTCTGTCATCACCTTAATCTCTCATTATCCTATAAATATATACATACATATATATATACATTAATGGTGAATTTAAATGATGGATAATGATAAATTACAATGATGAATGCACGCATGTAAATAAAAAAAATGAATATATATATATATATATATATATATATATATATATATATATACTATAACAAATTATCGTGTATTCCTTAATCTTTAAATTATAGAATAAAGAAAATGAATAGTGGATTCTCTTTCTGAAAGTTTATTAATCCCTACCGCCTCTACCTTTGATAAAAAGTTACGCATGTAAAAATAAAAGGGAATTATTAATGAGCGCACATACTCTTTGAGTTTAAAATAATAATAATAAAAAAAAAAGCAAAATAAAATAAAATAAAAAGAAAAATAAGAAAATAAAAAGGAAAAGGGGGGGAAAACCTAAAGAGAAAGGGGATTTAGGGTTTGAGACTGGATAAAAGAAGGGGAGAGGGGGAAAGAAGGGGAATTTTCAGCTATTGGTATTGTTATGCTGCCAGACTAGAGACTGGACTGTTTTCTTGTAGGAGTTGGGGATTCTCAACTGACTTGAGTGGTAGCTCAGCCTTGGAGGCGAACTGGGAAGATAGGCTACTGTCTGGGTTGTGTGTGGCCCCTTTGCAGCTCGGGGGGCTAAGGAGGAAGGCGAGTACCCCTAGCGTTTGGCTGGGAGGTACCGGTGAGTCCTCTACGGCCGGCAAGCAGGAGCAGGAGCGGCGGGAGCACAAGAATCATTTGTTGCAAGCGTCAAGGACACATGTATGTAAATATATAGGCATTTCTATCTTGCTGCGCATGTTTATAGACTGTAGTTTTAATGACTAATGTGCAAATTGCAGTTTCAGTGGTTATGGTGTGAATCGTGTCTAAAATCTATAGTTTTAATGGTTAGTGGTGTAACTTGTAGCCTCATTGGTTAATTCGCTTTTCCCCTTTTTCTTTCATATTTAGTACAGTCTGGGGTTTGTGGTAAGTCGGCCTGGGGTTTATGGTTATTGCCTTCGGGTCCCTGGGCATTGATTTAGGGCGTGGAATCTATTGTGGGCATTTATATTTTTGCCGACGGGTTCCTTGATGTGGGTGTCCTTGTTGTGACCGGAGGCATGAGATTAATTACTGGTTTTTACTCTCTGTGGCATTAAATCTCATGGAGCTTTATTCCTGACTGATATCATTTAGTTTTATAGTGGTTGTAGGTGTTTTTCCCTTGTATGTTGGAATCTAATTTAGCAGCTAGACGAGAACCCACTTACCGTCTTTATTGCGTCTCCACTTCCCTTTTCTTTTAACCTGTAGCAGACCGCCTATTAAATTGAGTTAGTACCTAAGCAGGACCAGCGTATTAAAAACGTTTATATTGTGATGACTGGTAGAGATTAAGTATTTCCCTCAAGAAATTCATTCATGGCTTTTCCAGCATGCTCCTAGACAGTTGGACAATGAGAGATTATTGTTTTATCACCCGTTAACCTTTGCTCCATGTTTGTATCCACTGAAATGTACCTCGTTTTAAAAGAGAAGGGTGAGCAAATGTAATGGAATGAGATTAAATTCGTGAGGGAGGTTTGCCCAAACACAACAGGTGGGTGTGTTATTCGATTAACTACTCAGAATGGAGCATTTCAACCATGAAGGAACTCGAGCCCTTCAGCAAACAACATGGCCAAGCCTTGGTAACTGTGAAATGATTATTCCTTCCTTTCTCGTGGAATTTCCTTCCCTGAGAGAACTTAAAACGCGCGACCTGCCTACGCTCGACCTGCTCTTCGAACTGCCTTCTCATCTCGCTCAGATTTCATCCCTCACCCACGACCCTGGACCAAATTCACGAGTTGCCTATGCTCGCGCGCGCCTACCATCCTTCTTCCTCGCAATGAAAAACCCTAACCTGAAGATAAACCCTAATTTTCTATTGCAGCCAGACTTTAATGATATTTTACTCGAATGCCCCTTTTTATTTTGAAAAATTTATTGGCCTTCCTCGTTTCAAAAAGATTATATTCCTGAGGTTGCCGCCTCAGTTCTGTTAAAAATCCAATCATTTTCATAAGCTCCCAAAAAATTGCCTTATGTTGATATTTAATTTCTTGGTTAAAACCTTGTACCTACTGAAGAAGAATACGCAGTCCAATAATTTTAAACTTTACAGACTTATTTCACTGCAAATGAGTTGAAATATGTGTAGCCATTTTTCACGCCCAACTGAAAATAAATGAATTTGTTGCATGCACTCTTCGCTGCCTGGTGTTTCATAGTCAGTAATTTAATTGCCTGAGAAAATATTTCATATTTCATATTCTTATTAAGGTGCAATCCAATCATCCAGTCATATTAGAATGCAATGTGATTTATGTGATCGATATTCCTACATTGTTAATAGAATCTCATAATATCTGGACTACATCCATGGTCAAAAGATTGATTACCTTGGTGAAAGTACTTTGTGAAGAGCATCTCAAATTATCTGGACAACATCCATGGTCAAATATTGATTACCTTGGTAAAATTATTTTTAATTAGTTTTATGACTTGATCATTTTTTTTTAATAGCATTGTCCATTAGTCAAAGTTAATTTAGCTTGATACAGTTACTCACATTGGTTAGAACATAGTAGCCTTAAATAGGTTTTATAAAAAAAAAATTACAACCATAATCTCATTGAACTATTGTCATGTCACTTGCCTTGTTAATATGTTAATCATATGGTGAGAAGGAGTCTGTTATCATAATGGAATTTAAAAATTAAACTTCCCAGCTCTAAAACCCTCTACCTCTATCTTTGCGGTACCTATAGTGTTATTGGTCGTTTAACTATGAGGATTATTGTTATGGTTAAACATGATGTTAATAAAATATGATGATATTTCTATATTGTCCTTAAAAATGTGGTCCTTGTTAGATCTTAGCATTCTAATTACAGTTATTTTTACGCCGATAGTTACGCCGATAGGCGTGTACCTATTGGCAATGGGCATAATTAATGATCTTTTAATCTTAATGATTTCTTAACCCTAATCTGATGGATAAGCATTCAAGATGCAGGCATATTCTTAGTCATCCTCCAAAATGAATGAACCAGATTTATTGCTCATAACTTCCGTGCATTTATAAAGCCATCCGTTAACATGTTTACTTTTTTACTTTTACCTAAGAATACTTAAATATTTACTGTGCGCATGTCTAATTGACACGTTCAGTGATTAATACAGACCGACGCCACGACCTCCACGCATAACACAGAGCGGCGCCATGACCTCCACGCATTACACAGAGCCGCATGGATCCACGCATGGGGAAGGGCGTTTAATGGACAGCCGCATGCATGCGTGACTTGAACCGCCACACAGCGACCCATACGCATTCTGCGAACGTTTCATAATTTATTTATGCTCAGTCGCGTTTGCCAATTGAAGTTTTTTTTTGGCATGCAGCGAATACAGCGAAAAGAAGGTTGAACCGCCACACAGCGACCCATACGCATTCTGTAAACGTTTTTATGCTCAGTCGCGTTTTTTTATGCTCAGTTTTTTTTTTCTCAGTCGCGTTTGGAATTGAAGTTTTTTTTTTTTCATGCAGCGAAGGATTACAGTCTTTCAACAGCATTTGATTACAGTCTTTCTGTAAGGAGGCAGCATCAGTCTTTCAGCAGCATTTGATTATCTCACTCGGCGGCTTTATCTGGTATGTACTCAAAAACTTATAATTTTTAAAAGGCGTTTAAATTATATTAAACTGCGCGCATAGGGTTTATAGGTAAACTACGCGCATAGGGTTTATAAACTCGAATATCAATCGCAATGTTAAATTTATAAACTCGAATATCAATCGCAAAGATACCCTATAATCGCAAACTCGAATATTTTGTCGTTTAACAATCGCAAAGATACCCTATGATTGTACTGTG
>ML776920.1:237178-249395 GCA_009831015.1 Picea engelmannii | reverse complement strand
AATAAAAGCATAAAATTTTACCACTAGCATGATTTAGAACTAGACCTTAATTTTCATGATGGGTGACATTTTATTAGGGAAAATGTTTTTTAAAAAATCTTATCACATTGTTCATCCTAAGGCCGTATAGGTTCATTCATTTATCAAAACAACGCGACGTGCCCTTCAGGACGCACTAGGTACTCTAACGGTGCCACTCGCCTCATCTGTTCCCTTGCGCGACATGCCCTTCAGGACGCACTACGTGCTCCAAGGGTGCCACTCACCTCTTTCCATTTTTCTTGCGAGACGTGCCCTTCAGGATGCACCATGTGCTCCAAGGGCATCACTCGCCTCTTGACTGACTTGGTAGACATAAAAAACCCCTAGAGTCAATACTCCACCAGGTGAACTTGTGGGAGACTAAAGGCCTCTAAGGAATAATGCCCCGACCTTATTGTGCGCCCCTTAGAATCATCGTGAGAGACTGTCACAATTTGTCCTCATGACATCGTGAGTCCTCTCGAACTAGGTAAACATTAACCTACAGTTCGAGCCATAGCGGGAGTGCTAGTAGGCTGTGGCAGGGCTGTTGTCCATGCCTCTCCCTCAACATATCTGGTAGTCGTAAGTGACCCCTTTGCTCCACATGTGAGTTTGGTCGGCAAGCTATTGTCAGCCTGCGTCATCGACAAATCATGTCAGAACATATCCATATCATATCATCTAATCAGATTCACTAATATCACAGTAAAGCAATCAAACACTAATGGTACACTCCCGGACTCAATCCAGAGTCCAAGGGGTTCCATCGATGCCTTTGCATCCTCGAGGTCCAAAATCTTGCACACTCAGTAAAACTGAGTCAATAGCACCTGTCTATGTCAATGCAGTAAAACAGCATGTCATCAACCCATAACGCCTCAAAATCAAAATCAAAAGTTTTAATAGCATAATAATCTGGATCACTTGCGAGCAAGTGTCCTCAAAGAATAAGTTCGCTCAGTGTGCCAGAGCGGGATGTTACACGGAATATAATATTTTTTTATTTTGTTAATTGCATTAGAAATAATTAAACTATAGAAGTTGATTTTTGAAGTTAATGATCATCATTGAAAGTTTGGTCAGGAAAAATGTCACATAACATTCCTCTAGGAGGACAAGCTTGATACTTGAGATATGTAATGGTCAATGCTTTATGTCATTGAAAATGTTATTTCCCTTGTAAAAAATGTAGGGGCTATAATAGAAGGAGACTTTTAATAGAAACAACTAAAACATATTGTAGTGAGTATGGACACCTTGAAGGCGGGCATGAATATCGTCCCTTGGTAATTTATTCATTATATCTCTTTATATTACATATTTTTTTTGTAAATGTTTATATGTTAAATGTAGAAGACAAATAATGTATTATATTTTCTTTATGAATATATTCTACGTAAACATGAACAAATAGATAGTAAGTTAAGAAGAGAAGAGGTATACATAAAATGTATATTTTAATTAGGGTTTAGGGTATGGTTTAGTGGTTAAGGGGTTTTAAGGTTTAGGGGTACATGGTCTAAGGTGTATGATTCTCCAAGTCATGGACATGGTATGAGGAAGAACTATAAATTTCTTAAGTCATAAATATGCTTTTAGGACTCCCAAACCATGCACAGGATCTAAAACCACCAAATAGACCCTATAAATGGAATATTTGGCCTATGTGTATTCATGATAATGGTACCATTACAAGTTTTTAATTAGTGGAAATTATTCTTTAATTTGACCCCGAGCAGAGTCACCTATGAATGGGACCAACAATGAGATTTTTTCAGTTTTCGCTTGAATGCACTGAAATTTGACATGGTTATAGTAGATGCATGAGTTGATGGTACGAGACAGTTTCAAGACTCAAATATGTCTCAAAAAAATAATTTGACAACAAAATGAAAAAATTAATGAAAACAACAATGTTTCAAGTGTTAAGTGTGAATGGATTGGCCACATGGAGTTTGATGATAACAACAATGTTTTAACATTACAAACTCCTCAGAATAATTAAAATTTATGAGAACCTCATTCAAATAAGGAGACCTAATATTTTTCTCCACTAAAATGTGTGTTCATTTTTTATTTTATTAAAAGGTTGTATGCAAAGTGAATGAACAAGAATTCCTTTGCTATAAAATACAAATATTTTTTCCCACTAGTGTACTTCATTCTTCATATCATGCATGTGTTATTCTTCATTGCTAAGGCCAAAATGAAACCACTATTTTGGATATTACACTTCTACAAGCTCATGGATTTTAAATTATCTAAAGAAATTGGAATTGAGCTATAAAATTATTTGTGGGTAGTAATGTTTGCAAGGTAGGTGGTATAAATCCCATTTATTATTCTTTGCAATTAATGTTTATTACCGAATTTTGGTTTATATTCATTTACATTTTTTAAAAATATCTCATTGCATTTCTTAGAAATGGTTTCCAAAATCCGAAACCTATATATTCATAATGTAAATCCCCAAGGTAATGCCCCACCACCAAAGGAATATAATGCAAAAATCATAATAGAGTGATAGCCAACCTAAGAATGCTAAGATATATATAACGACTTGGACCCTTACTTGCCCAAATTTTAGATGAAATCATTTATATAATTATTTAAGAAAATGAGGCATTATCAATAATACCTCTTATAGAGAGAATATGTATCCTAAAGATGGTTTGGACAATATTGCAATAAAATAACTAAACAATAGAAAACTAGATGACATGTTTTCCCTTTTCATAGGCCCTCATATATGTTAAATGTCAAACACTAGCAAGCCTCATATATATATCAAATGGTGCATTTATCAACCATTTATTGAGAATTTGAATGATAGGTAATACATGGTTTTTAACGTGCAACCTCATAACAATAGGCAAATCCCACTATGTTTCTTGAGGAAAATGTATGGAGAGTGTGTCTGGGGGAAACTTGTTAACTATTGTCATCTCTTAGAATTTCATGATGCTTGTTTGGATATTCGACACAACTAACCCAATGCGAGGCACCAAGATGAAAAATATATAATCCCTTGACCTTGCTGGAATTCCCACTTCCAGAGGAGTTGCATCCAGAAACAAAAGAAGAATTGATCCAGTTGACACAAATGATAATATGCCATGACATATTTGTCAAGGTATTGACTATATGGTGTCATCATATACTATTGGGGTAGGACCATCAATTCCCACTTGGGAATAACACCATCTAGTAGTGAGGCAATACTATCATATACCAATGGTTGTAGTTGTTATTAACATCCATGAATTTTTTGTGGCTATAATTTCCATGGTCTTTTAGGAGATATTTCCCATGGTTGATTTTTAAGTGAGGTATGTATAATGATATGTTTTAATTTTATTGAATTTATAATTAGTTAAGTAATTTATTTCACATTGTTTTCCCCTTATGGTGTGTGTGACTTCCCCTCCTACTATGGTATACTCACCCTATGGTAGACACATACAACAATTTATATACTTTAGTCACATCCATAGTTGTTGCTAAAATTTACAATATGCACATGTGTATGTTATATTTCATATTGGATCTTTAAATCATGTATTTATAAAAATGGTTTAGCACTTGGTGATTGTAGACATTGGCTAGAGTACCTGACCTATCTAATGTTGTTTTCACATGGTAGTGTTTTACTTCACCTTCACTTGATACTACACCCACTATATTCATATCCACTATTGCTTCCTTCAAGTACAATGTTGGACCAATGTCTATGTCTCCTAGTCAAGGATGTAACCAATATCCTAGATTGCAATCTATTTTTGTGATGAGGTGAATAGTAGATGAACCCCTTAAGGAAATATAAATGTTGAATTCCATAAATTAAATGAAATGTAAATGTTCATATTGTATAGGACTATAGAGTACCGAAGAGTATCACAACATTGTTGTAACCTTGCAAAATTGTGTAACCTAAATTGTATTATCCATAATATAAGAAACAAAAAGAACCGTCCTTCATCAATTATTGGTTTAACCTTATTGATTTTCTATGGTAAAAAATTATGTCCATTAATGTTTGTGTATTTTCTATATTTGTATTTCTATTTAGTATCATT
Source organism: Picea engelmannii (assembly GCA_009831015.1). NCBI lineage: Eukaryota > Viridiplantae > Streptophyta > Pinopsida > Pinales > Pinaceae > Picea > Picea engelmannii. The sequence goes on along the minus strand of ML776920.1, from coordinate 245,295 downwards.
GTAGTTAAAGAATATAATTGATGTTTTTTTTATCTTCGTGCTTAAAGCACTAAAATATAAAAAAATATAGTTTCACAATTGATCATTGTTTTGTGTCCATTATACTTTGTAGTATTATATGTTCAAGGCATGAATAATACTAAGGTCTTTACATGAATGGTCAAGGATCGAATAATACCATAGAGATAGATACCATACCATTTCATGTTGTTCTTTAGTATCTTGGTGGAGTACTAGAAGAGGGTGAATACTCTAAAATAACCCAAGGAAATATGTAGACCAAAGTGAAAGCATGCAAGCCACCTCTACAACAAACAATGGATCAAAGAGGTGCCAATACCAATAATAATATTATCTTTGTGAAGGCCCAAGAACCAAGATGATGAAGATCGAGAATGTGTTAGACCACCATCCTTAAAAATGTTTTGTAGGATCTAAGAAAGAAAACATGAAGATGTATTAAAAATATTATCATGTTCCAATGATTGGAAGACCGAAGAAGAGAGCCAAAATGTACAAAGGAAACAAGAAAATGTATGCAAGGAAGAAGTCTTTTGTCATTTATTTTTGTTGCAAGAAGAGAGGCCATAAAACATTACAATATTGATATTATTATTCATGTTTTCTATATGGAATGCGAAACCATGGTGTGGTTGAGTGTTGGTTAAGGGGTTTAAGGTTTAGGGGTATAGGGTGTAAGGGGGCAAGGGTTAATATTTTAATGGATTAAGGGTTACTAAGGAAATATTAGGGCTTAGTAGTTAAGGGGTTAGGGGTTAAGGTATATTTAGGGGGTTTAGGTCCTACTGGGTGATTTAGAGGTTAACGGGGTTTTAGTGAGTAGGGATTAGAGGTTTAGGGTTAGGTATTAAGGGGTTAGGATGGGTTAGCGGTTTTTAAACAAAAATCACTAATGGAAAGTGGAGATGCCACATTGGTTGAATGTATTTGTCTTTTTTTTGCTATATTATATTTGTAAACATTTGTATCATTTTAATATTATTTATATACACTAGTATTAATTGATTGTTTGTAATTATAAAGGAACGATGCCCTAGGGAACTTCCTGTTGAGGAAGACTTGTTTGTACAAGAGCTTGTTCAGGAACATGGAGTGAATATTGACGATAAAGTTAATGATCCTATGGAAGAAGTTGTTGCTGCTAATAACACAGTTGAAGAAGATGACACATTTATATTAATCCATGGGACATTTAATAATGTTGGAATGGATGATATACGTGTACTTGAGAATGCAAGTCAACCTATTTATGAAGGCTCCAAAACAAGTCTTCTCCTTGAAATATTGTTGTTGGTGAACTTAAAGGTTATGAATGGTTTTTCAAACACTTGTGTGACACAAATGATAAGGTATGTAATATATTTTTTCACTCTTAGTACACGATGATAAAGGTTTTCTTTTTTCCTCTATTTTTATTGTCATTCGATCAGGTGTAAAATTTGGATGCAATACGTATGATTAATATTCTTTACATTAACCATTAATTATTTTTTATGTTGTAGATTGTTAGTTGATTTTTTTTTTCCACCATCAAATGTTTTTTGTCTCACTTATTAAGATTTATATGTCATTATGAAAGATAGTGGAATGGAGTATCAATTTATTCATGCATTTCCTGATGTTCATATTCTATATTATGGATAACATGCGTCAAAAGAAGAATGTCCAAAATATCAAATTCATAGATATCAAGACAATCATGTAACAAAAAGGGTGCCTCGCAAGGTTCTTCATTATATTCCCATAATTCAATGTTTGTGACGATTGTTCAGGTGTAAAAACATAGCATAGTTTATGGATTACCATACAAAGAACATAAGTAGATATGGTGTTCTTTGGATGCCTGTCAATGGATCTACATTTAATAAGATAGAGGGAATATGGCCAAATTTTAAAGATGAACCTTGTAATCTTGGGATTTCATTGGTAGTTGACGTTGTCAATCCATTTGGAGAGATCCGATCTACTTACTTGGTGTGGCTTGTTTTTGTTTTCAACAATAACATTCCTCCATGGATTCCAATAAAGAGGGATCACATAATGTTGGCAATGATTGTTCCAAGTATTTTTTTAGAATAATTTTTTTAACAGGGTAACATCTCATTTGTCTTGTTTGTTTCATAATTGTGTCTTATATTTTATTGTTTACTCATATATGTTCAATTATGTGATCTTATAATTATGTTTGATATTTTTTTATTTACTCATATATGTAGTAATTATATGTTGTATGTCAAATCAATTAGGTAAGTATGAAGTCAAATATATGAATCTATATATTGAGCCTCTTATTGACGATTTACTAGAGTTATGGAAGGGCATAACTATGTATGATATCTCTATACCAGTATGTGCACAAAGGGAATTTAAATTCCATGCAATGCGTGTGTGGACAATTCATGATTCCCTAGGGCTAACACATTTATGTGGTATGTTATAACGTTACACTACACTTTAATAGTGTTTAATTTTATGAAGTTCATATCATGCATGTTTTTTATATAATCCCTTCATTAAACATAATTCAAATAATTGAAATAAAGTTTAATCTGTCTCTTGCAGGTCTTCAAACAAAGGGTAAATTTCCATGTCCAGTTTGTGGCCCTAAAATGAAATCTCTTCATTCAAGAAGTTTTGGAAAGGAAGTGTTTGATGAGTATAGGCACTTCCTCTCTAAGAACCATAGGTATCGAAGTACTGAGAAACATATTTTAAATGGTAAAGAAGAGCCTCAAAGTTCTAGTGAGCCTTTTAGCACAAGTTTCAAAGACTCGTGATCCAGAGACATTTGCAAAAGCTTCAAGTCATCCACATTGGGATACATCAATGATTGAGGAGTATCATTCTTTAATGGAAAATGATACTTGGATATTGTACCTCTTCCAAAAGGAATAAAACTTGTTAGATGTATATGGGTCTACAAAACCAAGTATGCATGATATGTAAGTGTTGAAAGACACAAGGCTCAATTAGTTGCCAAAGGATTTTCCCAAGTTGAAGGAATTGACTATAATGAAATTTTTTCCCCTATAGCCAAAATCTATTCCATCCACCTTGTTATTTCCCTTGCTACCTCACATAAATGGGAGTTCCATCTAATGGATGTTAAATCCTTTGTCTTGAATGGATATTTGCAAGAAGAAATCTACATGGAACAAACTCCTGGCTATGTCCAGAATGACTCTAGCCTTGTTTTTTGCCTTAAGAAATCTCTTTATGGTATTAAGCAAGATCCTTGATCTTGGTATTCCAAAATGGACAACTTTCTTATTTCCACTTTATTCTCTAGATTCCATTATAATCCTAATGTCTATACAAAGAAAGTGCGAAGCCATCTCATAATCCTTTTCCTTTATGTTGATGACCTTTTCCTTAATGGTAGTGACTCAAAACTTTTAAACAATGTGAAAAAAAACCTTAAGAAGAAATTTGAAATGACAGGCCTATGATTTTTGCACTATTTCCTTGGCATCCAAGTTTTGCAAACCAATGAAGGAATTTTTCTTTCCCAATCTAAGTGTTGGTCCTAAGGTCTGCACCTGACTACTAAACGGAAAATATAGGCCACCTATCAGTGTAGAATAATTGTTTCTTTAACTTTGGTCAGAGGGTTAGTCTATCAAGACAAAGTCAAGGTTGGGTTGGTAGAATGATATGGATAAGGGCCTTCCTTGGTTGATGGCACACTAAAGACGAACCATTTAAATAATAGAAAACAAAGAGAAATAACAAGCTACTCAATGAATAATTTGTTGTAAGAAGTTCAATACTCAAAATAATATTTCAAGACATCAAAAATGTATCAAAACATAGTAAATCCCACAGGTTGCAAAGATGAATTTTCACCAAAGAATTAATTGTTTGACAGGTTGCGTATTAGTAAAAATAAGTCACACAATAGCTAAAAGGAAATGAAAACACGTTGTGCAAATAAAAAATTGTATTCAAGATAAGAAATAAAAAAAAATAAGAAGTTGAACGAAACACTGTCGTCAAGAATATGTTCACAAGGTAGAGAGATTTAATCCATGCATAACATGAGTCCAACTCGTCTGTTGTATTGTTATTCTTTCTTCGAAAAATTCAACCTTTAAAATATCCAAAAACTAACTATTTAAAAGAGTTGCAGAGGCTCCTGTCCTTAGGGGACTGTTCATAAAAAATGATTTACTGCACTAAGATGTTGAATTTAATTAGTAAGAGTGGTTATTATCTCACACAGAAGGCCACTCTTGGGTCTAATCTAGGAAAATGATGGACTTAATCAAAATAAAACTACAACTGTCTCTGAGATAGAACTGATGCATGTTGAAGGAACTAAATGGCCAAAAATGGGCCTCGGAGTGACATACAAGATCTCTATGGTCAAGTGATGGCATGTCTACGAGATGTTGGAGGCTATTGGAGATAACCGACTATGTGAGAAGATCCTATTGAAGTGGATTTGGGACTAACTTGCATCGACCTGTGATAGAGACTAACTCTCTGTCTATGTCTGATTTTTCACAAGCTAAGTGTACTCTAAGCCGATTGTACTTGACTCATCCCCTTGTTGTAACGGACCGCCTCGTTACGACAACCGTTCGAGTGATAGGTGCAAATTTTTTTTTTTAAATTTGTTTTCGAAGGTGTGTGCGCGTGTGTGGAAGTAACAACATACTTAACTCTACGTCGCCACTCGACGACCAACAAGACGCATCCATAACAAAAGTAAAACTGACCACTAAATATGACTGACCTCCCACCCGTCCTACCCTGCAAGGTTAGGACCTCCAAGACACATATGAAACGCTCAAGCCCGGTTTCCCATCGTCTTTAACCATTTAAGGTCTCAGGGCTGGCGACTGTTCTGAGGAACATGGAGGTGCCTACATCCCACCCGACACAACCGACCAAGCAACCAACTGACCTCAATCAAGCACAACATAATTAAAAGAACACATGTGCCCCCTTACGGAAGGCGCGTGACAAGGACTCTGACATCAACCCAACCTTCAATAGGATGAGACAATGTCCATCACTTGAATAACCTTAACATTCTGATGGCAGGCCATAAATCATTTCCGAATACAACCTAAGGCTAGTATGGTAATTATTTATTAACTCAGTTTTCARCATGTACACTAAATTTAGCATTCTAAATCGATCTACACAAGGGTTTAACCATTTATAAGCCAGATTCCATGTGTTATTGATTTAACCACCTATCCTTGATAATCRCATAAATAGAATAAATCCTTGTTTAATAAACCACTTAAAGGTATAACCGTTTTCCTTAATGATCAATAGAAGAATAACAACCCATATTAATGATTAATTGGAAGAATAATAATATTGCTTCTACATGAACTAATAAAAGAGATATATTGCTTTACAGGAACTAAATAAGGAAAAATATTTCTTTAAATGAACTAATAAAATGCAGTACCATTCTTCCATTAAGTTTCATTACATTCCCTAGTAAGATAATTCATAGAGCCATGTTACCCTTCATTCATTATGATACCAGGAATAACCTTACAATGACGTACTATGCTAATATTTACAATAACATTCCTTGAGTTAAATTACAATGATATGATAATGACCTTATATTAACCCTACTTTACCTTTATTCAATTTACCTTGCAATCTACCTCTACCATCCAATCGTAACCTTTTCAAGATAAGAACATTTGACTCAGCATGAGGAGCTCTAAATGACATGCCATTATAATCATAAATCTTTAATGTTAATGCAAAATACTATCATGCTCACAAGTAACATCATAGATGGAAGTGACACTATATCATCTTAATTTAAAATGGTCATCTATAAAATAATAAAATATTATCATGACAATACTTTAAGGGAAATACTGGAAGGGACAATTATCACCATTTATTGTGACATTTCAAGATAACCCTTTAATTACAACTGTCATATACCTACCATAACATCATAAATATGAGAACAATCGATTTGAGAATATCAAATATACATTCTTCTCAAGGTGGCAATCTATACATAATAAAATCAATTAAATAATATTATGGCAATTAAGTAACTCTGCAGTTACGTAACAACTAGATGAATAGCAGTTAAATCACAACGAAATATCATTTAAATAACTATCATTACAATCAATACATCCAATTAACTAACACGTTAATATAACTTTAAGGGATCGTGAGGGTTTTCTACGAGTAAAGCGCTCAGGAAAAAATTCCGATTCGGGTTTCTGTCCATAACCCAGCCAAGAAGGGACCCACGCCCAGCAGTGATAATACCTCCAAACGGTGAAACTGGGTCAACTAGAACAACCATCCCAATCGTAAGGCTATCTAAGCAGGCTATAACGCAGCCATCTAATGGATGCATGCAACGATGGAGATAATTAAGGATATGGAAACGGGGATTACGACCAGCAGACCTGTATGAAGGCCACCGAAAGGTGAGTCTTCTGGGTAGGTAAATAAAATAAGAAAATCCGTATACAATAACATAAAATCTAAAACGCTCAGGTCAACGACAACGCACCTCCAACGGTTCCGCCAAAAATTTTCTCCTCAGCATTGTTTAAGGGCGGATTCCACGTCGCTGTCTGAGGCAGCTAGAGTTGGTCACGAAAAGGACGAAGGACATTTGTTGCCAGACAACTGAAGGCGGGGAAGGGCATCTAACTCGGCGCAGAAAAGTTAAAACGGAAAGAAAAATTTACCCCCCCCTCAAAAAACGTGTAATCAAATCAGAAGAAAAACATCATTCGTGCCATTCAACAGTGACCCCAAAAACGTGAAATCAACTCAGACGAAAAACATCATTCGTGCCATTCAACAGTGACCCCAAAAAAAACGTGAAATCAACTCGGAAGGAAAAAAAAAACATCATTCGTGCCATTCATCAGTGACCCAGTAATCGGTTCAAGAACCCTTCGGCAGTATGCCAGGAAGGATAATTGATTAAGGGACGTACAAGGACAGGTTCCGCAGCTCGCCACCGAGGTAAACGCAGTCAGGATGGGCACTCACCAAGCACCTTATGGCTGAACTCTAACAATCGCTTCATGGATAAAACCCAGATCAACTGGACGCCTACAAACATGAAGCTATTTACCAGAGACCGGGCCACGATTTACTGTAAATCACTCTAGGGTCGGGTTCTATAGTAGGAGGGATCGTAGCTAGAAGCAAATAACAATTTACTCAAGATTTTCTCCAACGGTTCCACCGAAGACTACAAATGCAGGATTTAATAAATGAAGTTGGACTGTAAGGGAAAAAGATGGGCACCCAGTTGCGTTAGATTGTATGGACAGTGAAACGCAGAACCACCAACAAAGGTCATTAATTGCAACAGCGGGCAGCGGTATCCCTATGGCAGAAGTGCCCCAACAGTGGCAATGCCAGGAGCAAGCAGGCGCAGATCGTTACCCCTTTAAAACGCAGACAACCCCCCCCCAAAGCATTCTAGCAGAAGAAGAAATGACGGAAGATAAATAGCCTGCCATGTTACAATGAATTCCAGAAGATAACTAATGCCAGGAGTTCTCAACAGCGAATAGATGTAGATTAAAACCCAACCCATAGCAGAAAATTCAGTACAGGATATCAGCCACACTACTCATAAAAATTTAATTCAAAAAGGAAGGGTGCAGCAGCTACGCTTAAGATCGCCAGGAGGAAACGAAAAAGACAGCCAATCTATCCTAACATAGCCAAAATTTATACCAGCACGCATCATAGTACATTCTATTCTACCAATTTAAAACAGCCATACCTTAGCCTCTTCGCCTGCCTTGACGATGACCCGCGCTCCTTGCCTTGTTCCTCGCTCCGTGCCGCGTCCTGCCTGCCGACCGCCGAATGCTCACCGGTACCTCCCAGCCAACGCGTGGGGTACTCTACTTCCCCCGTCGCCCCCCGAGCCGCAAAGGGGCCACACAAGAACCAGAGAACTCGCTAGCTACTCAGCTCGCCTCCGCGGCTGAGCTACCACTCCAACAAAGCTGAGCTTACACCCAACTCCTCACAAGAAAATCCGTCAAACCACAATTCGGCAGCGTAACGTTACGCTCACCGATCCTCCCCTTCTTCCTTCCTTTCCCTTTCATTTA
>ML776920.1:185083-229405 GCA_009831015.1 Picea engelmannii | reverse complement strand
TAAACTATGGGTTTGATTTAACGTTGAACGATCATGGTTTCAAACTATACATTGGCACATTGATATAATTGTCCACCGTTTAAACCTTGGGTTGGCCGAATAAGTTTAATTTTGGTTATGATTGATTGAACAGGGATGGTACTATGCCATTAATGTTCTGCATGGCGGTGAACTAACCCACCACCTTCGCACGCGTATATTGATCCACCTCCCCTTTCATCGTTCTCGACTGTTAGCCTAAGCGATTTTTCTCCTGTGTGTTTATCCAAACCCTACCATGAGCTCGAACCATGGCTCCAGTCGTGAGGGCTGAACCCAATGGCTGCCAGGCATTATTGATGTTTGATGGTGCTTACAGTGACCTTGAGGAATTCGGATGGCTCTCGTTCATATGCAAATTTGATGGTTATAACCCTAGCGTGGCTCTGCAATTTGCATTAACCTTTGATGGCTGCCGAGCCAAGGTTGGGGATGTGCAGTTGGAAATTGATGAGCAATTTCTCAGTCTAGCTACTGGTCTTCCTGCTGTCAGACAAAGATGGTCGAAAAATTGTAAAGTGGAGGATGTCCCGTGGACATTGCTCTTCCAGTCACGAAGAGTGAGCTCCTGTGAAAAAGGCTTGCCCGCAAATATGCTAAAACAACGATGGCACGACTTGTTGATGGTAACCAAGCAATTCATCACATGCGAGGGACGATATGGTTTTGTTTTCCTGTATCACCTTTGGCTACTTATGGTTTTCATGGCCTATGAGCTTAATATGCCTTACTACTTGCATAGGAGTCTATTTAAAATGTCTAAAAGGTTCAAATGGAACCAGCCTGATAACAGTCTATTTCATTTTGGGTTAATTAAAATGCTTATGGTTTGTCATTTGGGATTATGTCAGGACTGTTGGAATGATTTTCTTGAACGCAATAATTTTGATGAGTCAAGCCCACCATAGGTTGACAAACCTGTAGTGGGCGAGAGCAAGTTAGTACCCCCTGTTCCTTACAATGCTCTACTACCTAAACCACTACCCGAACCACCTATTGACCTACCCGGTTCTGTCACCAAGGATGAGAAAACTGTTAAACCCATGGATAAAAATCCTAAGACCAAACCTGATGCGAATTATAAAGGTAAGAAAAATGCTCGATTAATCTCTCACATGGTAAGAAACAAACCAAAATTTCCTGTCAACCCTGACCCCATCATGTTGAGTGAAGACTCTAACTCAAAGATTGAATGTTTCCTATTCCAAAGGTCTGTGTAACGAACCCTCTTATGAATTTTTCGAGAACCTCCCACCTTGCTTGCAAAATGATCCAAATTATCCAGGCATCAAAATGCCTTGTCACACCCCCGATGACTCACCAAAACTCCCTCCTATCCTATCTCAACCAGCTGCTCCACCATGTGATCAGTGTGGCTTGTGGTTAGAAAGGTATTACCTCGATGTGCCAATGCTACAGTCCAGAATTCATGCTCTGGAGGATCAAGTTTCAAGGCTCTCTGGTCAAGAGGATAAGATGCCATCCACCGATAAGAAGCAACGAACAACAGGTTCAATTTTGTTTAAGAACGTGGAGTCGGCAACAACATTCGTCAATTCAAAATTGGCGTAGCTAGAACAGCCTCACTGGTATGACTTTCACCTATTTATATGACATGATCATAAACTCTGTTTATATCGAGAATTTTCTCTGTCGCATAAGCATGCACTTTTGTATATAATTTTGTTTTGATAAATCAATTTTCATTATCGTTTAAGTTTCGATTGGATTTGACTTTGATTCGAGTGATCATGGGATAGATTTGATTTGTTTTAATTTGTTTTAATCGAATACTCTGTTGATAATCGAAGTTGTTAAACACAGGCTATTTTTGGTATTCCAATTTTGAACACAGTCCATATCTCATTTCGAATTGGTCATATCCTATGCGATATGGTTGGCAATTATGGTTAACTGTTGTGATTGTATGTTCTATATTTTCTGACCAATTCGAATACCATTCTGTTATTACATGACCAAATTGTGAATAGATATGAATCATAGCTGTTACATCCAACCAAATCGATTCGGGCTGGTTTGTTTGACCGTGTTATCTGATTGCAACAAATATCTTGTTTAAATTCTATTCGTGGAATGAAGTTAACTGTATCCAGTCTTACGATTTGTTTCTATAATTAAACTCAACCATATTCGTTTTGATTATTTACCCAGTTTATATTATGAATTCTGTTACGCTCCTGTCTGTTGACTGTGTGGTGATCAATAACGAAATTCGTTTGAGTATGATTTCATTTGAATACAATCGAAACAGTTTACCTATATTTACACTTGATCGAATGATCTCAATGCTATGACTATAATGAGTCAATGATGGTTACGACCATTATTTTGGTCATATCTGTTAACTATTTGACACTCAGCGAATGAAGTCTAAAGCAAAGTTTGTGTATGTTGTCATGCATGTTTCATTTTGATAATAATCGTAACAGCCTTTCTATATTGGCATTTTATTAAAACAATATGAATCCTATGCACACTGCACAACAGTAACCAATTGACTATGATTGTCTGGATTATGATTGCATCGTATCTTATACGATCTGGTTTACCATCGATTTCATTTGTTATGAAATAGTCCTGTTATGATTCGACCTGATTTTATGGCAACTGAAAAAACAGAGCATTCTTACCCTGTCCCGATTGCATCCTTTTCGATTTGGTTTGATTTGAATGATACATTTGCTTGAGCCATTAGTAAATCGATTTTAATGTTTGTTAAAAGAAAATTAAATTGGATTGTTTTAAAAAGATTTCGTTTGATTTCTATCTGATTCTATTTGCTATTTTAGACTAGCTACAGAATCAGATGATTTTGTAGCTAAGTCTGTAGGATCAATTTTTTAGTGTTTTGTTACTGAAATATCTCTCTAATTTGATATTTGTGTTCTATTGCAGGTAAATTCGAAATTGCAATTGACTTTATGAGCAGTTGGAGGATATCTCAAAGATTTCACTTGGATTTTATTTTCTTAGTTTAGGTGATTTTGGGATATCTCCCAGATTATGTAAAACTGTTTGATATTATCCACAGGGATGTTTTACCTTGTGGAGAGACCTATATATACTTATGATTTTTGTAATAATCATCATCCTCATTTGTGGGAGAACAAGGATATGGAATTCTAATACAGACTGGAGCAGAATTGATGTTTTTTCATAGCTTTAGCTTCTCAATATATCAACATTTTGTTTCATGTTTTGTATATCAATTTTCTTATGATTTATGACTACTTTAGCTATCTAGATCATGTGCAAATGATATAATGTTAATCACAGTAATCCATATCTGGTTTCTTCCAATTATATAAAAATACATAACAATTGTTTAATTCAGTTTGTGAATGACAGGTTTATCTTCTTCATTGATTGAATTATCAAATATAAGTTTTTGCATAACAGGTTTCCCTTATTGCAGAGATTTATACATCTTATAGATGTTATGATATTTTTATGTCTTGATTGTCCTGCAAACCAACTCGAAGAGCAGCACAGTCGATCGTTTACGAGAAGCTTTTGGGCCAATCTGGTGCGAGTTTCCTTCCTCCGACCAGCTTCAGAGTCATCACACACGGGACAAATTAGGAGCGCTTCCAGGTCAGTTAGTCTTTTCCTTGTTGTTTCCATTAAGTAGTTTAGTTTAGAAATATTTTCAATTAGATTTATATTAGATCATTTAATTTCATAAATTATATTAGATTGTTTAATTTCAGTAAGTTTTATTTCTTTTTCATAAAATATAAAAAATCAAAAAACATATCTTGCTGTCTTAGGGAAATAATCAATTGAGTTTTGTAGGTTTTAACTAAATCTGTAGATTGTTCATAGTGTACATTTGTGAATAAGTAATATTGCAACTAGTGATTAGATAGTTGATTTGAGTTATTATAGTAATTAGTAGATTGTATATAATAGTTAGAATAGTTATATTTAGTTTTAGTTTATTTATTAGTTTGTTTTAGTTAGATTAATGTATTAGTTAGTTTTTAGTTATTTGTTTTATAGGTTTTAGTTAGTTTAGTTTCTTTTAGTTAGTTTGTTTTCTTTTATTTAGTTAGTTTAGTTAGTTTTAGTTTGCTTATTTAGTTTAGTTAGTTTTATTTGTTTTAGTTAGTTTAGATTAGTTTCTCTTTGGTTCTCTTAAAGACCTTAGAGCGGCCAATGGAGCCGTTAAACTCATCAAGGTGGTCCATTCCAAACAACTTGGGTTATTTAGACAACCCCGGACCGGTTCCACTCTCTCAATTGATGGACAGACTGTTTCGCCCGTCAACAGGATGCTGAGGTGTATTGGAAAGAAAGGTGATGTTGATACTGAGAGGGAGGTGAATCGGTATCAAGTACAATTTAAAACCTTTTTAAACTTATACTTAAACCATTCAATTATATCCAATGAGAAATGAACAATAGTATAAGAGTTACACCAATACACCACAACACACCATGCACAATATATGAGAGATAATCAATAGTTATTGTTCAAGGGAAGTAATGAATTCCAAAGGTAGTTACAGCTTCCAAATGTAAATGGAGGGATAAACCTCCAAGAGGAAGATACAATCCTCCAATATCAAGAGATATTTGAACTCTCCATCCTTTCCCCTTCTTTCCATCCAAGAATGTATGAGAGATAATAAAACTTTACATTAAATCATCACCATCAACAAATCGTCACATAGAACCTGATAATGCTTCCTGAGACTTCTTTAATTTCTACAATTCTTCAATTCTTGGAGTATTCTGATTCTATAGATAATATTACTCAATGTATTCTATGAAACTCCTCCAAGTTTCACTCCTTTAATCCTCTCCAAAATGAAGTTATAGAGAGAATGGTAGACCCTGTTCAATTTTGGTTTATTCAGGAGACGGAAGTTGTACAGAAAGCCCCGCACTCAATATTTAACACCGGATTCTAAAACTCCCACAAAAGAAAAAAAAATTTATACTATTTCCAATGAAATTCATCCCACATCATTTGGATTCTCGATGAAGAAGTTATGACTGTTTTACCCAGAACACCTATTTATTAACTAGCTTCAGGACTGGTCCCAAACCCTATGTTCCACAGAGTTTATCTCTATAATTATAGTGAATCAAGAGCTGAAATTTTTAACACAGGTACCTTCATATGTCTTTTCAATACCACTAAAATTTCACCATCTGAATCGTTCTAGAAAGAAATTTATAGAAAAAATGGTAAGATGACCTGAAAATAACATACCTTAGAACACATCACCAAAAGACTTCATCCTCCCTTGAAATCCGACCTTCTTTACTTCTGTTTTCCTATGAAATTCGACTTGTGTATCAAATGAATGTATAATGATATTTATTTATACCTTTTATGTCACTTCATTTTAACATTAGGGCTGACCTAACACTTTCTTATTTTGTAATTCTTTTCTTTAATTATCTTCAGGGCCTACATGTACTTCCTTCTTCAATTCACTTTGTCATCTTCAAAATTTCATTTCTCCTCAACCATGAGGATCCACGTGATGTGACACATACTACTGGAAAGAAAATGATATATACTATTCATCCATGGGTGTTGTATATGCATGTGCATTGTCCTTCATTTCCAAATACCTTCATCAATCTTGCGTTCCAAAACCCATGACTAGGGTTGACATCAAGGACAACAACCAATATTCCAACAATATACCCCTTTGTCATTGATTGCAACTCTCATTCTCCCCCTATCATCATGATCCCAATTTATCTCCCCCTTTGACATCAATGGCAAAGGTTAGGGCTTCTCCCCCTGAGTTTAGTGGATAAAGGTAACTATCTTCTTTGGGGCTGCTCCCCCTGACCATGTGGCACTCAATAATACTCCATCCTTATTTTTGGTATTTGAGATTTTTTCTTCCTTGGAATTGCTTTCTGTGGCTTCTATATTCTCTCTCTTCTTCAAGTCTAGGATGTCTATGTCTTCCGGTCTTCTTGTTGCAGTTGCAACTAATCTTCCTGAGTTATTTTCTTTTATTTTACATTTTCGGGAGTCAAACGTAAGAGTGTATCCTTGATCACACATTTTACTAACACTGAGTAGATTATGCTTCAAGTCTTCAACCAATAGGACTTTTCCTACTTTTACATTTTCACTTCCAAGCTTTATAGTTCCTTTTCCAAGTATTTTGGTAGATGAGTCATATCCAAATGCAACATCTCCACCCTTTTTCTTCAAGCTGGAAAATTTTCTTTGATCTTCGGTCATATGAGATGAGTACCCATTGTATATGAAACATTCATCTTCCTCTTTGCATTCTTTAGTGACCAATGCTATTCGACAATTTTCATTATGTGGAATTTCTTTCCTTTTCCATGTTGTAGTTGGTATGCAGACTTTTGGAATATGATTATCTTCCTTCATCTCTCTGCAATCTCGTGCTTTGTGACCAATATTATTGCACTTGTAACATACAATATTTTGATCCATTTGGGTCAAATGGATTATAATTTATGTTGACAGGTCTACGAACATTTCCATATCTACTATTTTCACCATTCATGTAGCTTGCATAGTTATTTCTTTCATTGATTTCCTTGTGTCCAAAATTTCCACAAGTATAACAATGTCCAAGAAAGAAATTTTGATACCTGGGCGTACATGATATTCTTTGTGGTGTGGTCCATCTGGGTTCACGATCTATTATTCTGTAGTTTCCTTCATAATGATTTCTTTCATACCTGATGGGAGATGATCTTCTTGATGTCTTATTCCTTCTGAATTCTAGTCTTCTATCTTGTTGTTCAACTTGTTCTAGAATGTTGGTTTCATCATTTTCAACTTCCTTTTCTTGTTTTGTTGTCTTCAAACTGTCATTGTATCCTAGTCCCATCTTGTCGTTTGGAGATATTTGACTGCTAAGTATCTCATCTATTTTTTCAGTGTTTTTTTCAAACTTCTTCAACTTTTCTGTTGTCAATAGGAGCTCCCCTTTTGTGTGATCCAATTTTGCTTTCAGTTTCTCATAATCTTCTAATTGTTTCTTCAAGCTATTAATGGTATTTTCAATCTTGTAATTCTCTTCTTCAAAACTAATCAATTCACCTTTTAGTATTATGTTTGTGTTTCTAAGGTTTCTATTTTCAGTTTCAACATACTTCAACTTTTCAAGATTCTCATCTTCTTGTTCACTCTTTGCATTGTCTTTGTATGCCCAAAAGGAAT
The DNA here is from genome assembly GCA_009831015.1 of Picea engelmannii. Lineage (NCBI taxonomy): Eukaryota > Viridiplantae > Streptophyta > Pinopsida > Pinales > Pinaceae > Picea > Picea engelmannii. The sequence continues at coordinate 222,168 of ML776920.1, read as the reverse complement.
CAAGGTTGGTTTCTTCATCTGAATCTTCTTCACAAATGATTTCTTCTTCTTTAGAATTCTTGTGATCATCATCCTGGGTTTCTTGGGTTATGAAGATGACTTCTCCATCATTATATTCTTCATCACTCTCATCTGAGGAGATGTCATCATCCTTGGAGTAGAAGCTCTTTTTATTTTTGAGACTTCTCTTTTTATAGTAGCAATTTTCAACAAGATGTCCTATTCTACCACAATTAAAGCATTTGAGAGGAGACTTGCCTTTGTATCTTCCACTTCCCTTCTGGAACCTTCTTACAGAATTTTCTATTTCTTCATCAAGGTCGTTATCCTTGTCTTTTGTCTTGTTTATGGATTTAAAGGCTTCTTCATTGTTTGGTTGGTCAGTTTCTGTACCTGTTCTCATTTCACATGTTGTAAGAGACCGATGTAATTCATCCATTGTCATTTTGGTCAAGTCCCTAGTTTCTTCAATGGTGGAGACCTTAGCATCATACTTCAAGAGAAATGATCTCAACACTTTTTGTACAACCAAGGATTCATTGATCTCTTCACCTAATCCTCTGATAGCATTAACAACTTCATCAACTCTAATAAAATAGGTTGCAATATCTTCCTTTTCATTCATCTTCAAATTTTCAAATTCTGCTCTATGTCATTGAAGCTTGACCTGCTTAACTTTTGGATCACCTTCGTAGATTCTCTTGAGTTTGTCCCATGCATACTTAGCAGTGCTACAGCCCATCACTTTTATAGCAATGGTTGGTGCGAATGATGCTAGAAGAACATGTCTGTATTTTGAATTACAACTCATAATATTCTTCTCATTTGGATCGGTTGGATCATTATTTGGGATTACATAGCCATTTACAACTGAGTACCAAATGTCTACTCCCAAATTTGTTAGGTAAGTTTTCACTCTATCACTCCAGTATGCATAATTTCTTCCATCAAATTTTTGAATCCCATTTGAAATGTTCTCATGGTCATCCATCTCTGCTCAGGATTTTCCTTCTAGTGGTTAAACTGTTCTGAAGGCAACCTTCTCTGATACCAATTGTTGATACTGAGAGGGGGGTGTGTTACCCATGATTTTGGTCGTCATGACGATGTATTGATGATGGTGTACTGAAGCTCTTCATAAGAACTTTATCCCGAGAAAAGTTACTTTCATCTCTTCCCAGAAAACTCATTTTTGAAGAGGGTTTGCAGGCTGCTAGTATATTTGGGTGTGAGAATGCCTGATTCTCACAGGATCCCTTAATCTAGGGTGTGAACTTCTCACACTGTGTTGAATTGCTAGGGTGCGAACTTAAGCAAGATTCTCATGGAAAAGGTTAAGAAAGATTCATTGGAGAATTGATGAAAGAATTGTGTGAAGGACTTAGCTGAACAGTAGCTTGTAGACTCTAGCAAGTATATCAAGAGAATTTGATCTTCTTCATGCAAGGATTGAGCAAGTGTGTGTGTCAGAGCCAGGAGCCATTGAAAGGAATTTTGTGACATCAAGGCTCAGGTTGTAATCTTTACTTTCCATTAATATGATACAGTGGCATGTCCCTTTCCCATAAATCTATTTCCACTTTATTGTATAATTCCTTAATCATATACATAGATTGACTGTTGAATAGATTGTGCTATCTTCACTTTGGTTGGTTTGTGTTGTCTTGGTCTTGGCTGCACGAGAGCACTGGAGCGAAGAAGGAGAAACAAAGACCATAGGAAGCGATAATAAGGTATGTTATTTGTTCTTGCCTCCTAGTTAATTCAATGGTCAAAATCTAGGGAAAGAGTCATGTCCTGTCTTTCTTTGTTCTAGATCTAGGTGGATCTAGGGAGATCTGTTAGTGTCCGCACCTACCGATTTATCCAATAATAGGGTGAATCAGTATCATGTAGAATTTAAAACCTTTTTCAACTTATACTTAAACAATTAAATTATATCCAATGAGAAATGAACAATAGTATAATACTTACACCAATACACCATAATACGCCATGCACAATATATGAGAGATAATCAATAGATATTGTTCAAGGGAAGTAATGACTTCCAAAGGTAGCTACAGCTTCCAAATGTAAAGGGAGGGATAAATATCCAAAAGTAAGATACAATCCTCCAATATCAAGAGAGAGTTGAACTCTCCATCCTTTCCCCTTCCTTCCACCCAAGAATATACGAGAGATAATAAAACTTTACATTAAATCATCAGCATTAACCAATCATCACATAGAACCTGATAATGCTTCCTGAGACTTCTTCAATTTCTGCAATTCTTCAATTCTTAGAGTACTATGATCCTATATATAATATTAATCAATGTATTCTCTGAAACTCCTCCAAGTTTCACTCCTTGAATCCTCCCCAAAAAGAAGTTATAGAGAGAATGGTAGACCTTGTTCAATTCTGGTTTATTTAGGAGACTGAAGTTGTACAGAATGCCCTGTGTTGAATATTTAACATCAAATTATAAAACTCACACAAAATAAACTACCATATGTACTCTTTCCAATGCAATTTGTCCCATGTCATTTGTATTCTCTATGAATACATTATGACTATTTTACTCAGAACACTTGTTTATTTACTAGCTTCAGGGCTAGTCACAAACCCTATCTCCCACATAGTGTATCTCCATAATTATAGTGAATCAAGAGCTGAAATTTTTACCACAGGTACCTTGATATGTATTATAAATACCATAGAAATTTCACCATTTGAAGCGTTCTAGAAACAAAGTTATAGAAAAAATGGTAAGATGACCTGAAAATAACATACCTTAGAACACATCACCAAAAGACTTCATCCTCCCTTGAAATTCGACCTTCTTTACTTTTGATTTCCTCTGAAATTCGACTTGTGTATCAAGTGGATGTATAATGATATTTATTTATACCATTTGTGTCACTTCATTTTAACATTAGGGCTGACCTGATACTTTCTTATTTTGTAATTATTTTCTTTAATTATCTTGAAAATCTCTCGGAGGAAAATACCCAAAGTGAATGATCTGCTGTCGTGTGTCGTGACCGACTAATGGTCCAGATTCTCTTCATAGATTGGGGCTTCAGGAGTTTCAAATGTTAAGCGTGAATATATCACAGAGGAAAACTCTCGAGGTGGATGATTTGCTTCCACGTGTCTTTGTTGATGTATGGTCCTGATTTACTTCGGGACCTCGTGTCTTTGGATCATGTGATTTTCAATGTTTGTGCTAGGAAAAATATTGAAATGAAAATCACCGAAGTAGATGATGTGTTTCCATGTGTCATGATAGATGAATGACCCAAATGCTCTTTGGGTCATCAACAGTTCGGGATTCGAGTCTTCTGATGACTCTTGGTGTTAAACTCCACACAATTCTTCATTCCCAAATGGATGACATCCGTTCATATGATTTGATTGGAGGATATTTATATTTGAAAATTTTACCTATTTGTTCCCATAGTCTGAGCCCAAAATTTGTTGTTCTCTATTGCTACGTCGTGTGCATGGGAATTCCCTGTACATAAAAAAATGCTTGGGAAACATGTGGTGATCTCAATCCATGGAAAACGTGATGACAAGTAATTCGAACCAAACATGACATATATTTCATCCTTCAAGAAAGACAGAAAATGAAATGCGCAAAGACTTAAACATGAAAAAAGAAAAAAAGAATCAAGTCACTCAGTAATGATAAAACGACTTAACCAACCAGAAAAAGGAAAAAGTTGATGAAGGCATATGGAAAAGAGAGAAGAGGCAGGGAATGCAGACCTAGGTTACAACATTGGCTCCAACTAGGGATAGCTCATCCCTGTGAGGTTTTAAGAACTATAGATCAATGACTTGAGATTAGATCAATTCTCTTACCTTTCATTATTCACCATTGTTTTTGTCTGAGGGATGAATCTGTTACTGTCCCTCAAACATGCATTTTATTGAATTAAAAATTTAAACTACACCCCAGCTCCTTTTTGGGCTATGGAGTCTTTATTCACACACAACTAACTAATAAAAAACAACAATAAAGGAAAGTGTTTATGGTACAAGAGGGACTTTCCCCCATCCTCAAACAAAATAGTGTTTCAAGAAGCGCCCATTTACTGGGCCTCCAAAGATATCTGCATCATCTAGATTGTGAAGAATGAATGTGTTGTTGTCCAGAACTTCAATCACCTTAACAGGGCCAAAGAAGATGTTGTCGAATTTACTATGCTTGGAATTGTCATCCCTTCTAACATCCCACCTCAAAACCAGGTCACCTTCCTGAAAATTTTCCTTCTTGGTTTTCTTATCAAAGGATGATTTGATATTGCTCTCATATGCCCCAGTTATTTGATCAAGTGCTTCTTTTCTTTGTTGAAATTCTATAATTTGGAAGATCCTTCGTTGGATGTCATTGGGCTCCTCAATATCCTCCTACAAGAATTTCAAGACTGGTATACTAATTTGAGTAGGAAAAACAACGTCTATGCCATAAAAAATATGGAATGATGAGGTTCCGAGAGACTTCTTAGTGATGATAATGTCATCCCATAAGGCATATTTTAGTTTAGATTCCCAGGATTTCTTGTTTTCAGTCAACAACATTTTGACGATATTGATGAGAGTCTTCTTTGATGATTCTGTCAGGCCATTTCCTTGAGGGTAATAGGGTGTGGAATGTGTCAAGGAAATGTTGTTACTACCACAAAATTCAATCATGTCTTTGGACTTGAATTCTTGGGAATTTTTTGTTACAAGCTTACTGGGGCAACCAAATCTGGAAAAAATATTAGTTTCCAGGAAATTTGTGATTACCTTTTCAGTGGAATTTCTGGTGGGAACAACCTCAATCGACTTGGTGAAGTAGTCGGTGGCAGTGAGTATCCACTTGTGTTGTCCACTAGAGGGTGGATTTATTTCTCCTATGAACTCTAATCCCCATTATTGAAATGTACTGCAGGTTGTGATAGGTTTCAGGGGTAGTGATAGTAACTTATGTTTCCCTGCGAAAATTTGACATTCATTACAGGCTCTAATAGTGGAAAACACATCAGAGAAAAGGGTGGGTTGGTAGTATGCTTCCCTTAGGATCTTGAGCGTTGTGTCTTTCCAATGCTGGTGCCTGCCACACACTCCTTTGTGTATCTCTTCTGTGACTTGTGTGGCTTGATTTTCATCAAGGCATCTTAACAGGATGTCAGTAGGATCTCTCCAATATAGATTATGGTTTGAAATATAGAATTTAATGGATTTCAACTTCAGAGGCATGGACTTTGTCTTCTTCACATGTGGTGGACATTCAAATTGTTATAGAAAATAGATGATGTTTTTATACCAAGGTGAATAGGAATGTTTTCCAAATACCTATAAGTTGTCTTGTGTAAGCGACATGATGGGTGAATCTGATTGGGTGAAGATTTGATGCAACACTAGCACCTTCCCGTTTGATTCTGATAACAATTTGGCCAATCCTTGTCCCTTGCTCATATTGGTGGGATTTATGTGCAAATCATACTCTAACAACTTGACAATCCATTTTCCACTTTAACCCTCGTTGTTTGGCTAGACTAGAATCTCTTTGACACTTCTGCTAGGAAAAAACGTCGGTATGCTAGACTGTAGCACTTAAACCCTAAAGGCCTTGAGTGCTCTAACCAGTGCATATGCCTGCATCTCTAATATATCATACTTGAGCTCGGAGGGATCTTCTGAAAAAGGTTATTGGCTGCTCATGCCCTTCCTCATTTTTCTGCAGCAGTACAACAACCATTGTTTCCTCTGAGGCAAAGGAAAATATGAAGAAATCTTTGGTATAGTCAGGGTTGACCAATACAGGTGCTTCGACTAGAGCTTTCTTGATTGTTTGGAAAGATGATTTTTCCTCTGAGGACAAATTTATCACAACATATTTCTTCAACATGTTAGTAAACATAGTTACCAACTTAACGAGAACTCTCCAGAGTTCTCATTTTTTGGGTGGTCCATTTTTTTAGCTCGTTTTTAAAAATGGTGCTACCGGTAGCACCCCCTCTCTGTTTTTAGGTGATTTTTGATATTAAAATTTTTTCGATCCACAATGTTTCCACATTATTTTTTCAAATGCTCATTTTTCATCTATTTTCATTTTTTTTTTAAATATATAAATATATATATATACAACATATTTCTTCAACATGTTAGTAAACATAGTTACCAACTTAACGAGAACTCTCCAGAGTTCTCATTTTTTGCGTGGTCCATTTTTTTAGCTCGTTTTTAAAAATGGTGCTACCGGTAGCACCCCCTCTCTGTTTTTAGGTGATTTTTGATATTAAATTTTTTTTGATCCACAATGTTTCCACATTATTTTTTCAAATGCTCATTTTTCATCTATTTTCATTTTTTTTAAATATATATATATATATATATATATATATATATATATATATATATATTGTTTTCATTCAACTCCTTGTTTAGTCTTTTTTTCATGCTTCTTTCAATCTTAAAAATGTTTTTTACCATTTATTTTTTCTAAGATACGATTTTTTATAGAATTTTGTTTCCTTAATTAATTTATTGTTCCATACTTTTTAAATATATTGAAAAACAACATTTTTAACTCATTGTTTACCTTTACTTCAATAAATCGTAAACAATTGTAGTTAAATAACACTACTTTTAAATATTTATAAAAAAAATACACATTTTATAGCCATATATCATAAAAAAAACCTATACATTTTGGTACATATTAATTAAAATAACATGTCAAATAAAGCATTTTTATGGGCATAATTGAACCAAAAAAGTCTAAATTTTATAAACAATTATCATTTTATTTCATATTTTTATACATTTGAAGTAAAAAAATGACAACATTTAATAAAATTTTCCAATGGATGGTTATTCACATACAAATAAAACGAAAAAAGAAACAATAAAAAGATTCATCACAAAACGAAAAAGAGATACATCTTTATTCTTATTTTCAAATATGAAAGTCAAATCATTACAGTTATAACTCATCAAAAATTTGCAAAATTGAACATCGTCTTTAAAGCCATGTTTAAACTAATCAACAATATCATATATCCCAAATTCATCATGCTCAATAGGCACATCATCATCTTCTTCGACGTCATTTTGTGCTTCCATTGTGTCATTTTGTTCTTCTATTGATTCTTTGATATCTGCAAGTTCTCCAAAGTGATCCTTTCCAATCATTCCTCCTAAAGGTACTTGAGGTTCCTTTGACAATTTTTCCACCTTTGATCACTAAAATCTCCTTTCCTCAAGCCAACTTCTTGCATTTCATCTGGAAGAGATGGATTAGCATTAATTATTTGTTGAATAAAATTGCACTGTATTGGGTCACTTTCAATGGCTATGAAATTCCTTCCTTTCTGTAGGCAACACACTAATGTTGTACCTAATCACCAAATCCAAAATAAATAATGAAGTTAGATACTGTAAAAAAATAAATTAAATATAATCTATGATAGAAGTATGATTTCATAAATATTAGATCATAATTCTTACATGAACCCGAGAACAAATCCAAAACCCAATCTCCTTCATTTGAAAATTTATCTACAAGATAATTAATTAAGTCTTTTGGTTTTTTATAAATGTTAACCATATCTCCTTTCAAATATTTTTCCTCATATGTTATCTTTCTAACCACAACATTGTATACCAATATACTACTAGGAGTCTCTCCATCATTTGCATTGACAAGAATAGAATTATAAGAATCATCTTTTGTCCAGGTTGCAAGTTGTATACTCTCAAAATCATGTTTAAATGATTCTTTCTTGGAGCTATGGATATTTGTGTTGTCCCTCTAACATAAATAAGTGAAATTTCAATTAACTTGTGAATTAATAAAATTGTTTTATAATATTAATTGCTAAACATACACTTTCAATATCTTACCAAATAAACTATCTCCTTGTCTTTTCTTTCCCCTTGAAACATGATTGTACTAATCCTTGTTGTGTGTCTGAATGAAATACTATAAATATCCAAAATGGTGATGTTGTAACTTCTATAAATCCCTAAACCACTTTACTGAAATCTTGGCAAGTATAAGGCTCGGTATCATATTCAATGTTTGGGATATTATAACCATGAGGGATATCCACAATAACTAGGGAGCATTATTTTTTAGGAACAATACTTGCAACTTTTTCACAATCACCTAATATCACTTTGTATTGAATAGTGTTGAGCCGATTGTAGCAGCCTCCTCGTTACGACGACAAACCTCTCATAACAAGTGTAAATTTTTTTATTTTATTTTTTGTGTGTGCATGTGTGTACAAGGATAATAAATACATTCGACTCTGCATCACCATACAATGACGAACGTGGCACATGCCATTTCAACAACAACATAACGATCTAAGATGCACATCAAGTATCTGCAAGCAAGGTACGACAATCAACCGATGAAATAAATAATACATACCACCCGCCCGTCCTACCCTGCAATGGTTAGGACCTCCAAGACACATAAGAAATGATCAAGCCCAGGTTCCCATGATTTTAACCATTTAAGGTCTTAGGGCTAGCAACTGTTCTGAGGAACATGGAGGTGTCTACATCCTTCCCGACACAAGCAGACCAAGCAATTAAAAGATTACAACCAAGTACAACAATAATTAAATGAACAACCACGTCCTCTACGGAAGGTGCAAGTCAAAAGGACTCTGACAACGACCAACCATTTTTAATACAAGGCATTATCTACGACTCAATTGGCATTAATTACAGACCAATTACTCCATTTAAATTCCATTAATCGATGTATTACCCAACCCAACCTTAGAATAATGTAAATTGAAGTAATTGCAAAATCTCCATTTACTAAATCATAATGATTTATGGTACTTAGTTCAAGGACTTTACATTTTATATGTCATCAATAACAGTAAAATTCTGAAACATTACAATAAAATAACAATGTCATTATTTTTATATTACCATAACCTTGCAATTTAAAATAACAATAAAATTACATTTCATGTTGTCTAACACTAACATTATATTTTATTTTATATTGCAATAACATTACCCTTATATTTCAAAACAATATATTACAGGACCTTACCTTTACACATTACAAAACTAGATATTATAGTAGAAATATAGATACACATTACTATACCATCTTATGATATCAATAAAAATAAAATTTCAATAACAGTCCAATAAGATAACTATATCTTTACATGTATATTGCAATAACAGTGCAAATAAAATAATAATAAAATTACATTTTATGTTTTCTAACACTAACGTTGCATTTTAGTTTATATTGTAAAGATCATTACTATTACATATTCAAACAAATACAAAGTCGTTACCTTTACATATTACAGTAATGATACATTACCGTAACAATACATTACACGTCACTATACCCATTTCTGTATTAATAGCAATAAAAACTAGCTGTCCAACCACGATGCGAAAAGCATAGAAATCAACCACCAGAAAAATTTAATGCTGTGAGTGCATGTCAAAAATCAAGGGCAACTTACGAGCACATGCCAGGACATCGTAAATCAAATGGCAGCAAAGACAGACTCAATCCGACAACTTTCTTTGGTCAACGTTAGAGAAATCTTTAAGGCAAAACGAAGGCTGTACCTCTGTTTCAGGAGCCCGAAGATAGTAAGGTGTAAGATCAAAGGCAAGGTGGTGCTCACTGTCAATGGAAGGTTAATACAGTCTCAAAGGTAAGTTAATGCGGCGATTTACCACCACAATCTACAGAGGAAGACTACACATCCATATGTAACATGGCGGGCAGAGGTGGGAAAAAAATAGTCGGTAAGAATTAAACACTGAGCAGCGGCGAAAACCGTGGGAACTTGACACAATTTGCAGAGGTAATAATATGGAATCAATCACAGTTTGTAGAGGTATTAATATGGCAGAAGTAGAAATCTAGAAGACAGGTAGACATCGCCTGGTCTAGGATTATCCAAACTGCATAGCTGGAACTACATTATCATTTAGCAAAATTCCTAAATTAGCTTTTATGTAAAATACTAAGTCTGTCATGATTATTCAACGCATAACCTTTCGTTCTTGGCAAAATGTTCAAATATCAAATTCTACAAATTAGAGTATCGTTCTGCAGGTTTTAACGAGAACGAAAGATCTGGAGCGAGCACGATCTAAAGAGTGAAATTGAAGAAGCATAAATAATTTATTGGGGTATATCTAGCTGGTTGATGATTTTTTTTTATTTCTTAATTTCACTTGGCCCCTGAAATTGATAAATGAGCTTAATTTTTGCCCTTGCTACCAGCCTTAGAGAAAGCTAGCCATTCCAGTGTGCGTTATAGGCTTTTAAAATAATCGTTGATATGTAATGGTTACAATTGTTGTTGAAGTCGTAAATATGGGTGATATCGCCTTATTACAGTGATGGTGCAAGGACAAAGACTCCTGGAAGGTTGGAACCGATGAACCATAAACAGTTTTCCTTTAATCAAAGCTTGACTCGTACTACACGCTTGCATAACTTGCATTTATGTTCATCATAGTTAGATTGAGGCCAATGTTTTTTTTTTCTTTTTGATGAGTTTGTTCGCTGCAGAATGAAGGTTTTTGGAGTACGGTAATAAATACTATCCTTCTCCTTACTCGACCGACTTCAATGAGATCTTGGATCCGCCATATGCTTACCCAAGCTTCTGTAATAGTATCCCCCTATTTCGATAATAAGGGTAATCTGAGTAATAGCTTAACCCAGATGACCTCACCTTGAGCGAGAGAGGGGTATTACTGGAACTGTGTGTTTAAACTTTAAAGGAGAGCACTGGGCAGTTTCTTATCCCAGTTTGAAAATGAAAATAAGCCAGTTAAAATCAAGTTGCGGGTTTCCTTACTGAAAAAAATAAAATTAAAAATGCAGACTAAAAGTATCTGGCCTTTCCCATTCTGTCGGGATACCAAGAAAACACAAACAAGGATAATTTAGAACCTATTCCTATCGGCAGGGATGCGAAAACTTAAGGATTTGTCGGCTCCGACCTATCCCTATCAATAAGAGTTGAATTCACTGTTCTCAAGTACTCCTCAGCTTTAAAATAAAACAAATTAATGACCAACAAATAGCATAATGTGACCGCTGGCAATGTAGGATTAAAGGAGTAACCAGTAAAACTACTAATCAAATCTCAACACAACTTTCGTCATCATAAGGATTTATATACAAAAATTTAAACAATTTTTTTTTCCTTTATTCTTAAACAAACAAATGTGCTTGTGTACCTGTGACCGACAACAAATAACCTGAAGACGCTATCTCATGCTTGCGCTTTGTCTGAATCCTACCTGCACTTCGTCTAGATCCTTCTTGCTGACCGTCGCGACTACACTAGTACCTCTTAGCCAACGCTAGGGGTAATCTTCTTCCACCTTAGCCCCCTGATCCGCAAAGGGGCCACACACTATCCAGAGGGTATGTCTAGCTTCCAGCTCACCTCACAAGGCCAAGCTGCCACTCCTCTCCGAGCTGGGAAATCCCAACCCCCACAAGTAAATCAGTCAAGTCACTAATCCGACAACGTAACGGTATGCTAATAGTCGATCCCTCCTTTCTTCCTCCTCCTTCCTCTCTTTTATAGAGTTTTAGAACTTCCAATATTTCCCTAAATCTCATTTAATTTAAGTTTTAAATAAAAATCTCCTAAAATTTATCCTTCGTACAAGTGTCATTCATCCCCCACATTCCTCCAATAATTATTTTCTTTAATTTATTAAATTGTCTTATTTCTCTCACCCACCTAGAGTTACTCCTAAATTTACTCCTAGGTGTCCCTAGATTCCCTTACAGGTTTTAAAGACTTTCCCTAAAATGAAGTTGCTAATTTAATTCAATTTAGAAGGTTCTTAATTACAGATTCTTTGCTAAGTTGACCTCCTGCTTTTTACCTTAAATTCCCCATCTTTCCCTTTTTATGTTACCTCCTTTCCCTAGTTTCCTAAATTTTATAATTTCCCTCTTTCCCCTTTCTAAAAGAGCTAAAAATGGAAGTTGTGCAATTTAACCTCTTTTTTTTTTTTTTTTATTAATTTAATATCTTTTTACACTTTCACACGTTAAATAATTAATTTCTTCTTTACCTTTCATATCCACAGATTTTATTTAAGTTCTTACTCTCTTCATTTTACCCAAAAATTTATGAAGTCCACAATTATTATTTTTTTAAATAAAAAGGGTGAAACCTGTTATATTAGCAAAAATAAAAGTGTACAGTGACTGGTGATGACGCCAGCTGTCCCGCCTAAACAGGAAACCAGGACAGCTGGGTCTCTTGTGCTAGGTGCATAGTTGTTACCAAAAGATACATTTGCACACCCTGCCCGAGGGAAACTAGGGCTACAGTGCTAACGAGTTTCAAAAAGGAGATCATATCTAGTCATAAGGAAACTGAACAATCCAACTAAACCAAAATAGCAAAGAGACTCCTAACCAAATCTCCAATGGAACTATTTGCTTGTGCTCGCCCATTTGTGTCCCGACTGACGCCAACCTACCAGAAGCGAGTACGCCTGCGTGCATGTTGGGCACTGTCGCTTCAGAAGGTTCTTAGAGTGGGCTGCAAAGAGCATATCCAACCGCTGATCCATTCTGGCGATACGAAAATCTAGGTTATCCAACAGGCTTCGGAGCTCGAAAATGAGTGGCAGGTGCCAGAGTTCTGAGAAGGTCGGTCGGTCCATTCCTCTGCTGTCATCGAAAGTCTGTGTGCCAAATTCCCTCGCTGCTCGAGTGCTGGAGTCTTCTGCTGGTCGGGTCAGTGTCCCTTCTGGCTCCACCATCCCTGTGTCCGCCATCCCTGTGGTGTCATCGGGAGGGGATTCCTCCTCCACAATGCAGGGTGGGAAGAGGTCCTCCACACTAGCGATGCTGAGGCTCCCCAGGGTGGCTCCGAGAAGTGGATTTCTTTCCTCTGCTCGTGCTATGGTAGGATGGCTCTGCATAGCCTCCTCTAGGCTAATTTTATCGACAATTGCCATGGGAGGCGACCAGGGACATCGTTTGTGTTGGGTGGACGCTAGTGCAAGAGCTTGCTCGAATTTCTGTATGCGCTTGCGTCGGGATTCAACCCTGTACCAGGCTGCCCCTCTGCGCAATTTTCCTCTGAGCCTGGGCATGGTGGAGACCACGGGAGGAGTCCTAATAGGTGGGGGTCGGAATTGTAGCTTGGCCTCTCCTTTCTCAGTCTTTGGCAGAGGTCGGAAATGCAGCTCGAACAGAATGAGCACTGCGAGGGGCCAATGCTGCTCTACCCTATCCATTGCCACGATAAAACACCAAATTTCTATGCCCGCGATTGCCTTTAACGTTGTGTTGTTAGTGCTCTGTCGACTGGTACCTCTCCCACACGCGAGAGGGCTTATCAACTGGAAGAGGCAGGTGCTGGCCATGGCTTAATTAATAATCGGAGGGTGCTTGCCAGTTGATGCCATAAATGAGCATCCCGATAGCCTCCCGCGTGTCCGTTGTTGTACACATGTCACCCCATCTGGGGGTGAAGTCCACAATTATTACTTAAGTGTTTTTTTATTTTTATTTTTTAAACTTTATTATTTTATTTTTATAGAGATATTTTCTTAAGGGTAAACAAAAGTTTACCCCTAGCGAAGTTTTAGACTTAGGACTTAGATTCTGAACTGGGCGACATTTTAATTAGGGAAGTTGTTTTAAATTTTTTTAATGAGATATTTGTCTTAGGGCCATCTAGGTTCGTTCCTTTATCATCATCAACGCGACGTGCCCTTCAGGACACACTACATGCTCCAAGGGTGCCACTCGCCTATTTTGTTTCTTTTGCGCGACGAGCCCTTCAGGACGCACCACGTGCTCCAAGGGTGCCACTCGCCTCTTGACTAATTGGTAGACATCAATAACCCCTGGAGTCAACACTCCACCAGGTGAACTTGTGGGAGACTAAGGGCTTCTAAGGAATAAGGACCCCGCCTTATTGCGCACCCCTTAGAATCATCATGAGAAACTGTCGCAGTCTGCCCTCATGACATCGTGGGTCCTCTCGAACTAGGTAATCATTAAACTACAGTTCGAGCCACAGCGAGAGTGCTAGTAGGTTGTGGTAGGGCTGCTGACCACACCTCTCCCTCAACCTCTCTGGTATTCGTGTGTGGCTCTTTTACTCCATATGCGAGTCTGGTCGACAAGATATCGTCAGCCTCCATCATCAACAAATCATGTCAAAACATGTCCACATCATATCATCTAATCAAATGTATTAATATCACAATAGATCAATCAAACCCCAATAGAACACTCCCTAACTTGATCTGGAGTCCAAGGGGTTCCTTCAATGCCTCTGCATCCTGAAGGTCCAAAAACCTACACACTCAGTAAAACGGATTCAATAGCACCTGTCTATGTCAATGTAGTAAAACAACATTTCAACTACCCATGATGCATCATAATCAAAGTCAAATGTTTTAATATCATGATAATCCAGATCACTTGCGAGCAAGTGTCCTCAAAGAATAAGTTTGCTTAGTGCGCTAGAGAGGGATGTTACATACACCCCCTCTTGGTCTAAACTTCATCCCGAAGTTTCATCGTATAAATGCTGAAATAAGTGTATCATAGTATCATATGTCTATCTATCAAACAAAAATGGAAACTGTCGGCGCATATCATATGCGTCCTCCCAGGTCACCAAGTGCGGACTATAATTGTCCCACTAGACCTTGACCTGATCTACCATTCGACGTCGTAACTTTCAAACACGGTGATCTAAGATGTGGACCAACTCAGCCGTGAGTGCCCCCTTGTCCGATACCTGCAAGGAACTCATGTCAATAACATGTGTAGGATCACTAGTATAATGTCTCAAAACAGATACATGAAAAACATCGTGCATACACCTCAAGGAATCAGGCAAGGCTAGTCGATAGGCCACGGGCCCCTTTCTCTCCACAATCTCGAAAGTTCCCATGAACCTAGGAGAGAGTTTATCTCCCTTTACAAACTTGATCGAACTCTTATGTGGTTTAACGCGCAGGAAGACTCGATTGCCGACCTCGTAAATACGGTCAACTCAGTGTGCATCGGCATAACTCTTCTGTCGATCCTGCGCTTCTTTAATCCTTTGTCTTATTGTTTGCATTTTCTCTTCCATTTCTTGGATCACTTATGGTCCCACCATGACCCTATCCTCAATCCGATCCCAACTCAAGGGTGTCCAACGTGGTCTCCCATAAAGAAACTTGAAAGGCGCCATCTTAATGGTGCTCTGGTAACTGTTGTTGTAAACGAACTCTACTAGAGGAAAGAATTCCTCCCAACGCTTTTGTTGGTCCATAACGTACATGCACAACATGTCCTCCAAGGTTTTGTTCATTCATTTAGTTTTTCCTTCAGTCTTCAAGTGATACGCAGTACTAAATTTAAGTTGAGTGCCCAAGGCCTCTTGGAAGCTCGTCCAAAATCATCCAGTAAACACCGATCCTTGATCGGATATAATCTTCTTCGACATGCCATGTAGCCTCACAATCTCATTGGTGAAAACTCTAGCTATGTCAGGCACCTGATACATCGTATGCATAGGAATAAAGTGAGGACTCTTCGTGATAGTGTCTACTACTATGAAAATCAAGTCATGTCTCCTTGCCGTCAGTGGAAATCCAACAATAAAATTCATCGAAATAACTTCCCATTTCGATTCTGGAATGGTATGTGGTTGTAGTAATCTTGTTGGGTGTCTATGTTCAGCCTTTACCTACTGACATTATAGACATCTGGCCACATAGTTGACTATGTTGGCCTTCATTCCCTTCCAGCAGAATAAGGGTTTAAAGTCTTCCCTCATCTTCGTGACTCCTGGGTGAGCGATGTAAACTACTCTATGAGCCTCTCTCAGGATCAACATCCTCAACTCGTCGTTTGGCGGTATGTAAATATGACTTTTAAACCTCAATAACCCATCGCTATCAAATGAAAATCCCTCATATCATGGCACCATCATTGTGTTTTGTTCGATAAAACCCTCGACCTCCTTGTACCAGTCGTCGTCACGATGTAAAGTTAGAATCTTTTCACGTAGATTCGCCTAAAGAGGCAACACCGAAAAGATGCGTGGCCTCTGACTCAAATAATATGCCACTTGGTTCACTGTTCCCTTTATGTAAGTAATCTCAAAGTCGTACTCGCTAAGCAATTCCGACCAACATCATTGTCTCGCGTTCAGGGCACTTTGCGTAAAAATGTGTTGTAGTCCACAATGATCAGTCTTTATTTCAAATTTTCATCCAACAAGGTAGTGTCTCCAAACCTTCAAGGAATATACAATGGCTAATAACTCCAAATCATGCATCTCATAGTTCTCCTCATGCCTTCTCAGTTTCCTCGAAATGTAAGCAATCACTCGTTCGTCTTGCATCAAGACTCCGCCTAAAACTTTCTTGGATGCGTCTGTGGATACCAAGAAGTTCGCGTCCATGTCAGGGAATTTTAGTATCGGTGCTCTTGTCAACAACTCCTTAATCCTCCGAAATGATTCTGCACATTTTTCGGTCCAAACAAACTTCTTGTTTTTCTTCTGCAATTTTGTGGTTGGATTTTCTATGTTTGAAAATCCCTCGACAAACCGTCGATAGTATCCTGCTAAAACCATAAAGCTACACACTTCTGTGACATTCGTCGGCGCAGGCCATTCCATAATAGCCTCGAACTTGGCTGGATCCACTGTGATTCCTTCACCAGAGATGACATGCCCTAAGTATTGAATCTTTGATTGATAAAATGATCATTTGGAAAACTTCCCATACAATTTGTGCTCTCATAGACACTGTAGTACCAAGCACAAGTGCTTGTCATGCTCCTCCGTCGTCCGAGAGTAGATCAAAATATCGTCAATGAATACTTGGACAAACTTGTCCAAGCACTCGTGGAACACCCCATTCATCAAACTCATAAATACCCCTGGGGTGTTTGTCAGTCCAAATGGTAAAACAATAAACTTGTAATGTCCAAACCTCATCTTAAAGCCAGAATTAGGGATGTTGTCCTCCTTGATCCGCAACTGGTGATACCCTGATCGAAAATTGATCTTGGAGAACATCGTCACACCCTTCATTTGATCGAACACATCATCAATTCTTGGCAAGGGATATTGATTCTTGATCGTGGCCTTGTTCAATTCACGGGAGTCAATGTAAAGCCTCCACGATCCGTCCTTCTTTCATATGAAAATAACCAGTGGACCCCATGGTGACACACTAGGACGTATCGGTCCCAGGTCCAACAACTCCTTGAGTTTCATTTTCAACTCTTGTAACTCCGGGGTCGACATACGATAAGGCGTTCTTTCTATCAGTTCAGTCCCCAGTTTTAGGTCTATGGTAAAATCCAAATCTCTCTCCAACGACATCCTAGGTAACTCCTCCGGAAATACGTCTACAAAATCTCTCACCACCGTAAGGTGTTCTATACCTTCTGCTACTCCCTTCTCGTTTAACGCAAGGATTGCATAAAGCTTGCACCCCTTGCACATACTCTTTCCTAGATGTAAGGAAGAGATGAACCTTAGGGAATCTCCCTGGTTCCATCCTATAATCACACGTCTCTGTCCCTCATGATCGACCAAGCTCAACCATTTTGTCTTACAGTTGAGTATCACCTCATGCGATTCCAACCAATCCATGCTAATCACAACATCATAAGATCTTAATATCGTGACATATAAGTTGGCCCTTGTGACAAACTCTCCCAGGTTAAGGATACATCCTGTAACCTTTCCTCCAACCTTCTGTTTGGCCCCCGAAGTCATCTGTACGAAGATAAACTCGTCATGTTTGACTGCCTTTACCTTAATCCTTTTTAGTGCTGCACCATAAATGAAACTCTCGGTAGCATTGGGATCTATCAAAATACTAAGGGTCAAGTCAACGACGATACCTGTCATCTCGAGCACAGTCGACTGGTGCTCTGCCTGGCAGTTATTCATCGTTGTATGAATCTGATGGGCCTTGTCCATATCTCCCACGGTAGTGGGTCCGGATGATCCAGATGCTTTTGTCCTCTCCATAGGACAGTCTTGCTAGTAATGTGGCTCCCCACACATCCAACACCCCTTCTTCGGCCCAGTAGTCCTCGTACCCAAAGTAGAAGATGAAGACCCACTAGCTTGGAACCCTGGTCTATTCTGTTGAACAGGCCTAAACTGTTACTGCTGCGGGCAACGCTGCTATTGATGTTGTGGTCCCTGATAAGGTGCCTGCTGCTGAGGCAGCAGTCACTGGGGTGTAGTGAAAGTGGATCCCCTCTGGAAGCCACAATATCCTAGCGTATGTCTCGCTGGTGTCTGGTGCTGCTATGTTCCAGATGAAACCTACCTAGTTGGTCTCGCTGGAGTCTTGGTCTCACCCCCACTGATAAGATCCTCCTTTGCTATGAGGGCCTTCTGGATGACATCGTGCAAGGTTTGGGGCATCAAAATCCTAACCTTTGCATGTAGGCTTCCATTAAGGCTGAACACAAACATGTTAACCTTAAGTTTCTCTGGGTTAAGGTGTGGAGCATATCGAAGAAGCTCCATAAAATGGGCCTCGTACTCGGGCACCATATGACCTCCTTGTCGTAAGGCATTGAACTCATTGAGCTGACACTTAATGAATACCTTTGAAGGTACCTCTCTCAAAACTGTTCCTTGAATAGTTCCCATGACACTTCTTCGATGGCCATGTTAAGCTGCGGTAGGAGTGTCTTCCACCATAGAAGAGCGCTCCCCTTCAGTTGAAAGACCACCATGTGGACCTTCATGTTGGAGGTATAATCACGAAGTGCGAAGCACATTGCCATGTTCTCCAACCACGCCTCGACGACTGCACCATCCGGGGCAGCAAAGAACTCGAGAAATTTGACCTTCTCGAGTTCCCAGTGAATGCTACCTGTACCGACTGGAGCACACTGTGGAACCTTAGTGGGCGCCGACACTCTGGCCTCGTCTCTATCCAAATAGCTGATCATTTCCTCAGACATGTGCTGAAAAGATCTCATCATTCTGACTACATCACCAACTGTGATGCAGGAGCATCGCTCACTCATCAAGCGAGCCAGTGCCTGGAGAAGAAAAGACAGCTGGACAATGCCTATACAAATTTTGAAATGCTTTGAAAATTGTTGCGCCACTCTTTAATGAAGACATTCATAAAGAAGTGCACTTGTATTGTAAAGGGGACCTTGAGCCTTTAAGTTCACGTCCTTAGTATATAGGAAGGCATTTAATAGATTTAATGTTGTTAGATAGGAATTAATTGTAGATTTGATAGTTGTAGAATTCGAGAGGGAAAACGGAATATAGTCACCCTCCTTTGTACATTGCATATGATTATTATTCAGATCATTGAGAAAAAAAAGAAGCAAGAAGAGAAGAGAAGAGCAGAGAACTTGTGGAGAACACCCATGTACAGATTGAATTAATAGAAGAAAGACTTTGATTCAGTTTCATGGCTTGTGTTGTTTCTCTGTGTTGATTTTATGCTCATGAATGTTTGCTTTCTGTCATACATTTTCTTTGATATGCTCTGTATGTGGTTTCATAGTTCAGTTGAAGCCTGGGAAAGAGGAGAATGAGTTTTAATCGTTTCTTCGTTTGAGCCAAGAGATTCCTTCATAGAGTGCAGTCGAATTCATCCGCATAGAGTGTGTTGATGAGGCTAGACGGTTAAACCCTTATACTCAAATTTCCTAGAAGTTGACTTGGTTTGATAGAGCTGTGCAGGAGGAGTGCAGGCTGAAATTTAAGTCTTGGTAGATAGGATGAGCACAGGAAGACCGTGAATTACTGTGGCTGCAAGTGCACAAGTTTTAGAGAGCTCAACACTTTGAGAGATATTGAGAGGTCGAGTGCGAGGAGCATGTGTCAAGTCTCTGAAGGAGTCAGAGTCGAAAATCTCAGGAGAGATAGTTCCCTGGTGACACTGCGAGGGCAAACCAGGGAGAAGGTTAGAGCGAAAGAAATCTCCAGTTAAGAGAATCAACGGCCAGGGTTCGCATGACAGACTCATGAAATCCCGCTGACTGTCAGATCTGGGAGAAGGTGCGAGGGTTTTATCCCTTTGGCACAGGGAGGAACCGAGAGTCATTGGGATTTGGATATCGAGAAATAAGGAGGCAAGAGTTTCGCATCCATAGAAATCGCGATTGGCGATTTCCCAAAATCGTTGGAGCCGTCGATCGCCACGAGGACACGTGGCATAATATCCCGAGGAGTCAGGCTTCGGGATATCAGAAGTTGGAATACCAAACAATTGAAATGAGAGTTCTGATATCGTGATTCGCGATATCCTGAGAAGATCACGACCGTTGATCGTGGAGACATGTGTCAAAGGATCCCAGTATATCAGGGTTCTCAACAAGTGAAAACATTGATAGATCGGATTTGCAATCTGCGAAATCCCAAAGGTGACGTGGCAGCGTGGGACCCCAGAAGTTGGTGGAGTACAGGTGGCACCATATCGGAGTTTGGGGTTTGGGGTTTTGATCTGCAAGAGAGCCGTGCCCGTGAGTTTCGCGATATCACGAAACCCGATTTCCCGATACGCGAAGGGGAGATTGCTGACAGGTGATAACTGTGGGTGAATAATTCCCGACAAGGAATTAGAGGAGCATTCAGCTCTTCAGGCCAGACGAAAGAAGGTATTGGTGGATACGAGAGGCGCGGGTGGCCCGTGTCATCGAGTGGTATCAGAGAGGGGAAATTCTTTGCTTTCAATAGCAAATAAGAGAGGACATCATGCTGCTAAGAAGGGAAAGACAATCACCTAACCCAGAAGACAGGGAGGTGCGCAGAAGAGGCAGACCAACAAGGAATCTAGAGATGGAGTGACAGTTACGAGATCTCAGGGCGAGACTCAAAGATATGGAAACCAATCAGAGATGTGGAGCTGGTGCAGGGGATCTTAGCGATTCCGAGGTGGAAGAGGAAGTTGGACATGGAGAGGAGGTCACAGCAGAAGATGCGTCAACAGAGTGATTGATCAAAGCTATCGCCAGGATGAGCTCCAAGACAAAAATGGATATTCTAGCTTATGAAGGGAGTCTAAATGCAGAGGAATTGTTGGACTGGATCCAAACTCTTGACACGTACTTTGACTACGAAGATATCGAAGAGGATAAGAAGGTAATTCATGCTATTACCAAGTTGAAGGGACATGCGGCCTTATGGTGGGACGAGCTACAAGCAGACATACATTCCAAAGGAAAACAAAAAATCAAAAGTTGGGATCGGATGATCGCCAATATGAAGGAAAAATTCATCCCGAGAGATTACCCGATCACTCTGTTAAGGCGAATGCAGAACCTAAGACAGAAGCTGATGATGGTGAAGGAGTACATCGAGGAGTTTTATAAGCTCAATATCAGAGTAGGTCATCGAGAGAGCGATGATGAAAAGGTGGCAAGATACCTGAATGGGTTGAGGTATGACATTCAGGATGAATTGATCATGGTTACCATCCGAACAGTAGAGGATGCGTACCAAATGGCTCTGAAAGTCGAGGAGAATTTGAGCCACAAGAAAGGAGAGTGAGGGCGAGGTGGAAGCCAGCCCAGAGGCAAGGCAATTGCCCAGGAGAGAACACAGAAGCCCAAGGAGGAATGGCAAAGAGCTTGAGGTAAAGTTGAAAGAGGTGGAACCTCACAACAGAGGCAGCAATATGCTAAACCGAGGAGGCAACATACAGAGCAGGGTGGCGGTTATGCTGATGCCAACACTTTTCCTCGTACCAGAGGTAGGGGAAGAGGACGAGGAGGAATCATGACATGTTTTACATGTGGGAAGGATAGACACAAATCCGTTGATTGTCCAGACAGGAAACCGGACAAAGGAGAAGCTCACATCACTGAGGCGTAGAGGCATGATGTTGAGTCAGAAGACGCATACAGCGGAAGGTCGCTTGGGATGCATAAGATCCTTTTGACACCTGAGAAAGAGGTGGAGAGTGCAGTGCAAAGGAGCAGATTGTTCAGGACAACTTGCACAACCAAGGGCTGGAAATGCAAGGTCATTGTGGATAGTGGGAGCACTGATAATCTCGTTTCATCCAAGATGGTGGAAAAGATGGAGCTAAAAATGACTAAGCACCCGAGTCCATATAAAGTCTCGTGGTTATAGAAAGGGCACCAGGTATGTGTCACTAAACAATGCTTAGTTAAATTCAAGATAGGGAATTACCATGATGAGATTCTGTGTGATGTTATCCCCATGGATGTATGTCATATATTGCTGGGTATACCATGGCAGTATGATCGAAATGTTGTTCATGATGGGAGGATGAACACATATACCTTGGAGAAGGATGGGAGAACACACAGGTTGCTTATGATAAAGGATAAAGAAGTGAATCCGGAAGTGAGCAATACGATACTTCTCATGAGTGGGAAGGAACTTCTCAATGAGATGGAGAAGAAAGAAGATCCACAATTCTTTGTGGTCAGGAAACCGAGAATTGTCTTGACTAGTACAAGAGTGGATTACTTGCCAGAAGAGATTCAGGAACTGTTGTGAGAGTTCACTGACATCATCATGGATGAACTACCTCGTTCGTTTCCACTGATGAGGAGTGTGAGTCGCCACATCGACCTCATACCCGGAGCAAGTTTTCCGAATAAAGATGCATACAGATTGACACCTCAGGAAAATGAGGAGGTCAAAAAGCAGGTACAGGATCTGCTGGATAAAGGACTGGTCAGGGAGAGTCTCAGTCTGTGTGTTGTTCCAACGGTACTTAGTCCGAAGAAGGATGGAGGCTAGAGGATGTGTACAGACTCCAGAGTGATAAATAAGATCACCATCAGATACAAATTTCCACTGCCATGAATGGATGATCTGATGGATTTCCTGAGTGGGGCAAATTACTTTTCGAAGATTGATCTCAAGAGAGGATATCACCAGATTCACATGAGAGAGGGGGATGAATGGAAGAAAACATTCAAGACAAACGAGGGTTTGTATGAATGGCTGGTCATGTCGTTTGGCTTGACAAATGCACCGAGCACATTCATGAGGCCGATGAATGAAGTCCTGAGGGAATTCATCGAGAAGTTTGTGGTCGTTTATCTAGATGATATAATGATTTTCAGTAAGACCAAAGTTGAACATTTGAAACATTTGGCTATAGTGATGAGAAGACTACAGCAGGAAAAGTTGTTGGTCAACATGAAGAAGTGCTCCTTCATGAAGACAGAGCTCATTTATTTGGGTTTTGTTATCTCAGCGAATGCGTTGAAAATGGATCCTGAAAACGTGGAAGTGATAAAGAATTGGCCATCACCGAGAAATGTTTTCGAGGTGAGGAGTTTCCATGGATTGGCTAGTTTCTACAGAAAATTCATTCAGAATTTCAGTGGAATTAGCACCGCGATGATGGACACAGTGAAGAAGAAGCATAAGACTTTTCATTGGAGAGAAGAGGCTGAAAGGAGCTTCACTCTGTTGAAGCGGAAGATCACAGAGCAACCAATTATGGTGTTGCCTGATTTTTAGAAAACCTTCCAAGTGAAGTGTGACGCAAGTGGATATGTTGTAGGAGGGGTCTTAAGTTAGGATGACAGACCTATTGCATATTTCAGCGAGAAGCTGGATGACGCAAAGCTGAAATACTCAACATATGATAAATAATTCTACGCCATTATACAAGCATCGAAGAAGTGGAGGCATTACTTGATACCCAAGGAATTCGTATTGTACAATGATAATCATGCATTGCAGTTTGTGAGTCAACAGGATAATTTGAACCAGAAGCATGCAAAGTGGGTAGAGTACATGCAGAATTTCACATTTGTGATAAAGCACATTTCAGGAACTGCCAACAAAGTGGCTCATGCTTTGAGCAGGAAATGTTTGTTGCTGCAGGAGTTCAGAGTCAAGACATTGTGTTTTGAGAATATGAAGGACATGTATGCAGGTGATGCAGATTTCGCTGAAGCATACGAAGCAACTGAGAACCCATTTCTCAGATATCGGAGCCCATGGATAGATTTCATGATCCAGGAGGGATTGTTGTTTCGAGGCAATCAACTATGTATTCTAAATTTCTCCATGAGGGAGAATTTGGTGAAGGAAAAACATAGTGGTGGATTAGCAGGTCATTTTGGACATGACAAAACATTCGCCAAGCTGAGCGAATCATATTTTTGGCCGAGTATGTGCACCGATGTAAAAAGGTTGGTTGACAGGTGTCGAATTTGCCAACATACGAAGGGCCGAAAGAAAAATGCTGGATACTATCAATCATTACCCATACCCGAGGGGCCATGGGAGGCAATTAGCATGGATTTCGTATTGGGACTGCCGATGACACAGAGAGGGGTTGATTCCATCTTTGTAGTGGTGGACAGGTTTTCAAAAATGGCACATTTTATTTCGTGTCAGAAGACCAGCGATGCGGCGCACATCACAAACTTGTTTTTCAAAGAGATTGTCAAACTGCATGGATTGCCGAGAAGCATAGTCTCGGACAGGGATACAAAATTCATAGGTCATTTTTGGAGGATGCTATGGAAAAAGCTGGGAACTAATTTGGCTTTTAGTTTAGCTTACCATCCGCAGACAGACGGATAGACCGAGGTGGTCAACATAAGTCTGGGAGACTTGTTGAGAATCCTGGTGACAGAACACCACAACAGTTGGAACCAAGTACTACCACAGGCAGAGTTTGCGTACAACGATTCAGTGAATCGGAGTACAGGCAAAAGCCCATTTCAGATTGTATATGGGGCACAACCGAGAGGAGTATCTGAACTCAGGGAGTCAGAACAGGCTGGGACTAGCAGTGCTAGCGTAGAAGAGTTCGCTGAGGTGATGCAGGAACTTCACAGTCAAGTGAAGCAACGACTAATGAAATCAAACCAAGAGTATAAGCGCAGAGCCGATCAGTGGAAGAGACAACTTCAGTTTGAAGTTGGTGACATGGTTTTGGTGCACTTAAGGAAGGAAAGGTTCCCAAGGGGAACATATAATAAGCTCAAGAGGAAGAAAATCAGACCATGCAGAGTCCTAAAGAAATTTGGCGAGAATGCTTATGAAATTGAATTGCCAGATGGCATCGGGATATCTCCGATATTTAATGTTTTGGATTTATACCCATACAAGGATGGAAAAGTAGAGACTGGAGCCAAAGAACCATTGATCCAGTGGCAGAAGCAGATGCCAATAGCAGAGAAGCCGCAGATGGAGTACATACTGGAGAAGCGAATGGGAAAGAAGACCAGGCGGAAGCAGTATTTTGAATACCTGGTAAAATGGAAGAATCACCCAGTGGAGGATGCCAACTGGGAGATAGAAGAAGTGATTCAAAAGCATGGAGAGACCGTACAGGAGCTCATGGACAGGAGCCCATGAAACTTTTCAAGACGAGGAGTATGATGCAGGAGCATTTCTCACTCATCAAGCGAGCCATCTCGTGGAGCAGAAAAGACAGCTGGACAATGCCTATACAAATTTTGAAATGCTTTGGAAATTATTGCACCGCTCTTTAATGAAGCCATTCATAAGGAAGCACACTTGTATTGTAAAGGGGACCTTGAGCCTTTAATCTCACGTCCTTAGTAGATAGGAGGGCATTTAATAGATTTAATGCTATTAGATAGGAATTAATTGTAGATTTGATAGTTGTAGAATTCGAGAGGGAAAATGGAATATAAGCACCCTCCTTTGTACATTGTATATGATTATTATTCAGATCATTAAAAAAAAAAAGAAGCAAGAAGAGAAGAGCAGAGAAGAAAACTTGTGGAGAACACCCATGTACAGATTGAATTAATAGAAGAAAGACTTTGATTCAGTTTCATTGTTTGTGTTGTTTCTCTGTGTTGATTTTATGCTCATGAATGTTTTCTTTCTGTCATACATTTGCTTTGATATGCTGTGTATGTGGTTTCATAGTTCAGTTGAAGCCTGGGAAAGAGGAGAATGAGTTTTAATCATTTCTTCGTTTGAGCCAAGAGATTCCTGCATAGAGTGCAGTCGAATTCATCCGCATAGAGTGCGTTGATGAGGCTAGACGGTTAAACCCTTATACTCAAATTTCCTAGAAGTTCACTTGGTTTGATAGAGCCATGCAGGAGGAGTGTAGGATGAAATTTAAGTCTTGGTAGATAGGCTGAGCACATGAAGACCATGAATTACTATGGCTGCAAGTGCACAAGTTTTAGAGAGCTCAACACTTTGAGAGCTGTTGAGAGGTCGAGTGCAAGGACCGTGTGTCAAGTCTCTGAAGGAGTCAGAGTCGACAAGCTCAGGAGAGATAGTTCCCTGGTGACACTGCAAGGACAGACCGGGGAGAAGGTTAGAGTGAAATAAGTCTCCAGGTAAGAGAATCAACGGCCAGGGTTCGCAGGACAGACTCGCGAAATCCCGCTGACCGTCATATCTGGGAGAAGGTGCGAGGGTTTTATCCCTTAGGCGCAGGGAGGAACCGAGAGTCATCGAGATTCAGCTATCGAGAAATACAGAGGCAACATTTTCACATCCATATAAATCACGATTGGTGATTTCTCGATATCGTTGGAGCCGTCGATCGCCACGAGGACACGTGGCATAATATCCAGAGGAGTCGGGATTCGGCATATCGGAAGTTGGAATACCAAACAATTGAAACGAGAGTTCCGATATCGCGATTCATGATATCCTGAGAAGATCACGACCGTTGATCATGGAGACACGTGTCAAAGGATCCCAGTATATCGAGGTTCGTAGAATCGGGGTTCTCAACAAGTGAAAACATTGATAGATTGGATTCGCGATCCACGAAATCTTGAAGGTGACGTGGCAGCGTGGGACCCTGGAAGTTGGTGGAGTACAGGTGGCACCATATCGGAGTTCAGGGTTCGGGGTTTTGATCTGCAAGAGACCCGTTCCCGTGAGTTTCACAATATTGTGAAACCCGATTTCCCGATACGCGAAGGGGAGATTGCTGATAGGAGATAACTATGGGTGAAGAATTCCCGACAAGGAATTAGAGGAGCGTTCAGCTCTTTAGGCTAGATGAAATAAGGTCCTGGTGGATAAGGGACACGCGGGTGGCTCGTGTCATCAAACGGTTATCTTCTCCTATCCGAGAACCTGCTCATCTCTTTGGGGGGTAGACCCCTCAGGCATGGATGATACTGGAGGAATAACGCCCCCTCCCCTAGCACCCCATCGTCTACCTCCATGGCGTCCTCTAACCATGACTACTTGCACGCACACAATCAACTCGATTAGCAACAATATAATCCAATCATGTCAACGAAATCCGTAGCGATCCCAAGTCGCGGGTCGAACCTGCTTTGATACGATATGTAGCAGCCTCCTCGTTACGACGACAAACCTCTCATAACAAGTGTAAATTTTATTTTTATTTTTTGTGTGTGTGCGCGTGTGTACAAGGATAATAAATACATTTGACTCTGCATTTCCATACAATGATGAACATGGCGCATGCCATTTCAACAACAACATAACGATCAAAGATGCACATCAAGTATCTACAAGTAAGGTACGACAATCAACCGACGAAATAAATAAGACTGACCACCCGCCCGTCCTACCCTGCAATGGTTAGGACCTCCAAGACACATAAGCAACGCTCAAGCCCAGGTTCCCATCGATTTTAACCATTTAAGGTCTCAGGGCTAGCGACTATTTTGAGGAACATGGAGGTGTCTACATCCCACCCAAAATAAGCAGACCAAGCAATTAAAAGATTACAACCAAGTACAACAATAATTAAATGAACAACCACGTCCTCTACGGAAGGCGCAAGTCATAAGGACTCTGACAATGACCAACCACTGTTAAGACAAGGCATTATCTACGACTCAATTGTCATTAATTACAGACCAATTACTCCATTTAAATTCCATTAATCGACGTGTTACCCAACCCAACCTTAGAATAATGTAAATTGAAGTAATTGCAAAATCCCCATTTACTAAATCATAATAATTTATGGTACTTAGTTCAAGGACTTTACATTTTATATGTCATCAATAACAGTAAAATTTCGAAACGTTACAATAAAATAACAATGTCATTATTTTTATATTACCATAACCTTGCAATTTAAAATAACAATAAAATTACATTTCATGTTGTTTAACACTAACATTATATTTTATTTTATATTGCAATAACATTACCCTTATATTTCAAAATAATATATTACGCGACCTTACCTTCTTTACACATTACAAAACTAGATATTATAGTAGAAATATAGTTACACATTACTATACCATCTTATGATAATAATAACAATAAAATTTCAATAACAGTCCAATAAGATAACCATATCTTTACATGTATATTGCAATAACAGTGCAAATAAAATAATAATAAAATTACATTTTATGTTTTCTAACACTAACGTTGCATTTTAGTTTATATTGTAAACATCATTACTATTACATATTCAAACTAATACAAAGTTGTTACCTTTACATATTATAGTAACGATACATTACCGTAACAATAGATTACATGTTACTATACCCATTTCTGTATTAATAGCAATAAAAGCTAGCGACCCAAAAGCTAGTTGCCCAGCCACGATGCCAAAAGCACAGAAATCAACCACCAGAAAAATTTAAAGCTGTGAGTGCATGCTGGAAATCAAGGGAAACTTACGAGTGCATGCTGAGACATCGCAAATCAAATGGCAACAAAGAGAGATCCAATTTGGCAACTTTCTCCGGTCAACATTAGAGAAATATTTAAGGAAAAACGAAGGTTGTACCTCTATTTCGGGAGCCCGAAGATAGTAAGGTGTATTATCAAAGGCAAGGTGGTTCCCGCTGTCAGTGGAAGGTTAATATAGTCTCAGAGGTAAGTTAATGCAGTGATTTCCCACCACAATCTGCAGAGGAAGACTACACAGTCGTATGTAATGCGACGGGCAAAGGTGGGAAAAAAATAGTCGGTAAGAATTTAACACTGAGTGGGGAAAACGGTGGGAACTTAACACAGTTTGCAGAGGTAATAATATGGAATCAATCACAGTTTGCAGAGGTATTAATATGGCAAAAGTAGAAATCTAGAAGATAGGTAGACATCGCCTGGTCTAAGATTATCCAAACTGCATAGCTGGAACTACATTATCATTTAGCAAAATTCCTACATTAGCTTTTATGTACAATACTAAGTATGTCATGATTATTCAACGCATAACCTTTCGTTCTTGGAAAAAAGTTGAAGTCTCAATTTTTGTAAATTAGAGTATCGTTCCGCAGGTTTTAACGAGAATGAAAGTTCTAGAGCGAGCGTGATCCAAAGAGTGAAATTGAAGAAGCGGAAATAATTTATTGGGGTATATTTAGCTGGTTGATGATTTTTTTTTATTTCTTAATTTCACTTGGCCCCTGAAATTGATAAATGAGCTTAACTGTTTCCCTTTCTACCAACCTTAGAGCAAGCTAGCCATTCCAGCGTGCGTTATAGGCTTTTAAAATAATAGTTGATATGTAATGGTTACAATTGTTGTTGAAGTCATAAATATGGGTCATACCACCTTATTACAATGATGGTGCAAGGACAAAGACTCCTGAAAGGTTGGAACCAATGAACCATAAACATTTTTCCTTTAATAAAATCTTGACTCATACTACACGCTTGCATAACCTGTGTTTATGTTCATCATAGATAGATTGAGGCCAATGTTTTTTTTTTCTTTTTGCTGAGTTTGTTTGCTGTCGAATGAAGGTTTTTGGAGTACAGTAATAAATACTCTCCTTCTCCTTACTTGACTGGCTTCAATGAGAGCTTGGCTCCACCATACACTTACCCAAGCTTCTGTAACAGTATCCCCTTGGTTCAATAATAAGGGTAATCCGAGTAATAGCTTAACCCTGATGATCTCAACTTGAGCGAGAGAGGGGTATTACTGGAACTGCATGTTTAAAGTTTAAAGGAGAGCATCGAGCGTTTTCTTATCCCAGTTTGAAAACGAAAATAAGCTAGGTAAAATCAAGTTGTTGGTTTCCTTGCTGAAAAAAAAAAATTTAAAAACGCAGACTAAAAGCATCTAGCCTTTTCCATTCTATCAGGATACCAAGCAAACACAGACAGGGATAATTTAGAACCTATTCCTATCGGCAGGGATGTGGAAACTTAAGGATTTTCTGGCTCCAACCTATCCCTATCAGTAAGAGTTGAATTCATTGTTCTCAAGTACTTGTCGGCTTTAAAATAAAACCAATTAATGACCAGCAACTAGCATAATGCGACCGCTGGTAATGTATGATTAAAGGAGTAACCAGTAAAACTACTAATCAAATTTCAACACAAAGTTCGTCATCATAAGGATTTATATACAAAAATTTAAACAATTTTTTTTTCCTTTATTCTTAAACAAACAAACACGCTTGCGTACCTGTGATCGATGACGAATAACCTGAAGACGCTATCCCGCGCTTGTGCTCCATCCGAATCATGCTTGTGTTTCCTCTAGATCCTGCTTGTTGACCGTCGCGACTACACCAGTACCTCCCAACCAACGCTAGGGGTACTCTGCTTCCCCCTTAGCCCCCCAAGCCACAAAGGGGCCACAAACTATCCAGAGGGTATGTCTAGCTCCCAGCTCACCTCGCAAGGCTAAGCTACCACTCCTCTTCGAGCTAGGAAATCCCAACCCCCACAAGTAAATTAGTCAAGTCACTAATCCGACAGCGTAATGTTACGCTAACAACCAATACCTCCTTTCTTCCTCCTCCTTCCTCTCTTTTATAGAGTTTTAGAACTCCCAATCTTTCCCTAGATCTCATTTAATTTAAGTTTTAAATAAAAATCTCCTAAAATTTCTCCTTTGTACAAGTGTCATTCATCCCCCACATTCCTCCAATAATTATTTTCTTTAATTTATTAAATTGTCTTATTTCCCTCACCCGCCTAGAGTTACTCCTAAATTTACTCCTAGGTGTCCCTAGATTCCATTACAGGTTTTAAAGACTTTCCCTAAAATGACGTTGCTAATTTAGTTCAATTTAGAAGGTTCTTAATTGCAGATTCTTTACTAAGTTGACCTCCCGCTTTTTACCTTAAATTCCCCATCTTTCCCTTTTTATGTTACCTCCTTTCCTTAGTTTCCTAAATTTTATAATTTCCCTCTTTTCCCTTTCTAAAAGAGCTAAAAACGGTAGTTGTGCAATTTAACCTCTTTTCCTTTTTTTTTTATTAATTTAATACCTTTTTACACTTTCACAAGTTAAATAATTAATTTCTTCTTTACCTTTTATATCCACTGATTTTATTTAAGTTCTTACTCTCTTCATTTTACCCAAAAATTTATGAACTCCACAATTATTACTTAAGTGGTTTGTTTGTTTTTTTTTTTAACTTTATTATTTTATTTTTATAGAGATATTTTCTTAAGGGTAAACAAAATTTTACCCCTAGCGAAGTTTTAGACTTAGGACTTAGATTCTAGACTAGGCGACATTTTAATTAGGGAAGTTGTTTTAAAATTTTTTAATGAGATATTTGTCTTCGTGCCATCTAGGTTCGTTCCTTTATCATCATCAACGTGACGTTCCCTTCAGGACGCACTACGTCCTCCAAGGGTGCCACTCGCCTCTTTTGTGTTTTTTGTGCGACATGCCCTTCAGGACGCACCACATGCTCCAAGGGTGTCACTCACCTATTGACTAATTGGTAGACATCAATAACCCTTGGAGTCAACACTCCGCTAGGTGAACCTATGGGAGACTAAGGGATTCTAAGGAATAAGGCCCCTGCCTTATTGCACACCCCTTAGAATCATCATGAGCGACTATCACAATCTACCCTCACAACATCATGGGTCCTCTCTAACTAGGTAATCGTTAACCTATAGTTCGAGCCACGGTGGGAGTGCTAGTAAGTTGTGGCAGGGCTACTGACCACACCTCTCCCTCAACCTCTATGGTAGTCATGTGTGGCCCCTTTACTCCATATGTGATTCTGGTCGGCAAGCTATCATCACTCTGCATCATCAACAAATCATGTCAGAACATGTTCACATCATATCATCTAATCAAATGTATTAATATCACAGTAAATCAATCAAACCCCAATAGCACACTCCCTGACTCGATCCAGAGTCCAAGGGGTTCCTTCGATGCCTATGCATCCTCAAGGTCCAAAACCCTGCACACTCAGTAAAACCGAGTCAATAGCAGTTGTCTATATCAATGTAGTAAAACAACATGTCAACTACCCATGACGCATCATAATCAAAGTCAAATGTTTTAATATCATGATAATCCAGATCACTTGCGAGAAAGTGTCCTCAAAGAATAAGTTTGCGCAGTGCGCTAGAGCGGGATGTTACACCCATTCTAAATGTAGTGATCAAGGATGTCATCAAGTTGAAAATTTTGAACACATCTCCTTCTTTCTCTTTCAAACTTAGCTTTTTAAATAAAACTTTTGAAAGTTCCAGGTACTCCATATACATTCTTCATTGTCATATTTAATGAAACAAACAAACATATAGTTATATATCTATAACTATTAAAATATAAATAAATTAACTTACAAATGAATAATATAAATGTAATAAATCAACATACCTTTTTGAATGCAATGTAAAATTGTTTCAATACTGTTGAAGAGCTTGAATCTAGAGAGTTGAGTTTAACATCATCCCAAATTTATTCATTAAACATATTGGCCATTTCCTCTTGTATTTTCATATACACCTTGTGACTAAATAAAATAAATAATAATGTTGAACTGATATTAAATTGAAAAATTTAATTATCTTTTCCTAACATAAATAAAAATAACTCAACAGACTTACTTTTTAAATTCATCACACATTTCTTCCATAGACAATTCTCCTGACCTAACACATGATAATATACTTATGATAAGTGTATCATGTTTCACTCCTTGTATTGATCTCCAAGGTGTTATAGTCATATCATAAGGAAGGTTTTTTATGTCAGGAATTTTCTTACTTGTGCCACATATCAATGGTTTAGCCTTCTTAACTCTTTGATTCTTTATACCAACATTTTCCCATAGGGTGAATATCTAATCTATCAAATACCATACCTGTCCAGTTCTAAATCCCAATTGAAAATAGTTATACATAGATCTAAATATATCACTTCCTTTGCGATATTTTTCTTTTGTATTTTCATCATCAAGTGGGAATCCTATTTCCATGAAACATTGCTTCCAAAACTTAACATCAACATTTCATATCTCCCCATGCCATATTTCAGAAAATTCATTGTGGATAAATCTCACCCTTTGAATGAAGGTCATATACATTCTATGCTCATTGTCTGTGCTATGATCCCATGCCAGTAAATTTTCTTCTGAATCTATTAAACCAACATAAATTATGCATTTGACTATCTCAAAAAGAAAATTATTGGGATATTCTTGCATCAATTCTCTTCTAGACTCTGCAGAATGATTTCCTCCAATCACATAATATTTGTAGTCAAAACATTTTGATCTATCAAATTCTTCCCTCGCAGGAACTTCCATTGGGTGAACAAGAACTAGGTAGTCAACCAAATGTGCATATGGATTGTATCTAACCAATGCTTTCAAATTTTGAATATGCAAGTGATGTGGTTTTCTAATTTGATATTTTTCCTACCCTTCTGTGGGTGTATAAAGTTGTTTCACATTCAACTGAAATTTGTGGCCATCATCAACTAAGTTTGTCATCCTCATTATATTTCGAATGGAATTTTGTGTTGTTTTCATAATACCATCCTCTAGATCATCACCTGGTGTTATTATTTCTTTACTACATTTAGAAATTTCACTATAATACTCTGAGCTAATGATGGCTTCTTGAACATTATCAACATTTGTTTTCTTCTTCTTATGATTTAAATGTGTTTCATCTAAATCAACGATTTCTTCATAAACAATAGGAATATACTCATCATCAACCGTTGGTCTTTTACATTAATCTTTTTTTATTATTTTGTGAGAAGGAGTGATAGTTACCTCATTGGGATCAATCTCAACAAAACCTTCATTTGGAGTTTCCTCATTTTCAAATGTACCCTTTTAGGGTTTCTAGAATGAGGATTTTTCTTTCTTCTTTCATGTTCTTCTCTGTCTACTCTTGCAGGTTCAACCTCCATTGCTTTTTATTTCTTTTTCCTTCCTTCTTGTGTTTTTTCAATATCAAAACTATTGATGACATCCAAGATATCATTCTCTATAGAGTAAATCCCCACTAACATATGTGAAATTCGTCCAGCAAAATTCTGTAAAGATAAAATATAACATTTTCATGTTAAATAAAATTAAAACATTAGCATGATACTAAAAATAATAAATGACAAAAAAATAGAAATACAAAACTTGCATTTCCTTTCTCAATGTCATCAACGATGGATGCACATAATTCTGAAAACTGTTCATTCTTGTTATGATTGCTCAATTTCAAACAATATCTAAACATGATATAAGTTCTCCCTTGTTTGACAAGTGCATAAATAATATGTGGCTGGCACCAAACATATATCTCGTAACACACCAAGTGTCTGATAATTTCCATGCACATGTTCTGATTCGACACAATACAAATACATATGATCTCTATTGTTTCCTTACTTGTCTTTAAGAAACCAAGAATATTCTTGTTTGTTTTCACCTTCCACAAATTTCCACTCTCTAACATTCTTCATTTCCCTTGATAGCTTAGGCTTTAATATATCATTGTGTTTCCTAACATTCATGGAGGTTCCAGTTGCAATTTTTGATGCCATTATTGCAGGTCGTGATCCAGATATATTGAGAGATAATCTCCTTCCTGAAATTTTCCTATATTAAGATAAAAAAATAAATTAGGCCTTTCACATTATACTCAACTAAAAAACATAACATTGATTATAAAAACTAATTGTTATATATATGTAAAAAAACTAAAAAACAAAAAAACTAACACTGATTAGATATATATGCAATGTAACAAATAACAATATTGTTATATGTTATATAACATATAACAACATTGTTAAATGTTATATAACATATCACAACATTGTTATATGTTATATGTTATATAACATGTAACATCCCCCAAAATAAATTATTTTTGGAATTTGGAATTCTTAGGAAAATTATTTCCGTTTTTGGTAAATTCGAAATTGGAAAAATTTGGCCATTTATGGAAATTTCAAATTTCGCATTTGGTTAAATGTAATTAATAATTATGATTGTTAGGAAGAGATCTGATTTGACCCAACTAACTATTTGATTATGAAACTTGTATGAAAACATAATATTTTATATTTATTGTAGGAGGACAAATGGAACAACCATGTTAAAATCAGTTGACCATGACTCCATGAGTGGGGAACATGTTGGAACTACCTCAGGGATGATTGTTACAAGTGGAAAATCAAGGATTTGGACATTGGCAACCCCTAAAAATTAGGGATTTAGGAAGCTGTGAAACTTCCCAAGGTAGGGAAAAAAAAGACCTAGGCAAAAATATTATTTTGATAAATAGCATATGTGAGGAGGCAAGATGCTACCAAGTATGTTGGGGAAGGAATTACCTCTTACTGTTATGAACATTGTTTCTGAAGTGTGAGGCAAGGAGGAGTATGCTAGGAAAAGATCTGTTGAGTACTTGCTATTATGAGCACTAATTTCTGAGTGTGGGGGAAGGAGAAGGATATTGATAGAGGAATACATTGCTGAAGAGGATATTCAAAGTTTTCCCTCATGGATTCATGGTCAGTCTAGGGGGTGAATAGGACAAGTGATCTATTGTTAATCCCTAATATTGGCTGATTACCCCTTAATTGGGGCATATTATATTAGTAATGTTATTTTATTTATGTCGGCTCTAGGCCATTAATTGTAATTATACCTCCTAGTCTCCTATATATACCAAGGAGACATTTTCATTTTGAATCATCTTGTAGTTGAACATTTAAGTGGGGAAAAAGGAGTTTGCCCCCTCGAAGAGGCTTATTATCTGAAATTATCTCTTTTTCAAGGTGTTGAGTACTCTTTTTGAGGTTTTTCTATGCTATATTGATATTTGGTTCCTAACATATGGTATCAGAGCTCAAGGTCACATCTGAGACACCTTGGAATTTTTACTATAACTTTTTTTCTACAAAATTTCAGAAGGAACGACTTGGAGGATATTTAGTAGACGGATCAAGGTATGTTGGGTTCAAAATTCATCTCCTGAAGCCTTATAATTTTTTAGATACAACCTGTACAAGATAGGGTTTTGGAATCATCCTAAACGGAGTCATTGCATAATTTTCGCTATAAAAACTTTATGTAATGTTTCAGACCCTGAAATATTGAGGCCATTTACATAAATTAGTAAGGTATCTGTGGTAAAAATTTCATCTTCTGGGTCATCTGACATTTGTAGATACACCTTGTGTAAGATAGGGTATGTGACTAGTCCTATTGACTAGTCTCAAGAAGGTGTTCTAGGTAAAACAATCATAACTTATTCCTAGAGTATCCAAATTGAGTGGGACTAGTTGCATGGGATCGTGGGCAGTCTGTAGTATTTTGGGTGTGAGTTTCAGAATTTTATATCAATTTTTTTGTGCGCGGCACGCTATACAAGTGAGATCTCCTGGAAAGGCCAAAAATCAACAAGTTGTGGGGAAGTTATCGTAAATTCCACTTGGCACATCCAATTTTGATCAGACCTATGGCATTGGAGAGAACAAATATTAGAAAACTACATAAAAGAAAGTTTCATACTCAGAAGGGCCAAAACTTGGGATATACAACAGAAGAAATATGGTCTAGCAGAACCACCTCAAAATCAAGGTTCAAAAGTGATACTTAGCCAACATGCCACGCAAAAAGGGAACTTCTACACCAACTAAGACTCCAGAAAATCCTACTTGGACTCTTGATGAAGGTGAAGAAATGCATAGGTACATAAATTATTTACAAAAGAAGATAGTTACAAAAGATGAACTACAAGAGATGATATAGGGTTTAAAAGGGGAGATCATGGAAGTATTGAAAATTTTCGTAATAGAGAAGACACCTGAAAGTGAAAATGCATCCCATGAAATTCATAATGAGGAAACAAGGAAGGTGAATCAAGAATGGAGAAACTCCAACTTTGGTTTGAAGACCAACCA
>ML776920.1:162895-181492 GCA_009831015.1 Picea engelmannii | reverse complement strand
CATGGCACATAATCGCATGAAACAACAAGCAGATCAACATCATAGTGAAAGAAGTTTTGAAGTAGGGGATTGGGTGTTTTTAAGACTACAACCATACAAACAGATGTCCCTCAAGAAAGCCAAGAAGGATAATAAATTATCACTAAAGTACTATGGCCCTTATAAGGTGTTGCAAAAGATTGATACTATGGCATACAAATTGGAGTTGCTTGCATCTTCACGAGTACACCCAATTTTCCATGTTTCATGCTTAAAGAAGGTTATAGGTGACAAGATCCCATTTCAAACTATATTGCCAGGACTTGATGAGGAAGGAAAAATCATTTTGGAGCCTGAAGCCATCACTGACACAAGAATTCTCCAGCTGAGGAATAGATCCATTTCAGAGTATCTCATTAAATGGAGGAAACTACTGACTAAAGATTCCACTTGGGAAGATGAGTCTTTTATACATAAGAATCCAGAGTTACTCAAGCATTGCAGACAACACTTGTCTCAAGGGGAGGGGCATGTTAAGCCCTAATATTGGCTCATTACCCCTTAATTGGGGCATATTATATTAGTAATGTTATTTTATTTATGTCGGCTTTAGGCCATTAGTTGTAATTATACCTCCTAGTCTCCTATATATACCAAGGAGACATTTTCATTTTGAATCATCTTGTACTTGAACAATTAATTGGGGTAAAAGGAGGTTTCCCCCTCGAAGAGGATTATTATCTGAAATTATCTCTTTTTCAAGGCATTGAGTACTTTTTCTGAGGTTTTTCTATGCTATATTGATATTTGGTTCTTAACATCTATGCTGCCCTATTCTACTGTTGGGAGGAACGTGACTATTCCCTTTGTCTTCCTTGCAAACTAGTTCAGATATGTTAATCAACTCCTTCTCTATTTGGATTGTTATATATCTATTGTAATGCATGTGTTAATTCTGAACTGAATTATTTCCATCTCTGTTTAAAAGATTAAACAATGTTATGGCACATCTGTTAATTCTGAACTGAATTATTTCCATCTCTGTTTAAATGATTAAAACGCTGATATGGTACATCTGTTAATTCAGAACTTAATTATTTCCATCTCTGTTTAAATGATTAAAACATTGATATGGTACATCTGTTAATTCTGAACTGGATTATTACCATCTAGGATTAAATGATTGAGCGATCGAATTGATATAGTAATTGGGAGGTTTGTTCAAGTGAACAGAGGATAAACATTGATGGAATCCCCTCCAGTTCCAATTCAGAATGAATCGTACGGTTAGATTTAATTATGGACAAATGCTAGATCTTAGCTTTAAATGGTTATTATAGATTTTAAATAATTATGCATGGTTAAGTTTGTGGGAGCAATCACCTCTGTAAAAGGAAAAATATAGTACTACTATGGGATAGTAAGAATAGGATAAATGACAGTGCATTGATTTGTTTTCTGATTCAAAACTGCCTATGTGTGAATACCTTTGGAAAATAAGTTTAGATACGAAGCCTTGATATTCTTCTATAAGTAAAATCTGAAGGTTATTTCTTTTACTTATCGAGACCCCATTTCCACACAGGGCTAGAATTAAAGTTGGTACAAGAACTAGTATTCCACAAGATAAATATATCTATAATTTAAAAACAAACAAACACAGACCTATTTACTGTTGGAAAATCTGAGTAGACGCCACAGAACAAAAACCGAGATTTAATGTCTACAACAAAATGTGTAAATATTTGATTTATTCCTATATTATGTCCATGATAGATTATTTTGACAGGCAAGCTAATACAAACATATAAAAAAAAATGTTGAACAGAGTCCAATGGAATTATTTTGAAATAGAGAAACTAGGACCTTAATGCATTCGTAGGCTCAACGCGAGTTGAGTTCCTTTTCCTAGCCTTAGTAACAACAACGATTCCTTTTCTTCAATATAAATTTTGAATACAGAGAAATAAGGGAATACCCATGACTCTAGTGCCATAGCGAAATTCTGGTAATTATATTAGTATCGGAACAGACAGTTTGAGTACATGTAAAATCGAAATGTCTAGACTATAATAATTCTTTCAACAATAGGTGGTACTCGAAAACCTAGAGATGAAACTCGTTGCTAGTTACTGCGCCATTCCGAGTGCATATGACAAGGACTGTAGTTCTATATCAAGGAAACATTCATTACATAGTTGTTCAAAACTCAAAAATCGAATATGGACCCTCTTATAATACTGAAAGCGATAATAGAACAAATTGGAATGGAGGATTGGGCGGAGCCATGATTTCCATTTCCTAGAATCTATACAGTTAAAGTTGAGAAGAGATGAGCTCAGAACCCGAATACATTTTTTAATAACAGAGGGGGATATCTCGAACTTGCATGGAATGAAGCTCTGCAAAAGAAAACATACCCCGAAAATATTAATAGCTTGTAAATGAAAGAAAGGTAATGAAACTTTAATAGCATGGACAATGCTTGAACCAACGGTTTAATTGTTCCAGAGGAATACGCATCTTCTGTGCGCAATCTCATATCCTTGCCTTCTCGCTTTCTATCTGATAGATGATCGAATGAGAAAGGAGAGTGCAGTAAACCCCTGATGGGTACCTCACA
Organism: Picea engelmannii; assembly: GCA_009831015.1. Taxonomy (NCBI): domain Eukaryota; kingdom Viridiplantae; phylum Streptophyta; class Pinopsida; order Pinales; family Pinaceae; genus Picea; species Picea engelmannii. The sequence continues at coordinate 178,890 of ML776920.1, read as the reverse complement.
TCAACAAGGCCCATCATTAGTGACTTATACCAATACTTTAAATGAAAACGAAGATAAATAAGAAAACATAGATAGTAAAGTAACCATTGAAATCAAATAAAGTAGATGACATTGTTAGTTTTTCTTAATATATATACAATACAAGTCGAGCTATGTCAAAGACTTGCTTAAACCTGTCCAGGATCGAACTCACAGAAAATAATGAGGGATCAAACAGTCAATGTAAAGATTTGTCATAACTAGACCCCGAGGGTTCACCTTGCAGCTTACAGGAATCTAAGTAAATGAACCGATGGAGAAACATGCCCATCACAAAGGAAAAGACAAGAAGAAACATGGAGGGACACATAGAGATTTTAAAAAAAAAAAAATAATAATAATAATCTAATGAAACATCCTAGGCATTCAACATGGTACCACGACGTATAGCCATAGGGTAAGACTTTGAAGGAATCAAAATTTGGGGCTCAGCGAATACCTAAGTTCCTTTTCTTTTTCCCGGAGATTTAACTGGTATTTCTTGGGAAAATAACGAATAGACAAAGTTCCACGACTTTTAGGAAAACATGGATGAACAAAGAGCCCAGATGATTTCAGTACAAGAACTAAACCTAAAGCATAGTAAACTTTAACGATATGGGATAATGTATCTAAAATCAGAAAAGAGCAACAAAATGAGATGACCATCGCCGTAATAAACTGTTGAAGACTCTACTTGATGTTTAATAAACTATTAAAAATTACGCGGAAGGACATGGTCGACTGGTTCGCTGAGTAAGTGACCTCCAGAATGATAGTCTTCCCACTCTGAAGGATTTATATACAGAGATAATGTCAAAATAGAAGTATACAGGAGAAACGTCAAAATAGAGATACACGAGAAAGATTGATAACCAGAAACATCCGCGAGACCTTTTTCCATATGAAAACACAGAGCCAAAAATGAAAATGGATTGGTAGTCAATGGATGACCGTCATCTAGTCACAAAGTTGTTTAATGAGGGTTGTACATAAATGTCGTAGTTAGGGAAAGGTGGCGGATCTTTGGTAGGGAATTTTAAAACACACGATAGTGTCAAAGGAAATGCGTTCAGAACACTTTAATTATCTTGGACGGAAGCCATTAATCCATTACAATCGTACCCAAGATAATTCACCTCATATCTATGGAACAATCGTGATGGCAGATAGTCTGGCACTTCTTTTTTTTAACCCTTACTTCAGTTCTGTTTAGGGTTCCCTCGCGGTCATCGAATTTGGTTAAAAAAAAAAAAGAAACCTTGTGCTAGAGATGGTCCGGATAGGAATGACTGCGAGGCTTAAGTATTTAGAAAGTATAACTAACCTTAGAAAAACACCTTATAGGTCATAAAGCTCACACGGGAGAACTGTCACACTATCTGAAATACATTAATTTAGTATCTGTCTCTTTTTTCGAGGAAATCATGTTATCACCTCAGGATTTAAAGTTGCCCATATGTGGATACCCCATGGTAAGTCTTACTTGTGCAAATGGGGCATAATTTATAGTGACATACCTATGAACATAAATAATTTGGTGATGTCATAAGCTTGGACTATATTATGGTAGCATTTCACATTCATATATAAATATAATTAGTCCTTGTGGAGGTCGATGGTATAGTTTATATGAAGCATCGATATGGACTATTATTTAATTGCAAATAGATCCCTAATTGATTTCAAATTTATCCACCACCCTTGTGGTTATGTTTAGTTAAAGTCCTTAACGAAGAAATGAAATTTAATGTCCTTAAGAGGAAAGAAGGGAAAGAAAATAAATAAATTAAAATTTATGACATTTTAGGGAAACATTACATATGGTATTGGAGCAAAGGTTATAGCACTTGGACCTTGAACAGGGCCACCTAATTTGTTAGCACATAATTCTGTTTATGAAAAACTAATAAACTTTTGTTGTTGCAAACAAAAAATCATCTTCTGTTTTGTGTTAATCATGGCAGCACAAGATGATGTAAAAATCAGACTTGATGGGAATCCTGAAGAAGGGCTTCCTGAAAATCAAAGACAAAATAGCGACGGAAGATCACCTACCGAAGTTCTGGAAACAATGAGAAATCTCATTGTTGAGATGTAGTTTTTCAAAGCTGATAATGAAAAACTGAAGAAAGCATAGCAAAGGCAGCAGGAAATAAATGAATTCTTGTTGCGCAGTATAGTGACAAAGAAAATCCCAAAGGACGATAACAATGAAGAAGAGGTCAGCAAAAGGGCCCCCAAGAACTACAGGCCTGTTGAAGAAAAAGGAAACAGTTTGTTTGAAGGTACACCTTCAACTGAGAATAAAACAAAAGCAGACAGAAAAAGAAAACAAATAGACCACCTTGAAGGAGAATTTAAGAAAATTAAACTAGCTACATTGATGGAGAATCTAGAACAGGAGAGGAAGCTGAAGCATGATTATTAGACATCAAAAAATATTTCTATATATACAACTATTCCAACAATATGAAGGTTAGAATGGGCATTTACAATCTGAAAGGAAAAGCTAGCATTTGGTGGAAAGATCTGAAATTGGCCAAAGGCCTAAAAGGGAAACAGATGGAATGGTCCGACTTTAAAAAATATTTCAAGAAATAGTACTTATCCAAAAGATACTATGAAAGGAAAACAAAAGAATTCTATGAATTACGACTTGGTCAGATAATGATGGAGGATCTTATAAACAAATTCCTGGAATTACTATGGTTTGTACCTTATATACGAAAGGACAGGGTAAAAATCCATCGGTTCCTAAGTTGTTTACCATAGTCTTACAGGGATAGAATTGAGTTTCACAACCCCAAGTCCTTGAGTGAAGTATTAAAAAAAACACGAATGTGCTACGACGAGTACAAACAACGAGGAGATATTCCCAAAGCTTGGAAGGACAAGAAACAAGACCGAATGAACCAACAGAAGAAGGTATACCAACCAACTTCGTATCAGAATGCAACAAAAAGATTTACGAGGAAAGACTTTCACTCCAATAATCCAAATACGCAAGGTAGCGATAAACCAGTGAACCTAGGAACGAAGAAGTTTGGAGACAACCCCCTCAAACCATTAAAGTGTTGGGAATGTGGAGAATCTCATCTAAGGAGGAACTGTCCACATTTCAATTCAGCAAACAGAACTAATGTTCACAATTGCAGGAAGCCTCGATGGTGAGTGATGTGGGCATAAGATTGCATCAAATCAATGTAGCCATAGATGGTCGGTAAACTGACCACCAGTCCTCTGTGGTGGAAATTGAAGGTAAATAACACTCAAATTTCTATTTTAATTGATCCTGAAGCTACGTTAAGTTATATCACTACTGGTATAATATAGTCAAATAGACTTAAGAAAATGAGACATGTAAAATCATGGTTGGTACAACTCACAATAGGAACTAAAAGGAAAGTGGTTGACTTTATTTCTGATTATGAGCTCAACTTATATGATAAAAACATAAGAACAAATCTTAACATTCTACCACAAGGATCTTGTGATGTGATTATTGGAATGAATTGGTTGGGAAAAACACAAAGAAACACTAGATTGTTGTACAAAGATACTTAAGTATAAAGATGATTATGAAACTACTAAAACAACCCAAGGTATACCAAAACCAATATGAGTTAGGCAAGTCACAACAATGCAATTCAAGAAATGAATGAGAAAGGGTTGTCAAGTTTACGCTATCTAAATAACTAATCTGTTAGAAAAACAAGATAAGACCAACTTGGGAGACTTTGTTGTTCTACGGGAATTCAGAGACGTGTTTGTTGATGAAATACATGGATTTACCCCTAGAAGGGAAATAGACTTTCCCATAGATCTGCTACCTGGCTCAAACCCTATCTCTAAAGTACCTTACTGAATGAGTTTCCCAAATTGACAGTATTAAAAAAATGCAGTTACAAGAATTGTTGGACAAAGAGTATATCAGACCGAGTGTTTCACCATAGGGAGCACCAAACCTCTTTGTGAAAAATAAAGATGGTACTCTAAGACTATGTAGTGATTATAAACAATTAAACCTCAAGGAAAAGTACCCCTTACCTTAGATAAATGATTTGTTCAATTAAGTGGGTGGGGAAAAGATCTTTTCGAAGATGGATTTACGATTTGGTTATCCCCAAGTTAGGTTAAAAAGATAGGGACATAAGCAAAACAACTTTTCAAAAAAAATATGAATGTTACAAATTTGACGTTGAAGTTTGACATATCAAGAGAAAGGAAATAAAGTAGATGATGCCTTAAGCAGAAGTGTACACGGGTTATTTGAAATGAATGTCAGCAGAGCAAAAAGTGATCTGGAATAAAGACCGCGGGTATAAATGATGAAAATTACACTAAGATAGTGACAGAATTACAAAACACTACAGCCAACTCAGACAAACCAGATTTGAGTATCGACAAAAATGGCCTATTACGAATTAAAAATGGACATTACATACCAGATTCAACAGATTTAAAGATAACAGTCTTGGATGAAGTGCATATGAAACCACATTTTGGTCATTCTGGATACCAGAAGACGATAACACCACTTGGAAAATTATTTTATTGGCCTAATATGAAGGGCGAACAACAGAGTACTTAACTAAGTGTCAATATTGTCAACAAGTAAAAGTCAAACACCAGCATCCAACCAATGTATTACAACCCTTACTGATACCGAAATGGGAATGGGGAACTATATTGCCGGTCTTTGTTACAGGTTTTCCTAAAACTCAGAAACATAATGATTCTACTATGGAGGTAATCAATAAACTTTGAAAGTTTGCATACTTTATTCCTGGAAAGTCTACTTTTAAAACTATTAACATCGTTGAAATATTCATAAAATAAAATTTTAGACTGCATGGCATTCCTAAAATGGTGATTTCGGATAGAGACGTAAAATTTACCTCTGCGTTTTGGGAAGAATTGTTTGTAGGGTTAAAAACTAACTTGAATTTTAGCACAAGTTATCATCTAGAAACAGATGGAAAAATTGAACGAACCAACCAAACCATATGCATATACATAATAACAAACCAAGCAAGTGGGAAGACTACCTACATGTGGTGGACTTTGCATACAACAATGGTCACCAACTTCGGCTAATATGAGAGATCACGTCTATTTCAAAAGTCAAGACCAGAAGAAGTTCGCTAAAGCTAGGGAACTGTGCTAAGTTGGAACCCAGGTTTTGTGGTTCTTTCAATATCTTAGCTCGAATTGGACCCCTGGCATATCAACTTGCACATCTTGCCAATATAAAATTTCATCATGTATTTCATGTTTCTTTGTTAAAGAATTATGTTCATAACCCAAATCATATGATCGATTGGAACTTGGTGCATATGGAAACAGGAGGCGAGTTCCAAGTGGAACCTCCCCGCATTCTGGACTAGAAAGAAATTGTACTTCGGAACAAGAGTCGTCGCCCAGGTAAAGTGAAAAGGAAGCACTTTATCCCCAGGGAGGCCACTTGGGAGTTGGAGGGAGACTTGCAAAAAATCTTATCCAATCCTGTTCCAAGAAAGGAATGAACACTGAGGACAATGTTTTATTGAAGGGGGAAAGGATGTAACATCCCCAAAAATAAATTATTTTTGGAATTTGGAATTCTTAGGAAAATTATTTCTGTTTTTGGTAAATTCGAAATTGGAAAAATTTTGCCATTTATGGCAATTCTAAATTTCGAATTTGGTTAAATGTAATTAATAATTATGACTGTTGGGTAGAGATTTGATTTGACCCAACTAACTATTTGATTATGACACTTGTATGAAAACAAAATATTTTATATTTATTGCAGGAGGACAAATGGAACAACCATGTTAAAATCAGCTTACCATGACTCCATGAGTGGGGAACATGTTGGAACTACCTCAGGGATGATTGTTACAAGTGGAAAATCAGGGATTTGGCCATTGGCAGCCCCTGAAAATCAGGGATTTAGGAAGCTGCGAAAATTCCCAAGGGAGGGAAAAAAAGACCTAGGCAAAAAGATTGTTTTGATAAATAACAGATGTGAGGAGGTAGGACACGACCATGCATGCTAGGGAAGGAATTACCTCTTGTTGTTATGAACACTATATTTGAAGTGTGAGCAAAGGAGGAGTATGCTGGGAAAATAACTGTTGAGTACTTGCTATTATGAGCACTAATTTCTGAGTGTGAGGAAAGGAGAAGGATATTGATAGAGGAAGACATTGCTGAAGAGGATATTCAAAGTTTTACCTCATGGATTTATGGTCAGGCTAGGGGGTGAATAGGACAAGTGATATTGACTTCCCTATTCTATGGTTGGGAGGAACGTGGTTGTTCCCTTTGTCTTCCCTGCAAAATAGTTCAGATATGTTAATCAACTCCTTCTCTATTTGGATTATTATATATCTGTTGTAATGCATGTGTTAATTCTAAACTGAATTATTTCCATCTTTGTTTAAAAGATTAAATGCTGATATGGTACATCTGTTAATTCTGAACTGAACTATTTCCATCTATGTTTAAATGATTAAAATGATGATATGGTACATCTGTTAATTCTGAACTGAATTATTTCCATCTCTGTTTAAATGATTAAAACGTTGATATGGTACATCTGTTAATTCTGAACTAGATTATTACCATCTAGGATTAAATGATTGAGTCACTGAATTGATATAGTAACTGGGAGGTTTCTTCGAGTGAACGGAGCATAAATATTGATGGAATCCCCTTCAGTTCCAATTCAGAATGACTCTTACAATTAGATTTAATTCTAAACAAATGCTAGATCTTAGCTTTTAATGGTTATTATAGATTTTAAATAATTATGCATGGTTAAGTTTGTGGTAGTAATCACCTTTGTAAAAGGAAAAATATAGTACTACTATGGGATAGTAAGAATAGGATAAATGAAAGTGCATTGATTTGTTTTCTGATTCAGAACTGCCTATGTGTGAATACCTTTGGAAAATAAGTTTAGATACAGAGCCTTGATATTCTTCTACAGGTAAAATATGAAGGTTATTTCTTTTACTTATCAAGACCCCATTTCCACACAGGGCTAGAATTAAAACTGGTACAAGAACTAGTATTCCATGAGATAAATATATCTATAATTTAAAAACAAAAAAACACAGGCCTATTTATTGTTGGAAAATCTGAGTAGACGCCACAGAAGAAAAACTGATATTTAATGTCTACAACAGAATGTGTAAATATATGATTTATTCCTATATTATGTCCATGATAGATTATTCTGACACACATGCAAATACAAACATATAAATGAAATGTTGAACAGAGTCCAATGGAATTATTCTAAAATAGAGAAACTAGGACCTTAATGCATTCGTAGGTTAATGCAGTTTGAGTTCCTTTTCCTAGACTTAGTAATAACAATGATTCCTTTTCTTCAATATAAATTTTGAATACAAAAAAAAAGGGAATACTCATGACTCCAGTGCCATAGAGAAATTCTGGTAATTATATTAGTACTGGAACAGACAATTTGAATACATGTAAAATTGAAATGTCTAGACTATAATAATTCTTTCAACAATAGGTGGTACTCGAAAACCTAGAGATGAAACTCGCTTCTAGTCACTGCGCCATTCCAAGTGCATATGACAAGGACTGTAGTTCTATATCAAGGAAAAATTCATTACATAGTTGTTCAAAACTCAAAAATCGAATATGGACCCTCTTGTAATACTGAAGGAGATAATAGAACAAATTGGAATTGAGGATTGGGCAGAACCATGATTTCCATTTCTTAGAATCTACAGAGTTAAAGTTGAGAAGAGATCAGCTCGGAACCCGAATACCTTTTTCAAGAATAGAGGGGGATATCTGGAACTTGCGTGGAACGAAGCCTTGAAAAATAAAACATACCCCGAAAGTATTAATAGCTTGTAAATGAAAGAAAGGTAATGAAACTTTAATAGCCTGGACAATTCTTGAACCAACGGTTTAATTTTTCTAGAGGAATACTCATCTTATGATGCGTAAGCTCAGATCCTCGCCTTGTCGCTTGCTATCTGATAGACGATTGGTTGAGGAGGTAAAGTGTAGTAAACCCCTGATGGGTACATCGCATCGACAAGGCCCAAAATTAGGGACTTATACCAATAATTTAAATGAAAACAAAGATAAAATAGAAAACAAAGATAGTACAGTAACCATTGAAATCAAATAAAGTAGACGACAATGATAGTTTTTCTTAATATATAGACAATACAAGTCAAGCTGTGTCAAAGACTTGTTTAAACCTGTCCAGGATTGAATTCACATAAAATAACGAGGGATCAAACATTCAATGTAATTATTTGTCATAAAAACACCCCAAGGGTTCACCTTGCAGCTTACAGGAATCTGAGTAAGAGAACCGCCGAAGAAACACACCCATCACAAATGAAAAGACGAGAAGCAACATAGAGGGACACATATAGATTAAAAAAAAAAAAAAATCTAACAAAACTTCCTATCACTCAACGTGGTAGCACGACGTAGAGCCATAGGGTAAGACTAAGGAGGAATCAAAATTTATGGAACAACGAATACCTAAGTCCCTTTTCTTTTTCCTGGATATTTAACTCGTATTTCTTGGGAAAATAACGAAGAGATAGAGTTTCATGACTTTCGGAAAAATAGGGATGAACCAAGATCCCAGATGATTTCAGTACAAGAACTAAAACTAAAGCATTGTAAACCTTAACGATAGAGGATAATGTATCTAAACTCAGAAAATAAGAACAAAATGAGATGACCATCGCTGTAATAAACTGTTGAAGACTCTACTCAATGTTTAATAAACTGTTAAAACTTACCCAGAAGACGAACATGGTCGACTGGTTCACTGAGAAAACGACCTCCAGAACGATAGTAATCCCGCTTTGAAGGATTTATACACAGAGATAATGTCAGGAGCAACGTCAAAATAGAGATACACGAGAAAGATTGATACCCAGAAACATTTGCGAGACCTTTTTCCATAGGAAAACACAGAGCCAAAAATCAAAATGGATCGGTAGTCAATGGATGACTGTCGTCTAGTCACAAAGTTGTTTAATGAGGGCCTATACCTAAATGTCGGAGTTAGGGTAAGGTGGAGGATCTTTGGTAGGGAACTTTAAAACACACGATAGTGTCAAAGGAAATGTGTTCAAAACCCTTTAACTATCTTGGATGAAAGCCATTAATCCATTACAATCATACCCAAGAGAATCCACCTCATATCCATGGAACAATCATGATGGCAGATAGTTTGAAACTTCTTGTTTTTAACCCTTACTTCAGTTCTGGTTAGGGTTCCCTAGCGATCATCGAATTTGGTTAAGAAAAAAAAAGAAACCCTATTCTAGAGATGGTCCAGATAGGAATGACTGTGAGGCTTAAGTATTTATCAAGTATAACTGACCTTAGAAAAACACCTTACAGGTCATAAATCTCGCATGGGAGAACTATCACACTATCCGAAATACATTAATTTAGTATCTGTCTCTTTTTCCGAGGAAATTGTGTTATCACCTCAGGATTTAAAGTTGCCCATACGTGGATACCCCATTGTAAGTCTTACATTCATGCGACTAAGGAATAGTCTCATGGGACTGTGTCTTGTCCTTGGGGGGGTTAGAGCATTGTTGAGCATCGCCTGAGCCCCCACGGGCATGCCTAGGGCTTGGTCGTGGGGGCTGGGGCGATGCTTGACATTGCCCCATCCCCCCTGCGGCTAAGGCACAATCCCATGGGACTGTTCCTTAGTCGTGGGGGGGATGCCGCAATGTTGGGCATCACCCCAGCCCTCACGGACAAGCCTCTGGTGCACCCAAGGCCTGGTCGTGGGGGCTAGGGTAATATTTATAATATAACATAGTTATATGTTATATAACATATAACATTGTTATATGTTATATGGTATATAGCATTGTTATATGTTATATAACATATACCATATGTTATATGTTATAACATATAACATACGGTATATGTTATATAACATATAACCTAGGTTATGTGTTATATAATGTAACATCCCGCTCTGGCGCACTGACAAAATTTATTCTTTGAGGACACTTGCTCGCAAGTGATCTGTATTTTTATGATGATAAACCACTTATCCTTGATGATGATGCGTTATGATTGATGATAGATGTTTTACTATTGTTGTATACAGGTGCTATTGACTCGGTTTATTTGAGTGTGCAGGGTTTTTGACCTGAGGATGCAGAGGCATTGGTGGAACCCCCTTGGACTCCGGACTGAGTCAGGGAGTGTGCTTTTTGGGTTGATTCATTTACGGTGATATTGCTTTGTTTTATTGATATGATATTGATTTTATGATATGTTGTTGACGTTCTGACACGATGGTTGATGATGCAGGCTGACGATAGCTTGCCGACCAGACTCACATATGGAGTAAAGGGGCCACGCATGAATTCCATAGAGGTTGAGGGAGAGGTGTGGGCAGCAGCCCTGCCACAGCCTACTAGAACTCCCACCGTGGCTCGAACTGTAGGTTAACGATTACCTAGTTCGAGAGGATCCACGATGCCGTGAGGGAAGACTGTGACAGTCACTCACGATGATTCTAAGGGGCACACAATAAGGCGGGGGCCTTATTCCATAGAGCCCTTAGTCTCCCACAAGTTCACCTAGCGGAGTGTTGACTCCTGGGGTTATAGATGTCTACCAAACAGTCAAGTCAGCGAGTGGCACCCTTGGAGCACGTGGTGCATCCTGAAGGGCACATCGCGCAAAAAAATACAAGTCAGCAAGTGGAATCCTTGGAGCACGTGGTGCATCCTGAAGGGCACGTCGCGCAACAGAAGAAAACGAGGCGAGTGGCACCCTTGGAGCACGTAGTGCGTCCTGAAGGGCACGTCGCATTGATGATGATGATGAGACAACCTAGGTGACCCTAAGACCTTAACACCTGATAAAATTCTTAAAATGACTCCCCTAATGAATTGTCGCCTAGTTCAATCTAAACCTAAATCTAAAACATCTCAAAGATAAAATTCTGATAAGCCCTAAGAAAAGATCCTACAAAAATAAACATAAGGGCATAAACTAAAACCCTCCTATGTGTTAGTTAAAGCCTTCTTAAACTAAGGGGGGGTAAAGTAATGAGGGGGATAAATTAAGTGAAACCCATGGATTTTAAATTATAAAGAAGAATTAAAATTATTAAAGTGTGGGAGTATAAAAGCTAGGATTTTAGAAATAAAATGAAAAGATTAATAAGTGCTTTATCATTTTGGGTTTTAAAAAAAATAAAAAAAATAAACAAAATAAAAAAGAGGAAGGGAACAATTAATAGAAATAAGGAAACTTGTATTAAAGGAAACTTAATATTGGAAAGTAGGAGACATAGGGTAAAAAGAGAAAAGGAATCAACATTTAACGAGTTACTAAAAATCAGAAACCTCATTTTAGGAAAGTTATTAAAAGCATGAGAGGGGATATAGGAACCCTAGGAGTAATTTTAGGAGCGATTAAAGGGGGGGTGAGGGAATTGAGTCTTTTAATTATTAAAAAGAAATGAATTTTTGGAGAACCGTGGGGATTAGTGACACTTGGACGGCAATGAATTTTTAGAGGTTTGTCATAAAAATTTAATTAATAATGATTTAGGAAAGTAGGTGGGTCTCAAATTTCTATAAAAGAAGGGGAAAAGAAGGAAGAAGGGGATGAACGGTTAGCGTAACATTACGTTGCCGGATTGAGTCTTGACTGTTTTCTTGTGAGGAGTTGGGCATTCCTCAGCTGTATTGGAGTGGTAGCTCAGCCTTGGAGGTGAGCTGAGAAGCTAGTGTTATCTCTGTCTCTTGTGTGGCCCCTTTGCGGCTCAGGGGGATAAGGGGGAAGCAGAGTACCCCTAGAATTGGCTAAGAGGTACCGGTGAGTCCTCTACGGTCGGTAGGTGGGAGCGGCACGAAGTGCGGGACGCGGCATGGAGCGTGGGACGTCATCCGAAGCGGGCGAAAGGCAACGATATGATTTTATGTCTGGTAGAATATAGCACATTATGACTTATGCTGGGATTAGGATGTTGGTTGTAAAGGGATTAAATGGCTGTTTTTATTGTTTACTCTGCGTTTGTAGTTGTAACTTCTATAATGGTTGTTTTCATAAAAAAAAGAAAAAAAAAAAATTCTCTTGGTGACAAGTATTCGTGTGGCAGTTCATGTACAATTTATATACTATTGATTCTGGTGTATGAAAACAATTAACACGCCAGTGAAGAACCCCATGATAAATGTTGGTAAATATCCTTATTCCTGTATGATATCCGAGTATGATCAATACTTCCAATAGTAAGTGAGTGTTGCTATGATCTTATTACCCCTGGGTTGGCTCCAAATAAAAATAAAAGAAGCCCACTAATTTCAGGACAACACATAATCAATTGTCTCATGGATTATCTTTTAACGCCTTTGCTGCAGCGCCCTAAATCAACCTTATACGCTGAAATTCCCGGGTGGAAGGCGGAAGGTGCTTATTAAAGGGTTTACTAAGCCAATTGTTCTTCTTTCTTCCTGTAGCGGATAAAGTTTTTGCAACTAACGCCACTTAAGAAAAGTTCTAGTTCCTTATGTTCTGCTTTGATGCATTTGAAGTTCAGTCTGGTTCAATTTGTTCTACTTCCTAAGGGGTCATTATAGTCTGGCTTACTTGTGCTTTAAGGATTTCTGTCCCCTTTTACTCTCGATGTTTCTAGTGATTAATCTCTAAGTCTATCCCTTAACGGTGAAGAGAGAAACGCATATTTTTACCAGCGTTTCTTGCTGGATCCTTCACCCGAGCTTGCTAGGCATTTTAGTTCTGTCCTTCTGAAGTGGCAAGGACTAGTTCTTAGCCAATTCCTCGCCACGAGGTACCTTCCTGTTGCTTCATCTGAACAGTTTAGAAGGCTTGGTCCGTAGGATTTGCTTGAGCGTGGAGCTCAAATTTTGTTGGCGGGTTCTACTGAGATACCTTGATTGTTTACTCATTTTCTGCTTCGCTAATTGAGGCCTCTTTGCGTAACCAGTTTATTGTGCCTACGTGAGCTCGTGCTAAATGTTAGCAATAACCGTTCGCCCTTGCCTCTGTAAATTCCCCTGCAGGACTATGTAGAAACCTGTACAATTCGCCTCTGCCGCCGGGAATAGAACCTCTATTTTTCTGCCTCTGCCCTGCGTTAAACCTCACCATTTACTTCCCACCTCTGCAGTTCGCGTGATGTATGGCCGCGACAGGGAATCTCTAGATACGATCTGAACTACTGCCAAATGTTTCGTGATTCTGGCCTGCGTGCAGCGTTTTCCAATCGACCGTATGGCATGCACCCACTGTCGTCAGTTGCGTTACTAGTTGTGCTTCCACCTGGCATAAGGTTGGGCCGCTAAACTCCTTACTGTTGCCGATGGCACGTGGAGGGTAAGGCTTATTTCGGTCTGAAAACCCCATGGCAGCGTGCATTCATAGTTTAACTTAAGAAAGTTGGTTAATAAAAACAAATAAGTGGTAATGGTTATGGCTGGCCACATGTCAACGTAGGTTTTATCTTTGTATTACAAACTGGAGTTTTAATCATTATCCAATAACTTATGAACTGTATGGTAAACGTAATTTTCTGCGAGTTTATTTTAATACCAGATAATGTGGTTATCATGTATGGTTTGGCGCTGTCGTTTAATATAGGATGCTTTTCTTGTTATAATATTGATTTAATTTGATCGTTGTCATGTTTGGGGATAAATTTGTAATATTATCGTTGTCATAATTGGGGTTAATTTGTAGTTTAATATTAAGTAGTTTAATGTTAGGGTTTAATGTTATGATTTAAAATTATGGATTAATATTAAATGGTCAATATTATTGTTTAACATTGTGGTTAATATCTAGGTTCTCATATTTGGTATTAATATTATCATTTAATATTAGGGTTTTAGGATTGCTAGGATAATATTTTGGTTTCAAGACTGACATTTAATATTATGGTTCAGTTATAGATGTCGATTTATGGTAATGATATTATGATTCCCTTGTTGATGGTAACCATTTAAGTGAACGTTATTATCATTTTAATTGTTAGGTTATGGTATTCTGGGAAGCAAAGATTATGGCGATGTTATGGTAAATTAATTAATGCACTTTATTACGACTAGGATGGTATCTCGTCGTTTAGTGAAAATCAATGGATGAATGTCTGATGTTTAAGCTTGTGGACTTGAAATAGGAAAAGGAAGAATGTTATGGCATACATATGTCATTGAATAATTTTCTATAAAATTCGTAATTGTAATATATGGTTTTGAAATATGAAATTGTATTGTTCTTACCGTATAAACAAGATTGCAAGATTGGAGTTGAATGTATGACCTTTATTTATTTCAGTGTTATTGAAATTTAGAAATGAAATGATATGGTTATATTATTGTGATGTTAGTGTAATCTCTTGATATTGATAAGACACACATGGTGGAACGTCCTGGATTTATGTACAATAAATTACTCGGAGTTAGTAATTGAGGGTTGTTGAGTCATTGATTAATGTTGAACTTGGGATTCGTTGTCGGAGTCCTTCTGTCACACGCCTTCCGTAAAGGATGTAGTCGCCCTTCTTGTTTATGTTGTACTTGATAGTATTCAGCTGGTGGCTTGGTCTGTTGTGTTCATCTTGCTGGCGTCCTGTTCTAGGTCGGGTTACTAGTTTCTGCCTGAGCAGTCGACCAGGAGCCTGTCTAATCTTCTTTCGAGAAGACATAAGACTAAAATCCCTGCTTTTCTTGTACAGAAATAGTAAACTCTCCTGTTCGATTCTTCTGTCAATGACCGTACTGTACTTAACACCTGGTGTCGTTTTCTACTTACAACTACTAGTTGTACGCCCTATGTCCAGGGGCGTTATTTGCTTGTTGTCACTGTGATATGTCGAGTTCGTCTTGTTGTGTCATATTGCTTGCATCTTGTTCTGGGTCGGGTTACTAGTTTCTGCCTGAGCAGCCAGGAGCCTGTCTAATCTTCTTATGAGAAGACATAAGACTAAATGCCCTGCTTTCCTGTGCAGAAATAGTAACCCTAACACCATGGTTTCTTCCCTCTGTGTTCTTACTGTGGACCCTAGTATGTCTTAATGTCTATGTCGTATGCCTTATGCCTATGGTCATATATTGTTGCAGTTACTCATTGTGTGCCTTCAGTCTTCTTGTGCTGAACCTCGTGGTTGCATCTTGTTGGTTTTCGATTGGCGACGTAGAGTCAAGTGTGTTTGTTACTTCCACACGCGCGCACACACCTTAAACAAAAAAAAAAAATTGCACCTGTTCTCAGAGTTGTTGTCATAACGAGGAGGTTATTTACATATAATATATAACCTAGGTTATATATTGTAACATATAACCTAAAAAACCATAAAAAAAAACCATAAAAAACTACACAAAAACTAAAAAAAGATTAAAAAGTTATATCTAAATTTAACTTTTTTGCCTTTTTTTTTTCAAAAAAGCTTAAGGATGTTTTGAGAAAAGTAGAAAACATCTATGTTTTTTAGAAAAAACTAGAAAACATGTAAGAATTTAACAAAAAACTAACCTCTAAAATGCTAAATTCTCCTCTTTGCTTGCTAAATTTGCCTCTTTTGCTAGATTCTCCTCTTTGCTTGCTAGATTCTCCTCTTTTCTTGATAGATTCTCCTCAGATATCTTCTCAATATTTTATCTTGCTCCAAATCCTAAAACAACTACTGCCCAAGATATAACAAAAGATAAAAAGATAAAAGAAGACTCTGTATATATAACACATATGATATAAATTATTGTTAGTATGACCAATGTGGGATAAACAAAAATTAGGTATATTGTCTACATATATACCTAAAATTATATGGATCATAAATATGTTTAATCAATGTGGGATGAATAGATAAATATGATAAATATTGTATTTAACATGTAAATAACAAAATAAAAGAGTAAAAATTGTTATTAATTTTTAAGGGAAAATAACTGAAAACAATTGGG
>ML776920.1:134171-162845 GCA_009831015.1 Picea engelmannii | reverse complement strand
AGGGCATTTAGAGGGAAAAGCTCATTATGCATGTTATTATAATGTCATAGGGACGATGATAATTTATATCATTATATGTTCTGAGAGAGAAGGGATGGCTTCATCAAATAAAGAAAATTGTATTTTTGATACATCAACAAATTCTTCGCATACCTCTTTTGTTGGGACTAGGAAATGCCATAGGAATGTTTGTAATATAAATGAGGCATCGTATTTTTCAGCTAGTCATAATTTTGATCATGGTGCACACAATTTTATTTAACATGTTCCTCATGAAATTCCTAAATCATAGGACTTTGAAGGAACCGATGATGAAGAGGAGGAATATGATGGTGATAAATCTAGTCAGCAATTTAATAGTAATGAAAATAATCAAAATGAAGGTCAAAGTGGAGACTATGATGAACATTTAAATGATTGGGATGAGAATTTTCCTCCAAGTGAAGAGTTTGAAAGTACAGATGAATATTTCCAAGGAACTAATGAAAATGATGGAGAAATTCTCTCAAGTGGAAATTTTAAAAGAAATGAAGATGATTATGATAATGGTGGACCAAATTCCTCGAGTGGAGAATTTAAAGACAAAAATGTTGGTGATTATGAATTTCCCACTAGTGAGGATTTTGAAGGTACTGATGAAGAGTTTACTCCAAGTGAGGATTTCCAAGGCACGGATGAGGATGGAGAAGAATTTCCCCCAAGTGTAAACTTTAGAAGCAATGATGACGATTATGACAATGATGGACAGTATTTCTTGAATGAGGAATTTAAAACAAACAATGTTGGTGCTGATGATTTCCCTCAAAGTGAATATTTTGAGGGTACCGATGAGGATAATGAAGATTTTCCTCCAAGTGAGGATATTGAAGCTATTAATGAGGATGAGGATGATGAATAATATCTTTGAAGTGATGAGTTTCAAGGTAGCGAAAAAGATTATGCCATTGGTGGTCACTCTTTCCCAAGTGATAAATTAAAAAGAAACAATGTTGATGTTGATTTTCCTCCAAGCCAAGATTTTCAAGATAATGATGAAGGTTTTCAAGGCACTAAGCAAGATGGTGGAAATTTTCACTCAAGTGAGGATTTTTAAAGCAATGAAGATGATTATGTCAATAGTGGACATAATGTTGATGATTATTTTTCTCCAAATGATTTTGTTGATGATGATGTTCTCAAACATTCAACTGCAACAAATGAAGGTGATCGACATTCTCTAGTTCAGTCTCCTGACAATGTTTTTCTTGATATTCCTTGTGGTGATAAGGAAAAAACTTCTAGTGAGGATGATGAAATAGTGGAGACATCACAAATAAAAATTGTGTCTAGGACCAAGATTAGACCTTTCTATTTTGATCCAAAGCATTCTAGTTATACAAGGTCTAGCAAAGAATTTCTCACTAAATCAATTTCCATAAAAGAATTGATTTCAAGTGAATGTTATCAAAAGAATTGGTGTAAAGCATGGACTACATGTATTCATTGAATAAAAGGAAGACATATTTGGAAATGAATAAAAGCATGAAAAATTCATACTTGACAGGGT
The DNA here is from genome assembly GCA_009831015.1 of Picea engelmannii. Taxonomy (NCBI): domain Eukaryota; kingdom Viridiplantae; phylum Streptophyta; class Pinopsida; order Pinales; family Pinaceae; genus Picea; species Picea engelmannii. The sequence goes on along the minus strand of ML776920.1, from coordinate 161,299 downwards.
GCATGATATCCACCAATACAGTGTATGATTATTGCATTGGGAATATTTTACTTTGTAGAAAGGCTTTCAAAAAGATTCACTCAATTGGTAATCTTCATCTATCAAGAATCCAGACAAGGTTGGAAAAAGATCCATCATTTTATTCAAAGGTACATCATGGATGAGAGAGTGGTCCATTCACAAAGACTGCATTGTCATGGATGTGTGATTTCTTTTCCAAACATGGACAGTGTATGCCTTATAGAGACACAATACATATTCCAAATAATGTTTCAAGGAGGGAAATCTACTACTCGTACAAATTATATGCTGAAGATGTTGAAGGAAAGGATAATTTTATTACATATGCACATTTTACAAGAACATGGAAGAAACAATTCAACAATGTCTGTATTCCTAAGAAGTCAAGGATGGGGATTTGTAGTATATGTGCTACTCTTAAATCAAGAAGAGATAAATTTGAAGGGGCCAAAAGAGGTATGTATTTACTATTTTTTTTTTTAAATTGAATTGTTATCAACTATGAAAACATATGATAAATATTTCCATTTTATGTCATGTGCAGATTCCATAATCAAAGAACTTCAAGAACATCAGAATCAACAATCAAGTTAAAGAAAAAAGTCGCACAAACATCGGAAGAAGTGTTATGATGGTCCAAACAAATATTTAGGTATGATAATTGATGGCATGGGTGGGAAGAAAACACTTCTACCACATTTTTTCCATACACCCAAAAATTTACAGGAAGATAATTTAATTTAGTTTCACTTGGTTGGTTGTATGGTTTTCAATGGAAAAATGTGACCAAGAGTTTACTTCACAGCTCCAAATATTCACAATGATGAAAATATGATCATCAACATAATTCATCATGTGCTCACTCACTCGTCTGGAAATATTCCTCAAGTTCTCTATCTACAGTTGGACAACACTAGTCGTAAAAATAAAAATCAAATTGTGTTTGGATATCTAAGCATGCTTGTTGAAATGGGAATCTTTCAAAAGGTGAAAGTTGGTTTCCTTCTTTTTGGACACAGTCATGATCATATTGATCAAATTTTCAGTCAGTTTTCCGTAACATTGAAGAGGAAAAATGTTGGAAGTCTACCATCATTGATTGAACGTATCAAGAAAGCATAGATTCCAGATCCTGTTTTTCATATATTAGAAGAAACTGTTCACATGCAAAGATTTATTCAAGGATATCATCGTCAAGAAAAATGTATTGACCAACTTAATGACATTAGCTTCCAACATCAATTTTGTTTGAAAAATATTGATGGGAAAACACTTATATGGGGAAAGAAATATTCAACTACTATAGAATGGGGGCCTTCATCAGGGTTATCACTTTTGAAGTTCATTCCATATCGTCCAATTTTTTTATAAAAATTATTTATTTTATAATCAGTTACTAAAATCCATAGTCCACGAAGGCGTAATAGAGATGTAGATTATTCGAAATGCCTGGAAGAAATTAAAAAGTCCATTAAGGATACATATGAGTACTTTGATGTTGTTGATTCTGTTTGGTGGGAGTATTTTTTCAATAGTCAAAGTGACATAATTTCAAGCTCAACAAATGAAGATAAAATGTTTAAGACTCCATTTCATTGGCCACAAAATATGCCAAATGAATCTGAAGAAACAAACATTGTTGAAGTTCAAGAATATCAAGGTGTTATTGAGATTACACAAGAAGAGGAAAGAGAAATGTATATTGGTTCGCAGAGGTCATGTGCACAACGTGAAGCTATGGAAGACCTTTACAAGGGTTTAGTACAAGATATTAAGGAGGGTAGTATGATTGCAGTTTTAGTGACTGAGGATCCACATGGTTATCCATTCTAGATTGGAAAGTTTATAAAGATTGATAAAGAAAATGATGATGTTGTTGCAATTGAAGTGCATTGGTATGCAACAAGTACACACCCATTTAATGGTGTGTACAAGACAGATATGGTGGTTGAGAAACATGTCAATAGAAAGAGAAAAATAAAGGGTCAAAATACAACTCGTTCTGGCACTGACCTCTTAAAATTAGACGATGTTGACATACTTTTTTATGACTTCAATTTGAAAAAGAGAGGAACTTTTCACTCCAATACAACAGAGATTATCAAGAGGTTTTTGCCGCAAGAAATAAATGCAAGATGGGAGTCTATTGAACATAGTCGTATATGTAAAATACATTTCACATCTGAAATGTTTGGCATGCATGTAGACTCAGATGGTGCATTCATCGAGAATAGAAAAGAGTATGGATCATCTACATATTCATCAGAACATTCATCTGAAGATAATGTAGACTCTAATGGTATTTCAAAAACCATGATTCAATATGAATAAATGTATGAAAGATTTTAAGAATTTTTGATCCATATGATGTTTGTATGGTAACTAAAAAAGAGCATTGAACTTACATATGATCTTACATGAAGTTATGAATATTTTGTTATGTTTTATGAATGATATGTTTTTTTATGATGGATAATATAATAAAAGTTCTTAGCTCATGTGTTTTGAATATGGTCAATATAACAATACTTTTAAGAAACTATTTATGTTTCATTCAATGTAACTTGTATTTACTTTTTTATTGTTAAAAGGAAAAAAATATTAAAAAGTGACGTTGAATTTTTAAAGTATATTGTGATATTTTCACGGCATTATGTATTACCTTGTGCTTTGCGTGATGATAACATTTAAAAAGAAACATTTAAGGGTTGTTTTTATGATTTTGTTTATAGTAATGATGAGTTATTTTACCACATTATAAAAATTGGTCATTTTAATACCCCAATTTTAGAATGGGTGCTACCGGTAGCAGTACTTTTCAATTTGATGGTCGATTTTGAGGTTTTGGTTTTAATGGTACCAAGTGATAAAAATCTGATTTCAAATGATCTCAAAATTCAACGTTTTGAAAATAAAAAAAAAAAATCAAAAACATCTTATTCTTTTTTAGGTGCTGATTTAAAGTTTTTTCTAAGCTACAGTCTACATTTTGAAGGCGATGTTTGAAAAATGTTGTAATTTTGACCCCGTTTTAAAAACTGGTGCTACCGGTAGCACCACTTTTACATTTGGGGGTTGATTTTGATGTTTTTATGAAAACATATGGGTTTTTTGGGCCAGAGTTCTAGTTTTGAGGTCATAGTTCTCATTAAGTTGGTAACTATGTTAGTAATGGCCTTCAGAATTTCAGCAAAATTTGGTACAAAATCTCAGAGGAAGTTTATCTTACCAATAAAAGAATGGACAACATTTGTTTTTTGGGGATCTTGATTTGTTGAATGTCACAAACCCTCTTTGGATCAATTTTTATGCCTCCTACTGATATGATGTGGCCCAAAAGATTTCCTTCTAGCATGGCAAAGTGAGACTTTCTAGGATTCAGAGATATCCCATACCTCCTGTATTTCTTGAAAACTTGCTCCAAATGCTGCAAATGTTCCTCATCATACTTGGAGAAGATGGTAATGTCATCTAGGTATATGACCATAAATCTTTCTTTCTTCCCCACAAAAGCTATGTATATGGCCCTTTGAAAAGTGGCTCCTGCATTCATGAGACCAAAGGGCATCTCTTCATACATGAAGGTTCCCCATGGGGTGGTGAATGTTGTCTTTTATTTATCTTCCTCACAAACTAGTACTTGGTTATACCCAGAGTATCCATCTAACAAGGAAATTATAACAAGGAAATTATGTGTGCACCTACCACCCTCTGTAAAATATGGTCCATCTTGGGGAGGGGGTAATTTTCCTTCAAAGAACACTTATTTAGATTTCTAAAATCAACACACAAGAGTATCTTCCCACTCTTCTTTCTTATAGTTACTAAGTTGGCCACCCAATTGAAATACCTCAATGGTACAATAATCTTGGCATCCAACATTCTTTTTAGCTCTTTCTGAATTATGGACACTAACATGGGATTCAATTGTCTAATCTTCTGTCTGAATGGATTGGAGCCAGTTTTTAGAGGGATTTTGTGTTGGATGATGTCAGTATCAAATGTCTTCAAATCTTCATAGGACCATGAAAAAGTATCAACAAAATTTTTAATGAGACTGACATACCTATCTTTTTGTTCTGCAACGAATTCTTTGGACAACTTGATGATCTGGGGATTCTCATTGGTCCCAATATTGCACTCTACCACCTGCTCTTCTTGATTCTCCATGGCAGTTCCTTTGTAAACATCATTATTGTTGAACAATCTTTCCAAATGCACGATTCCTTTTGGAATATGATTGGTTTTCATCTCCACAATATCATGGCCAACCATTGTATTCAACAGATGAGAAGATTGTTGATCTTCTAATTTCTCATTTTCATCTTCCTGACTTTCTTGATCAATTGAGATATTGGAGAATTCATCAATGGTTTGATGAAAATCCAAATCATCACTAAATACTTGTTCATGCTTTATGTTGTCTAGTACGACTTCTCTATGTTTTCTTTCCACTTGATATTTAATATTTGAGCCAATGGGAGGCATGAACGTGCTGGCAGCTAAGTGCAGAGAATCAACTTTCTGATTCTTTTCTCGGGGAATGAAAGAGAGGTTAAATGATAGAAAGAAATTATTGATCAGATCCCATACCTCTTTTTTGTACTTCTCGAGCCTTTGTTGCTTAGTTTGATAGATATTCCTCACTTGATTAATGACCAAGTCAGAATCGCCAAAAAATGCTAAACAATCAATGGCCATGTTTTTGGCATCCCTCAATCCCAATACCAGAGCTTCATATTCAACTAGATTATTAGTAGTCTCAAAATCTAGCTTATAAGAGAGGGTTATAACTTTTTATGAAGGGGAAATAAGGAGAATACCTGCACCAAAACCTTCTTTTGATGAAGATCCATCGAAATACATCTTCCACACCTTGTTTTGTTGACCAGTCATTCGGTGATCTCTGTGTTGGTTGACTGACATTTCAGGTTCATCATCATTTAAATGAAAAATAAACAAACCCATCCCATCCTCAACATCATAAATGGGGTGATTTATTAGGTTTTTATGATCATTGACTATGTATGCTAGCCTTACCTCTCTATATAGCCTCATGTTTCCACCACCAAAGACCAGAATGGTGGCATATGTGCGGTCCATTTGCAATGATCCTCCAACCTTATTAGCCCAAGTTCTAGATAAGAGCATGCCAAACTTTGGGGGCGTGTCGGCCACCACAATGTCCATCACTGCACTTTTAATGGGTAATTGTGCAAGAGAAACCACCATATCCTTTATCAATCCCAAACATTTTACTTTATTAGAATAAAAGGAGTACATGTCTTGGTAAGGATTGGTAATATCGAGACCTAGTTCTTCCATAACAACTTTGAGCATGACATTGTGAGAGGCTCCTGATTCCATAAGACAGTTGTGCAAGATCTTATCATGGAGATTAAGAGATATATAGAAAGGAGGAGAAGAATCAAAGCCATCCTTAATGTGTGGACCCATAGTAATGGCTGGGTTTTCATCCTATAGACTAATGACATTAGAAGATACACTAGACGGAGTAGGTTGCAGAAATTTCATGATGGATTTCTTGAAAGTTTCATTTTTTAACAATTCTGTCAAAGGGGTAGGAATCTTGATATTTTCTCAGCTCATGTTCCAGGTTGAAAGAGGTTGGTGGCTTATCAACTTCCTTTGTTTCAGAGGGAAGAGGGTCTGACAGAGGAGATGACTAAGTTTTGGATGACAAACCTTTATTTGGATTTGGCCTGGGAAGGGCTTCTACTTGTTTTCCTTGATCAAAGGTGGTGGCCTTGGAAGCTCCATTTCTTGTCCTCAAATCGTATTTATCCTTGGGTTAACCTTGAATAGGTCCCTCCTCCCCTATCTAATCATCAAATTGATTTGATAATTGTGCTACCTCATATTCTTGCTGTATTAAGTGACTGGTATAATAATCTGTCTCATTGAAAAGCACAATAGTATCGTTCACAACATCATTGTCTATATCCATCTCCTTAATCTGATTGTTTTGGAAAGGGGCACTACCCTTTGATTTTTAGCAGTTCTTCTTTCTCTGTGCATTACTTGAGGAGAATCATTAGGCCTTCTAAATTGGTTCTGATTTCTATTACCATCCCCTTGAAAATGTCTATTTGGTTGTTTGGATTCCCAGTTTAGCTTAGTTATCTCAGAAGTCAGATCCTTCAAAGTCTTAGTCATCTCTTCAAGTTTGGGATCATATGCGACTGGGCTAGAGGAGGTAGGGGAATCCTCTCTCTGGTTTTTATTCTCTTTATCAGATCTAGTCTTTAATTTGTTTGATGCCAAAATAGTAGATTCAACTTCAATGGCTTCTTCCTGCATGGATAACAGTGTGTTCGATCTTCTCTCTCTCGGGAGCGAGAATTCTGCATCAAATGAATTATCATAAGTGATCTTGGCAAAGGCTTCAATTGGTTTGATTTCATCTAGGATTCTACCATACATTTTATGGAATCTCTTGGTGAAGTCTGAACTAGATTCACCATTCTTCCTCTTCAGAGCCCCAAATTCAATGATGTAATAGAGACAATATCTCCTATTTCCCCATTTCTTTATAAAATATTCATCTAATGCCTCAATATCTGCAACGAAGGATGGAGGAAGACTTTTGAACCATTTTCTAACCTCCCCATCTAGACCCTGTACAAATAACCTCATCCACACATATGAATAATCAATGTTAAAGTTGTGTGAAAAAATGTAAAAGTCTACCAGATGTTCTTCAAGAGTTATTTCACCTTCCCCATTATATCTTGGAAAATATTTTATGTAATATGTGGTTGGGAGTGCATGTAAAACTACAGGTAACACTAAGGGTGCATATCTGGCGGCAATTATGACATCCATCCTATTAACGACCATGGCTTGAATAATAGGGATATGGAAATTTGTGGGAGTTATAGGAGTGGATGCAGGATTAGATGTTGAAGTGGAATCAAGAGTAGGAAATGTTTGAGCCCCACTGGAATTATGATTCTCAGGAGTAGGAGATGTTTGAGCCCCGCTGGAATTATGATTCTCAGGGGTAGCAAATTCAAGTTGCTTGTGATGATGGTTTGAAGTATCTTCTTGGTGTGCATCTTTTCCCTTGAGTGGGTAAGTGTATTTCTGAGCTACAATGGATTTCCTTAGTTTCCTTTATATATTAGAGCCTACTGTATTATTCTCAAGGTTACAATCAACCTTCTTGGCTTTGTTTTTTTTAGATTTGGATCTTTTGAGTCCCTTTCTGGGTGGAAACATTTATTCTTTAAATTTTACTCAGTGAAGTCTCTGGGTGAAAGATGGCATTCTGTTTGTGTCGAATCTTTGTTCACCATCAAAGGCCAAATCTCATCAATTGTTGTTCTCCCAGGGAAAGATATTTTGTTACTCTGTTCCCCAGAAATGGTGCCAGAAGATGTTGGTCCTAAGGTCTATACCTAACTGCTAAAGGGAAAAGCTAGGCCACCTATCAGTGTAGAATAATTGTTTCTTTAACTTTGGTCAGAGGGTTATTCCATGAATACAAAGAAAAGGTTGGGTTAGAAGAATGATATGGATAAGGTTCCTCCTTGGCTGATGGTGCACTAAAGATGGACCAGTGAAATAATAGAAAACATAGAGAAACAACAAACTACTCAATGAATAATATGTTGTAAGAAGTTCAATACTCAAAATAATATTTCAAGACATAAACCATGTATCAAAACACAGTAACTCCCACAGTTTTCAAAGACAAATTTTCACCAAAGAATTAACTGTTTGATAGGTTGCATATCAGTAAAAATAATTCACACAATAGCTGAAAGGAAATGAAATAACGTTGCACAAATAAAAAAATGTATTCAAGATAAGAAATAAAACACATAAGAAGTTGAACGAAACATTGTCTTCAAGAATATGTTCACTAGGTAGAGATCTTTAATCCATGCATAAAATGAGTCCAACCCATATGTTGTATTTCTATTCTCTCCTTGAAAAATATGACCTTTACAATATCCAAAAAATAGCTATTTAAAACAGTTGTAGAGGATCCTGTCCTTAGGGGACTGGGACCTAAATTTAGGGAAATGTTCATAAAAACATTATTAACTTCACTGAGATGTTGAATTTAATCGACAAGAGTGGTTCTTATCTCACACAGAAGGTCACTCTTGCGTCTAATCTAGGAAAATGATGGACTTAATCAAAATAAAAATACATCTGTCTCTGATATAGAAATGATGCATGCTGAAGGAACTGAATGGCCGAAAATGGGCCTTGGAGTGACAGAGCAGAGTTATTTTGTCAAGAAATGACATGTCTGTGAGTTGTTGGAGGCTACTGGAGATAATCAACTATGTGAGAAGATCTTGATGAAGTGCATCTGGAACTAACCTGCATCGACTTGTGACAAAGACTATCTCTTTGTCTGTGTCTGAGCTTTCACAAGCTAAGCACAGTCTGAGCCGAATGTACTAGAATCTTCACCTTGATTTTACTGCGATGACTAGTTGAGAACAAGAAGTTGACGAGGCAGGTGTCCAATAGGAAGACTACATGAGAGAAAGGGTGGGTAGATTACTTGTGAAGACAGACGTCCCAAGGTGAGAGAAGGTGTGAACACGATGGAGGTATTTGGAGCATGGAGTTGGTGGCTTAGGATGAAGGATACAGGGGGAATGAGCGGAGAACAAGTGTCAGGTGCCGAGAGGAGTGAGAGTAATAAGTGGGATGCATGGAGGTGACATGGATGTGATGCGGTGTCATACAATCATGTGATTGTGGAAGCTGTTGAGGGTGGTTTGGATTCAAACCACCTTTGGGCCCATAATTCACCAAAAGCTTCCACGTACCGTTCCAACAAAACTATGGTTTAAATTGCGAGACCGCTCTGGAAAATTAACGCCCACACAGTTTGCGTCCCCGAAATGAACTATAGCCATCGATATGATCACAATCCGATATCTGGTTTATTTCTACCTATTGCAAGGATCGACGACTCTTGTTGACCTGGGATCAATGGTCCAGATTCACTTCAGAGTTTCAATCTTAGGGAGTTTCTAAATTGAAACACAAAACAACTTTCGATGGGAAATCTCTGAAGTGAATGATCTATCGCTACGTGTCATGATGGATGAATGGTCTAGAATCACTTCGAAAGTTCAGGTTTCGGGAGTTTCAAATGTGAACCATGAAAATCTCCCGGAGGAAAATAAGAAGTGACGTTGTGACTAGACATCATATGATGCCATAGATGATGAGGTGTCTTAGAAATAAAGGTGACACATGTCACGTGGAAATGGGTTAATGACACAACCAAATGTTCTAAGATGAATTCCATGTGTCTTGCCTCATGAGTGTGCCACCTGTCTCAACTTTTGGTTGCCATGTTCTTTGGCACTTTGGGCTTCGGGAGTTTCAAATGTTATTTCTTGGAAAACTTCCGAGAGGGGAATCATTGAAGTAACTGATATGTCACCATGTGTCGCATATGATAGATGGTATAGATTTACTTCAGGACTTTGGGTCCTTGTATCTTTTGGAGTTTCGAATGTGAAACTTGAGAATATCCCGGAGGAAAATCTCCGAAGTGAATGATATTTTTCCGCATGTCATGACCGACGAACGGTCCAAATTCTCTTCAGAGATCTAGTATTCGAGAGTTTCAAATGTTAAGTGTGAAGATATCGTGGAGGAAAAATCTTGAAGTGGATGATATGCTTCCATGTGTCTCCATTGATGTATGGTCCTGATTTACTTCGGGACCTCAAATCTTTGGCTCTTCGGGAGTTTTGAATGTTTGTGCTAGGAGAACTCCTGAAGTGAAAATTGCCAAAGTAGATGATCTGTCGTCATGTGTCATGATAGATGAACGACCCAGATTCTCTTCAAGTCATCGATAGTTCGGGCTTCGAGTCTTCTAATGACTCTTTGTGTTAAACTCCGTGTAATTCTACATTCTAGAATGGACAACAATCGTTGATATGATTTTCTTGGCGGATATTTACCATTGAAAATTTTACCTATCTGTTCCCATAGTCTAAGCCTGAAATTTGTTGTTCTAGATTGATGTGTCATGTGAACGGGCATTCCCTGTACATAAAAAAATTCTTGGGAAACCCGTGGTGAGCTCAATCCATAAAAAATGTGATGACAACTAATTCGAACCAAATATGATGTATATTTCGTCCTTCAAGAAATACAAAAAATGAAATGTGCAAAGACTCAAATAGGAAAAAAGCAAACAAGAATCAAGTCACTCAGTAATGGGGAAATGACTTAAACAACCGGAAAAAGGAAAAATTTGATGCAGGCATATGGAAAAGAGAGGAGAGGTAGTGAACGCAGAACTAGGTTACAACACTAAGTATGTTTGTGACCTTCATCGCTTTCACATGGACAATTGTAAACCCATATCTTCTCCCTTCCATTATGGAGTCAAGCTTGTTGACACCTATACTTCTCTCAAAGTTGATGCCACCTTGTACCATCAGTTAGTTGGTAGCCTCTTATACTTGACTCATACCCATCCTGATTTTTCCTTTGTTGTTGGTCTTGTTTCTTGGGATATGAAAACACCCCATGAAAGCCATTGGAAAGAAACTAAAAAGATACTTTTCTATGTTCGTGGTACATTTGAGTTCGAAAAACATTAAAGTTTAGGGGGGCTCCTTTATTGGTTGGTTTTACTCATTCATATTAGGCCAATAACCCTAATGATCGAAACTCTAATGTAGGTTATGTTTTCATCCTTGGTTCATGACCTGTCACTTGGGCCTATAAGAAAAAATTGGGTATTGCACTTTCTTCAGCAGAAGCAGAGTACTGAGTAGTAGTAAATGCAAGTTAGGAAGCCTTATGGCTTTGATAGATTGTTTCAGTGTTTGGATTTTAGCAACAACATCCGACCAGCCTTTGGTGCGACAATCAAAGTGCCATCAAGGTCTCCAAACACCCAATTCAACATCAACTCCACAAACACATCGAGCTACAAATGCACTTCATCAGAAAGCTCATTCATGATCAAGTTATTAAAGTTAACTTTTGGCCTACAAAATATCAAGTTGTAGACATTTTCACAAAGTCTCTTACAGAAGCCAATTTTCCAAACTTCGATCTCTGTTAGGAGTTCAGGAAGTTGACATCAAGAGGGGATAGGCTCCAATGCCTCCTTCCTTCTCTTATTGTGTCACTATTGTAAATCCTTCAATCCTATCCCAAGTTTCTCTTAAGGGGGGATGTTAGGATATTAAGACACTTAGGAGTTAGTTAACATCTACTTGGTCTAATGTATCATTAGGTAAAAGTGTGTTTCTTAATGTTTTTCTTTAGTATGCATTAGTATGCATTTGTAGTTAGGAAATTTGATCGTCATGATATGATCCAAAAATAGAGTGATATGATGGTTCATATTATTCTCGATATTAACGACCACTGATCTATGTCTTAAAATATGATTGGTTCATGATCTCTATTTAAAGAGAATGGAGGGTCATTTGCTAATGATCGATTGTGAGAAACTCTCTTGTAAAATATCTTTTTAATATTTTTCTTTTTCATTAATAAAACGATCTAAGTGGCTTCATTAGCTGTGGCCGTAGATGTTTCCCTGTATGGGTTTTACCATGTCAAAACATCAGTGTGTTGATCTTTGATCTGGTTGTGTGAGTGGCTACTGAAGATGTTTGTCCTTTGTTGGAATACCTGTGTTGTCAAACAAGAACCTCCTACATCAGTCAGACAATTGAGGGAAACGCAGGGTCATACAGGATGTTACAAGAATTTTATTAAGGGATATTCATAGATAACAACATCGGCGGAAAATTCACTGAAGAAGGAAGCAAAGTTTCAATGGAACGAGGACTCTCAAAAGGGATTAGACACTTTAAAGAAGAAACTTGTAATCATGCTGCTTTTTATTTTTCCAGATTGGAACAAAGAGTTCCATGTACATGTAGATGCATCGTCCATAGCGTTGGGTGCAATATTATCCCAACCGAGGGAGAGAGAAACATATCACCCAATTTCTTTTGCAAGTAGGAATTTTTTTCCACAGTAGAGAATAATTATAGTACCACATAATGAGAAGGATTGGAAATGGTCTATGCACTACAAAAGTTTGGGAATTATCTGTTGGGATCTCACTTTAAAATGTATATAGACCATTATGCATTGAAATATGTAGTCAACAAATCAGTGTTTTGGGGGAGAATATGAAGATGGCTATTATAATTTTAAGAATATGAATTTGGCGTTGTAGTGAAAGAAGTGAATATAAATGTAGGACCACATCATATATCACACATATTGACATGTGAATATGCAAGAAACTTAGATGACAACTTCCCAGATGAACAACTATTTCCAGTAAAGATGGGGGATGATTACTTCTTTGATATCATGCAATTTCTAAGTAAAGGTATGGATCCATCAAATATGATGGTTGAGCAGAAGAAACAATTGGTAGTGAAAGTTGTAGATTATCAGTTGATTATAGGGAGTTTATAAAAGTTGGGTCCAGATGGAGTATGGAGGCATTGTGTGTTGGAACATGAGAGACCGATGATACTTGTAGAATCACATGATGGGGTTGCAGGAGGACATTATGAAGGGTGAGAAATTGCACAAAAAATTTGGTGGATAGGGCTTTGGTGGTCTAAACTTCACAAATATGTAAATTACTATTGTCAATAATGTGATGTATGTTAACGAGTGGGAAATCCATCTAGGAGGGATGACATTACTTTGAATCCACAAGTTACATTACAAGCATTAGATAAATGGGCCATAGAATTTGTGGGGCCAATCAACCCACAAGAAGGAATATTAGGCTTGAGATACATAATCACTGCGAAAAAGTACTTGACAAGATCGACAAAAACAACACCAGTTACAAATTTCACCGAGGATATCGTTGTGAGGATTTTGTTTGAGAATGTAGTCATAAGGTTTGAATGTCTGTGCATATTACTCAGTGATCAAGGAACACACTTTCTGAAAAAGAAAATTTTAGCATTAAATGAGGATTTTCAAATTCATCATCAGAAGAGTACCCCATATCATCCTCTGTCCAATGGGATAATGGAAGCATTCAATAAAATCTTGGAAAATGATTTAACAAATATTGTCAACATAACGATAGATGATTGGGACTTATGAGTACCTACAATGTTATGGGCCTACAAGACTAAAAGTAAGAATTCGACAGGGAAGACACCTTTCAGGTTTTTCTATGGACAAGAAGCAATGATACCAATGGAGTTTATTCTACCTAGACTACACATTATTTCGATCACTGAGCTATCATACTTAGATGCAATAGAGGAGAGACTGGTACAATTTATACAAATTGAAGAAGATCGGTTCTTTTTAGGTTTCCATCATCAAGTTCAGAAAGAAAGAGAGAAGGCTTGGCATGACTGACACATTAAACATAAGAAGTTTCAAGTAGGATATTTGGTATTCATTTATGACAACAAATTCATGCAGCACCCATAAAAGTTTATAATGCATTGGTTAGGACCTTATCTAATTGAGAATGTCACATAGATGGGTGCTGCGAAGTTAGAAACCTTGAATGGAGAGGTTTTTGGAGAAATAGTGAATGGAAGACGACTTAAAATATATAGAGACGACCGATATCCTGCACAGTAATCTGGGCTGCATCAAAATGCATGTATCATAGTAGTTGGGAAAAAAAGGAGGGGGGAGGGGTAAGACAAATAAAATAAAAAGTAGATATAGAAAAAATAAAGAGTATTACATTACCAAGCCATAAAAACTTGCACAGAAAGAATGGTTATCACACATCCAAATATAATTGCGCCAATTTCAAAGAAATTAGAGAGAAGAGAAATACTGCAAAGAACAAAGATACACCAATAAGAACCACTTTGTAGTTTGTAAATGAGAAAACAATTAAAGTAATTAAAGCATGGAAACAGTGGCTACGAAGTCAGAGTGAAAATTCATAAGGGTGTTGTATAATCTTAAATGGTAAAATTTGTTGGAAATCACAATAGATTGGCAGTACAAGGGAAAAAACACACAACATATTTGGTAATAAGGATGAATTTATGAAACAACTCATCAACCATGGGGGGTGATTGGAAAAGGTAGTTGAGCCAATATGTGGTATGCACAGTTGGCATGAAGGGAAAAAAACAATAGTAATTCATTAAGTGTAAGTCATTGTTGCGTGCGAGCGAGAGTAGAATAGAACAAACCAAAGAGAATTTGAATGTACCATAGCCGAGCTACAACTATTAGATAACAAGCACAAAACTAGTCTATGATTCCATCACAAAACATGAATGACACCGCAAAAAGTTGGAGCATCATCCACAGTTGTGCGAAGGAAAGAAAAACAATCGGTAGAGACAACAAAGGTCGAATAAGTATCCAAAGCTTCAACTGCAATGTCACAAGATATTTTTCACTAATACTACCTATCCCTGAGGATGGAGGATGCACCAATGATACACGTACCCACAAATAGAAAATACCTACTGCCGAAATCACTAGCTCCACCTGGTGTAAGCATTTAATGAAATGTGCTCGTAAATATTGAAGGTATAAAGTTCATCGATCATGAAATCACTGATGCACATAAATTCCCAGAGTTGGAAAGGGAGAAATATTTGTGCACAAGGAGCTTACCAAGAATTGGAGAAATCCTACTGGAAACACAGGAGTGGGACATGGGGTTGGAGAAGGAAGGTATATTGAACTTTTTGGAGATTCCACATTTAAGGTAAGGTGTGGAAATTAATGCATGTGTGAAGGCGTTTCTAAGGTGTGTTCATGGGGGGACACTCTAGCTTGATCCCCTGGTATCAATCGATACTACGTTGATTGCACGTATTATAGGAATTGAAAATTTTGGTGAGGATATGGGAATGTTGTTCAACAAGGAGGGAGAGAGGGCCCTCTCTGAGTCGATGAAATAAAAATTATAGACACATAGAGGAAAGTGGGGGATGGATATCAAAAATATATGTGATGAAAATTTTATAATTATGAAACAAGTAATTTCTTGAAATCTCTTGCATAAGTGTCACAAATATGAAGTCCCAGTTGTAGTCATTGTAGCAATAGAGAAATGTGTTGGAGGGATTCATATGAATTGGGCCACTTTCTTAGTGAACTAGTTTTTTGTTAAGCCCTAAATAGTGGCTCATTACCCCTTAGTTGGGGAATATTACATTAGTAATGTTATTTTATATATGTCGGCCTTATTCCATTAGTTGTAATTATACCTCCTAGTCTCCTATATATACCAAGGAGACATTTTCATTTTGAATCATCTTGTAATTGTAAATTTATGTGGGCATAAGGAGGTTTCCCCCTCTAAGAGACTTATTATCTGAGTTTATCTCTTTTTCAAGGCGTTGAGTACTTATTCTGAGGTTTTTCTATGCTATATTGATATTTGGTTCTTAACATATGGTATCAGAGCTCAAGGTCTTGGGGTTCCGCTTCTACATCTGAGACACCATGGAATTTTGGCTATAATTTTTTTTATACAATGTTTCAGAAGGAATGAATTGGAGGGTGTTTAGTAGGAAATTCAAGGTACGTTGGGTTAAAATTTTATCTCCTGTGGCCTTATACTATCGAAGATACAACCTGTGTAAGATAGGGTTCTGGAATCATCGTGAACTGAGTCATTGCAAAAAAATTTCTATAATTTTTTTTTTGTAATGTTTCAGACCCTGAAATCCAGAGGATATTCACATAAATCAATAAGGTACTTGTGGTAAAACATTCAGATTCTGGGTCATCTTAAATTTATAGATACACCATGTGGAAGATAGGGTATCTGACTAGTCCTATTGACTAGTCTCAAGAAGGTGTTCCAGGTAAAACTATCATAAATTCTTCATAGAGTATCCAAATTGAGTGAGACTGGTTGAATTGGATAGTGTACAGTCTGTAGTATTTTGGGTATGAGTTTCATAATTTTATATCAATTATTTTGTGCGGGGCATGCTATACAATTGATATCTACTGGGAAGGCCAAAAATCATCAAGTTGTGGGGAAGTTACTGTAAATTCCACTTGGAAAATCCAATTTTGATTAGACCTATGGAATTGAAGAGAAGAGATATCATAAAACTACAATAAATAAAGTTTCATACCCATGAGGGTTGAAACCTTGGAGATATAGCAGAAGAATGATTGTCTAGCATAACCACCTCAAAATCAAGGTTCAAAAGTGATACTTGGCCAACATGCCATCCAAAAAGGGAACTTCTACACCAAATAAAGCTCCAGAAATTGCTACTTGGACTCTTGATGAAGGTGAAGAAATGTGTAGGTACATAAATGAATTACAAAAGAAGACAATGACAAAATATGAACTACAAGGGATGATGGATTCAACTGAAGCTAAATTGGAGGCAATAATGGATACTAAGATGGATGGTTTAAAAAGGGATATCATGGAAGGAATGAAAAATTTCCTAATAGAGAGGACACCCAAAACTGAAAATGTGTCCCATGAAATTCATGATGAGAGCACAAGGAAGATGAATCAAGAATAGAAAAACTCCAACTTTGGATTGGAGACCAACCACATTCCTAATATCGATATGAGGAATTTTGATGGCAAGGACCCAATCACATGGATACTTCAGATGGACAATTCTTTCATCTACATAATGTGCCACATACACAAAAGGTACGAATTACTTCTTTATATTTAGAACCCAATCAATTTGTATGGTATCGATGTCTTTGTTGTCACAAATAACTTGTCACTTGGACAATTTTCACGGAAGAAATGATAGCATACTATGAGGATACAAGGAGCAATACCTTCTTTAGCCAATTGATAAATCTCAAGCAAAAGGGTTCAATTATAGAGCACATTGAGAACTTCCAAATATTGAATATAAAGGTAACATATATTCTAGATGAGCACTTGATTGATGTATTCATAGGAACTTTAAAGGATAAAATTCAACATGAGATGCGCCTTTGGGAACCCAAATCATAGGAGAATGCATTTAGGGTGGCAAGAAATGTTGAAAGTAAAAATATGGTTATGGCTACTAAGAGGATCAATCCTAACAGCTATAGAGAGAATAATGTTCCTTCTTTTAAAACACCTCAACCTACAAGGTTTTGGCTTTAATTGTGACAACAAGTACAGTAAGGGACATAAGTGTGGTGATAAGAAATTATTCTACATAGATTCTGAAGAAGAAGAAGAACAAGAACAAGAACCATCTCAAGATGAAAACATAGAAGCAATTTTGTCTGAAGAGTTGACTCCCACGATATTGCATAATGCATTGGCTAGAATTAGCACTCCTCAAACCCTCAAGATCGAAGGATATATCAAAAAGAAAAAGGTAATAGTCCTAATTGATTCTGACAGTACTCATAATTTCATTCACTATAAATTAGCCAAAGATATCAATTGCTTTGTATATCTAGCGCCAACGTTTCAAGTAATGATTACAGATGGAGGAACTATCAATTATTGCTAAGGAAAATGCAATAAGATCAATCTTACTATGGGGGAATTTGTAAGGAGTAGTCCAATGATTTATATACCCATGAGTGGTGATGATGTTGTACTAGGAATCCAATGGTTACAAACATTAGGAACGATGGATTTTAATTTTCAAGAAATTTTCATGAAATTTTCATTGGAAGGAAAATCATTTGAGTTAGGAGGTATCACGGGGAAACTAGGTAAGGTTATAATCTCTAATGGCATGACAAAATTATTGAAAAAGGGGCATCAAGGTGTTATTGCACAACTATGCTCACTAGATGTTCAAACATCCAAGACATCTATTCCTCTAGATCTCCAAGGGATCATTGATAAGCATTCAAAAGTATTTGAAGATATTCCCAAAGGTCTCCCACCCACTCGAAATCATGATCATGATATTCACCTAATTCCTTGGAGTGTCCCTCCTAACATCAGGCCATACAGATACCCTTATGCCCAAAAGAGTGAAATTTAGCGCATGGTTGAAGAAATGTTAGAGGATGGCATTATTATACCAAGAAAAATTTCTTACTCTACACTGGTGGTAATGGTATTCAATAAAGATGGCTCATGGCATATGTGTTCAGATTATCGAAAGCTGAACAAGATCACTATTAAAGATAAGTTTCTTATTCCTGTCATTGATGAATTGTTAGATGAACTACATGGAACAATCTATTTCACAAAGTTGGATCTTCGTTCAGGGTATCACCAGATTAGAATGAAGGACGAAGATATCCCAAAAACATCATTCCAAACTCATGGAGGCCATTATGAATTTTTGGTCATGCCTTTTGGCCTTACAAATGCACCTTCAACATTCCAAGGGTTGATGAATTCCATTTTCAAGCCCTTCCTTTGAAAATTTGTGTTAGTATTTTTTGATGATATACTAATCTATAGCAAGTCTTGGGAGGATCATATGCGACATGTTGACAAGGTGTTACAACTACTAAAGGAGCAACAACTATATTTGCCAAACCATCCAAATGTTTCTTTGGAGTGAAGGAGGTAGAGTATTTGGGTCATATTGTATCTCATGAAGGTTTCAAGGTAGACCCTACCAATATTAAGGCCATGATGGACTGGCCGATTCCCAAAACATTGAATAATCTTAGAGGATTTTTGCATTTGACAGGTTACTACAGCAAGTTTGTTTGGCACTATGGAAGAATAGCAACACCTTTAACAACACTAACTAAGAAGGATGCATTTTCATGGTCTCTGGAGGATACTAAAACTTTTGAACAACTTAAAGAGGTGATGTGAAAAGCTCCTATCTTGACCACTCCAGACTTCACAAAAACCTTTAATGTGGAATGCGATGCCTCAGGAAATGGAATTGGTGTTGTCCTAATGCAAGAAGGAAGGCCCTTGTCTTTTGAAAGTCGACCACTCAAGGGAAAGGACTTACACAAACCCATTTATGATAAGGCAATGATGGCAATGCTACATGCATTGAAAAAATGGCGTCCTTACCTAACAGGTAGGCACTTTAAGGTCAAAACAGATCATGATAGTCTTAAATACTTCTTGGAACAAAGACTATCTTCAGAAGAACAACAAAAATGGGTAACCAAGATATTGGGTTATGATTTTGAAATTGTCTATAAAAAAGGGAAGCCAAAATGTTGTGGCATATGCACTCTCAATAAAGGATGAATATGTTGAGGCCTTTCTCTATGCTATCTCGATCATCCAACCTGATTGGATAATAGAAGCAAGGGATAAATGGAAAAATGATGAAAAAGTGTGGACTCTCATTCAAAGGTTGCAGTAGGATTTCGGTGCATCAGATACATTTACATGGAAAAATGATTCACTATGGTACAAACATCACTTATATTTATGTAAGAATTCCCAACTCAAACAAAAGGTACTATTGGAATTGCACACCTCTCCAGTAAGAGGGAACTCGAGAGTTTTGAAAACCTACCATAGGTTCAAGAAGGAATTTTGTTTTGGATGGCCTTAAAACTAATGTTCAAAGGTTTGTGGCAGAATTTTTGGTTTGCCAACAAAATAAGGTGGAAATAATTAAGACCCCAGGTCGTTTACAACTGTTATCCATCCCAAGTCAACGCTGGGAGGAGGTTTCCATGGATTTCATCACAGGGTTACCGAAGTCTGGACGAAAGAGTGTCATCATGGTGATTGTTGATAGAATGACCAAGTACGCACACTTTTGTGCACTCTCTCATCCCTTCAAAGCCAGTATAGTTGCCACCGCATTCATGGAGATGGTTCAAAAGCTACATGGCAGCCCAAAGATTATTGTAAGTGACAGAGATCCCATCTTCACTCGACATTTTTGGATATAATTATTTTCTTATTTGGGTACTCAATTGGCTCATAGCTCATCCTATCATCCATAATCTAATGGACAAACCGAGATACTGAACAAATGTCTAGAAGGATACCTTTGTTTCTTTGTCTCTGATAAACAAACACAATGGTTCAAATGGTTACCCTTCACATAATGGTGGTATAACACTTCCTTTCATACTGCAACAAAAATGACATCATTTATGGCACTCTATGGATACCACCCTCCTTCCATCACTTCTTCTCTAAAAAAAAAATTCAAGGTTCAAGCAATGGAAGATCACATCGAGCATCAACAACAAGTTCTCCAAATATTAAAGGACAACCTATCCATGGCACAAAATTGCATGAAACAACAAACAGATCAACATTGTAGTGAAAGACGTTTTGAAGTAGGAGATTGGGTGTTTTTAAAACTAAAACCATACAAACAGATGTCCCTCAATCAAGCCAAGAAGGATAATAAATTATCACCAAAGTACTATGGCCCTTATAAGGTGTTGCAAAACATTGGTACTATGGCATACAAATTGGAGTTGCCTACATCTTCGCGAGTACACCCATTTTTCCATGTTTCATGCTTAAAGAAGGTTATAGGTGACAACATCTCAGTTCAAACTATATTTCTAGAACTTGATGAGGAAGGAAAAATCATATTGGATCCTGAATCCATCACCGACACAAGAATTCGCCAGTTCAGGAATAGATCCATTTCAGAGTATCTCACTAAATGGAGGAAACTACCGGCTGAAGATTCCACTTGGGAAGATGACTCTTTTATACAGAAGCATCCATATTTACTCAAACGTTGTGGACAACAATTTTCTCAAGGGGAGGGGCATGTTAAGCCCTAAATACTGGTTGATTACCCCTTAATTTGGGCATATTACATTAGTAATGTCATTTTATTTATGTCACCTTTATTCCATTAGTTGTAATTATACCTCCTAGTCTCCTATATATACCAAGGAGACATTTTTATTTTGAATAATATTGTAATTGTACATTTATGTGGGCATAAGGAGGATTCCCCCTCGAAGAGGCTTATTATCTGAGTTTCTCTCTTTTTCAAGGCGTTGATTACTTATTCTGAGGTTTTTCTATGCTATATTGATATTTGGTTCTTAACATTTTTACAGGATTGCATTGAGGCCCAAGAGAAGGGAACATAATTCCATTACGCATGGTTGTTGGTCTTGATTATGTTGGTCGGGTGGAAAGAACCAAGTTACTACAAGCAGATGCACACATTGGGCATAGGCAATTTGGCAGGGAGATATGCGATGTTATGGCATACAATGATTAAAATAATACAATCTGACTCCAATGGCACATTTTATGTATACTTGGAAAATATCACACCTTTAGTTCCACACACACCACACATATAAACATATATGGTAGGAAAATATAAGGACATCATGCAGTTTAAAGAAGGCATGCACCACATGTATGTACATGCCAAGAAGGATCCAACACACCAATGGTTTCCAACTAGTTAAATGTTAACAACATATGACGTGAGATTGATAGTGAACGACCAGGAAGAAGGATGGAAGAGCTCATCAGAGAATACATGACAATCATAAGAGGATGAAGAACAAGATAAAACTGATGAGGACCCAGATAATGAGAAGGGAAATGATCAGACTACTAGCGCAAGTGATATTCATGGCCCATCCACCACATAAACTCAACAGACATGTGTCAAAATAAATGATAAGGGGAAAGAGCGTACAAGAGGGGCGTGAAATCAAGAATAAAGCACATAAATAAGACCCAATATATACCTTAACAACTAATGAAATGGATAGTATCAGCTACTAGGTACGAGATGCCACAAAATAAATAATGGAGGAGGCAACAAGGAAGCATATAGAATAGCAACAAAAATTGCAGGATCAACTGGAAACACTCCAACATATGTTGAAAGTAGCGTGCATCACCAAAGAGACCAGAAATGAGGTAGAACCCTCCAATATTCCAATAAAGGAATCATACAGTGCACATCCGACCTTGACTCAGTTAACAATCGGGCGCAGGATACTACAACTTGAGATAGATGCACTGGAAACTTCGACAACTGAATTGCAACAACATGTAATTGCACTAGTACAATTGAACCTACTTTTATAAAGAATGCCAATAGAAAATCTACAAGACTTGTAGATAGGATTACTACAAGAGATTAAGAATACAGGAGATGAAGAAAATAAATAACTAATCAAAATGATAGAGGAAAGGGTTCAACTGCAAAAACAATATGACATTATTCTTCAAGAAAGGAATGAAGTTGAAGTCTGGATGGAGGAGATACTAAAGGATAAAAACAAATCCGAGGAAAGTGTGAAGAAAAACCTTAAGGTAGAGGATGAATATGAGGGAATAACACAAAATACCCAAGCAATTGTCCAAAAACTATACCAGAAGATTCCAAAAATCCCCATAGTAGTAGAATATACTATGGAGGAATAAGTGTTAAATATCATCGAAGTCATTAAGGGATTCAGAGAGTATATTCAAGAGATATAGTTGCAGAGCATGACAACAATGCCACCGAAAGTGCGAGAATGAAGAGAATGAATGGCGACAACAGAAGTTTCCAACTTTAAGAGGATAGAAGGAGAGTACAAAAACTTATATGAGGAGAGCACACAATTTTGGACAAAGTTTGCATAAGACCCTAAGATGAAGTTTGTTGAAGTCAATTAAGAGAAGCACAAGAAATGGCACAACAATCTTTGGACAAGGTAACAACTCTTTCACCCGTGGAGAATATGATAAACATTTTCCCTTAGCGATAGTCATACATGGAAGTAGAGAAGTTGAGGGATCAAAAACGATTGGGGCCACTACAGGAAGAACCCATGAGGATAATAGAGGAGTTGGCCACTTTGCAGGGAAATGGAAAAAAAATAACGTATGAAGTAGAGGAAAAATCAGAGTCTTGACCGTGTAATGGGATGAGGAGATGACACAAACAGAGGAATAGAAAGCCAAAGAAGTGGAGGTACCAAATATAGTCTCCCAAAATTTTATTGCGGCATGGAAGAAGAAGAAACATGTCTAAGTGGCCCGGGACAAGCCATAGGTTAATGTTGGGGGCCTGTTGGACATGAAGTTTTGGAACAAATTTTTGGGAAAAATACTAAGAAGATAATAAGTGCGCAAAGGATAAGAACAAATACGAGGAAGTGTGTAGCTGAGATGCATTGAGAAGGACAACATGTAGTAAGAAGAATAAAAAATAGAATAAAGAAAAGAGAAGAATAAATAAGAATAAAGAAGGAGACGAAAGAGAAAGAAAAGGAAGGATGAAAGCTTGACATTCTAAAGATGGAAGGACACACAAAATAAACATGTAGATGGAAAAATAGCAGAAGAAAGGAGTTGAACAACCAGTGAACTGAATGAGCCATGCAATGTGATGCAGGTGCATCGTCAGCAACAACCAAGTGTGGGACAAATGCCATCACATTTTTGGCACACGTTGAAAATGTTTGAATTGTTCTGAAAGTTTGGATGCGACATTAATGTAATAGTTAAGAGAGTGCATACTTCCATATTGTAAAATAGATCTTGAGCGATCCGCTCTCATATGTAAGGTGTAAATGCATTTATAGGTAGTTAATGTAAGTAGGTAGATTTAAAATTCTAGATTAGACAGTTTTAGGAGCTGGAGGGAAAATGACTATAGACACCCTCATCTTGTATCGTTTGTAAGAGGATCAATTGTATCAATAAAGAATAGAGAAGAGAAGAAGTAGAGAGTTGTGTAGAAGAACCCATGTATAGAAGTTCTGAGATTAATAGATATGAAGCTTTGATTCAGACTCATGGTGTTCTAATACTTTATGTGTATACATGTTGAATGTTATGCTTATGGTTGTTTTACTCTTTCTGTTGTACATTTGCTTTTATGCTATATATGTATGATTTCATGTTAAGTATTTGAAGTCTGAGAGAGTAAGGGAATGAGTTTCAATTGTTTCTCTTCTCGAGTAAAATTTCCTGCAAGGAGTGAAGTGAAGCGTCCACAAGGAGTGCATTGATGGGTTCAGAGTTCACCTCTGAAAGCTCAGGAGGGATACCATTGTTCTCATTTTCCGTAGAAGTGCAAGTCAGGCACATAAGCCATGCAAGGTGTGCACAGGCTGGTTGGAAGTTCAGAACTTATCAACCAAGGAGAGGATTGAAAAACTGTTGTCACAAAGAGTTGCACAGAGTCAAAATAACTCAAATAATTAGACATATTTGAAGAAGTGCCGCAAGGAGTGTGTGGAGAAATCTCATAGGAGATTTATGTTGGCGAAAGAAATCTCAGGAGAGTTAGAGTCTTCAAGGTGTTTGAAGAGAAGAAGGGTAATTTATCCATCGTGCAGAGGATAGGTTCCAGGAGAGAGTCGCAGGGTCAATTTAGAACTAGAGGTCTTTGAAGGAGAAGTTTAGATGGTCGAAATTCTTCCAGAAGAATTAGTGAAATAGCGAGAATCGTAGGATCTACAAGAGATGCAAGGCAGATAAGGGGCCATTGATCTTGACTTCTTGGACGTCATATCATTTCGTTATTTTGGGGTTCGAGAGTCCAAAGTGTAAGCCAAGATCCTTGGTTGATCAAACCCCCAAAATGCGAAAAGGAGGTTTTTTGTGTGTGGAAGTAAGGAGAGGCAAGCTTAAGTTTTCAGAACTTTGGAGTTCGGGGTTTCGGAAGTCTCGAGGGAAAGAGATCGGGACATAGCAGGGAAGAAAACCCAAAATTAGAGGTTGCGGCAAAGAATTATCGGCATTTCGGAAGTCAGGAATTCAACATTTTCGTAGACAAGGGTGTACACTCCACATCGAGTTTTCCGAAGTTGCAAATCTCGAAGGAGTGGGGAAGAATACATGTTTCAGAAATTGGGAATTCGGAAAATTAGGGATTGTGAAGACATAAAGTGGTTCGAGAGTTCCAAACTCCCGATACCCGGAAACCCGAAACAAAGAGGATGTGACACGTGGAAGGACAAGAGGCTTCCTATCGAGGTTCGTGAAAGGCAGCAAGGAGAAGTACCAGTTTGACATTTTGGGATTTGGCACACCGGGAATCCTATTGATGAGGGAATAGATGTGGTGAAGAGGAAAACCTGATACATGAAAGTCCGAAAAGGATTTTAGAGGACGTCATTTCGAAATTTCGGGGTTAGGAGATTCGAGGGCCCCGAGGACATAGTAAAAGTGCATTTCGGTGGTTGAAACCCTGAAATCATGAAGAGAAGGGGAAGGCCGGGACATTTGTATTTCAACAAATCATTAATTCAGGTTTCGAGACACTGGGAGACGAGGGGAAGAGTTGCATGACATCGCAACTCCTGAATTTGCGAAAGGAGAAAAGCCGAAATTGACATTAGGAAAGGCCAAGTGTTAGTATTTTGGGTTTCGGAGGTCGAAGAGGTAAGGCGTTTGACCGTGGGATTCGTGAAGTTGCGAAGTCCGATATCCAGAAATAAAAGAGGAATTCCCTCAAGGTTTTATTGTGGGTAGACTTCCCAAAAAGGAAATAGAAGAGCCAGTCTAGCTCAGGGGCCGAAAAGAAAAGATCATGTGTGGATTATGACCTGCGAGTCTAGGGGTCTGCGTCAGTTGTGGTATCAGAGCCCTTCTCTGTTTGTATATTGTAGATAGAGGGAGCAAGAAATATTTTCAGCCATGCCGCCGAGAAGAAGAGATAGGCAAACACTCGATCCAACAGAGGAAAGGGAAATGCCAAGAAGGAGGGGTAGGCAATTACCTGAGCCGCCAGGGGCACGAGAGATGCATGAAATGCATGTTAGGATAGATTCCATGGAAATAGCACAGAGGCGTGTAGTCGGTGCTGGAGATATCAATGAGTCTGAAAGTGAAGATGAAGTTGGACATGGAGGAGAAGAAGTTATAGAAGAAGACACAGCAGAAGAACACCTATTCATGGTTGTTGCAAGGATAGGTGCCAGAGCAAAAATGGACATTCTAGTATATGAGGGAAACCTAGATGTTGAAGAGCTTCTAGACAGGATTAGAGCTCTGGATAAATATTTTGAATATGAGGATGTTGAGGAAGACAAGAAGGTCAAACATGCCATCACAAGACTTAAAGGACATGCAACATTATGGTGGGATGAACTACAAGATGACAGACGCTGCAAAGGCAAGAAAAAAATCAAGAGATGGGATAGAATGATTGCAAAGATGAAGGAAAAATTAATACCCAAGGATTATCAAATTACTTTGTTTTGGAGGATTGTAACATCCCGCTCTAGTGCACTGAGAACACTTATTATTTGAGGGCACTTGCTCGCAAGTGATCTGGACCCTTTTTTATGTTAGACCTATTATATTTGATCACGATGTGATTGACAGATGACATGATGTGTTACTATTTGATGTAGACGGGTGCTATTGACTCAGTTTGATTGAGTATGCAGGGTTTTTGACCTTGAGGATGTAGAGGCATCGATAGATCCCTCTTGGACTCCGGACTAAGTCAGGGGGTGTGATTTTGGGTTGATATGTTTATTATGATGTTTCATTTGATTGATGATTTGATGTTGACATTTCTAACATGATTATTGGTGATGCAGGCTGACGATAGCTTGCCGACTTGACTCACATATGGAGTAAAGGGGCCACACACGATTGCAGAGAGGGTGAGGGAGAGGGGTGGACAGCAGCCCTGCCACCACCTACTAGCACTGCTTCCGTGGCTCGAACTGTAGGTTAACGATTACCTAGTTCGAGAGGACCCACGATGTCATGAGGGCCGACTGCAATAGTCTCTCACGATGATTCTAAGGGGCGCGCAATAAGGCGGGGGCCTTATTCCTTAGAACCCTTAGTCTCCTACAAGTTCACCTGGTGGAGTGTTGACTCTATGGGTTATAGAGGTCTACCAATCAGTCCAGTTGGCGAGTGGCACCCTTGGAGCACGTGGTGCATCCTGAAGGGCACGTCGCATAAAAGAAATTCCATAGGCGAGTGGCACCCTTGGAGCACGTGGTGCATCCTGAAGGGCACGTCGCACAAAAAAAATTCCAGAGGCGAGTGGCACCCTTGGAGCACGTGGTGCGTCTTGAAGGGCACGTCGCATTTTGTGGAGGAGGGGTCAGCCTAAGTAACCCTAAGTCATCAGCACCTGAAGAAAACCTTAAGCAATTCCCTTAACCTATCATCGCCTAGCTCAGAATCTAAACCCTAAGCCTAAGACCTTCTAGAAAAAGGGTGGGGGGATTTAGTGTGGCCCTAACAATTGGAGATTCAAAAAAAAAAAAAAAAAAAAAACTCAGACCATTATCCTCTC
>ML776920.1:87632-120434 GCA_009831015.1 Picea engelmannii | reverse complement strand
TGCAAGAGTTGTATGAGCTCTTGTTGGCATTGCTGGAAGTAAATTAAATAATAAAATGCAATAGAGAGCTACTTCTATGATTGAATTCCTGTTATCTTGATGCATAAAGAACGGTGAGCATGATGCCAAGGAGAAAAGTTACATTAAGAAGGATTCTTGTTCCTTAAAACTTGTCAATGGTTGTTGTGGAAAGAACTTGATGCAAACCTAAAGATTGCAATGTTTACAAATGATGGATTACTTGAAGCGGTTGCTTAAGTAAGTTTGGTTACATGCCAGATTGCATACGAAGCTAAATAGTGAAAGATAGGGTGGTGTTATGGTGAATTCATGATATTCGCATTATGACGGATGACCCATAAAAAATTTAAGGTCCGTGAATCTAAGTGAAACTGGTATTTATATTTCAGCAAACGGGGATTGCAGTTAACTAATTGTACTTTATTTAAGGTTGGATACCTCGTCGATAAATAAATTTAAAGGGAGCAATTGGTCTGAGATTTTCTGTGAGTCTTTTCATGGTTGGCCAATGTCTGGGTTCTTCTTACTTGCGCCTTCCTGGAGGACGCATGCTCTTTTAATTTGTGTTGTACAAGGTCATAATCATCTTATTGTCGGGTCAGTCTTGTCGGTTGCCGTGTGGCAACGTAGAGTCATGTGAGTGCATACTTTTACGCGCGCACGCACCTTAACTCAAAAAAAAAAAAATTCGCACCTGTTAACAGAGTTGTTGTCATAACGAGGAGGGTCTTTACAAGGATGCAGAATTTGAGACAGAAGTTGATGTCAGTGAAAGAGTACATTCAAGAGTTCTACAAACTAAACATCAGGGCAGGTCATTGTGAAAGCGATGATGAAAAGGTTGCCAGGTACATGAATGGTTTGTGATATGACATCCAAGATGAGATGAGCATGATGACCATCCGAGCGGTGGAATATGCTTATCAGATGGCTCTGAAGGCTAAAGAAAGGCTGAGCTGAAAGCAAGGTCAGAGAGGCCGAGGCAGAAGTCAAGCCATAGGAAAAACAATTGCCCAAGACATAAACCAGAAACCTAAAGAATAGTGGAAGAAACCTCATACTCAAACTTAGAGAGGAGGAATCTCACAAAGAGGACACTATGTGGATAGAAATACTTTCCTCGAACCAAAGGAAGAGGAAGAGGTAGAGGTGGAGAAATAAAATGCTTTAACTGTGGAAAGAATGGACACAAATCCTATGAATGTCTAGACAAGAAGAAAGAAGGTGGTGAAACTCACATTGCTGAAGCACAAGGACATAATGTTGAGGCAGAAGATGTTGAAGGTGGAAGGTGATTGATGATGAGGAAAGTTCTCTTAACGCCAGAGAAGGAGGTGGAGAACCCATTCCAAAGGAACATAATTTTTCAGACTGCTTGCAAGACCAAAGACAGGGTATTGAAAGTCATCGTGGATAGTGGTAGCACAGACAATCTTGTTTCTACGGAGATGGTAGAAAAGATGGAGCTAGAGACTATTGAACATCCAACCCCATACAGAGTTTCTTGGCTACAAAAAGGACACCAGGTAAATGTCACTAAACAATGTTTAGTTGAATTTAAAATAGGAGGATATAAGGATGAAATACTATGTGATGTCATTCCCATGGATGTTTTTCATCTATTCCTGGGTAGACCATGGCAATATGACAGGAATGTGATTCATGATGGGAGAAATAACACATACACCCTGGAGAAGAATGGGAGAACTCACATGTTGTTTCCAATTAAGGATAAAGAAGTGACAATAGAGGTAAGAAACACTGTACTTCTCATGAGTGGGAAGGAACTTCTTAAGGAGGTTAAGAAGAATGAATATACACAATTCATTCTGGTCAGAAAGCCTAGAATTGTTTTAACCAGCACAAGAGTGGATGATTTACCAGAGGAAATCCAACAACTACTGGAAGAGTTTGTTGATATAGTAGTGGATGAACTACCTCGTTCATTGCCACCTATCAGAAGTATAAGCCATCATATCAATATTATACCCAGAGCTAGTTTACCAAACAAAGAAGCGTACAGATTGACGCCATAGGAGAATGAAGAAGTCAAAAGACAAGTCCAAGAATTAATGGACAAGGGATTGGTTAGAGAGAGCTTGAGTCCAAGTGTTGTTCCAACAGTGCTCAGTCCAAAGAAAGATGGAGGCTGGAGGATGTGTACAGACTCAAGGGAAATTAACAAGATTACCATCAGATATAGACTTCCATTGCCAAGGATGGATGATTTGATGGATTTCTTGAGTGGAGCAATTTTTTTTTTGAAGATTGATTTGAAAAGTGGATATCATCATATTCGGGTGAGAGAAGGTGATGAATAGAAGACAACATTCAAGACAAATGAAGGGATGTATGAATGGCTTGTTATGCCATTTGGTTTAACGAATGCGCCTAGTACTTTCATGAGGTTGATGAATGAAGTCTTGAAGGAGTTTATAGGAAAGTTCATCATTGTGTACCTTGACGACATATTGATTTTCAGCAAGATAGAAATAGAGCACTTGAAGCATTTGGCTACAGTGATGAAAATATTATAGCAAGAGAAGTTGTTGATAAACATGAAGAAATCATCGTTCATGAAGACAGAGCTCATTTATTTGGGGTTTGTTATTTCTGCAGATAAGTTGTAAATGGATCCAGATAAAGTGGAGGTGATTAAGAATAGGCCATCGTCGAAAAGTGTATTTGAAGTTCAAAGTTTTATTGGATTGGCTAGTTTCTACAGGAAATTTATTAGGAATTTCAGTGGAATTAACGCACCGATGATGGACATGGTGAAGAAAAGACATAAATATTTTCACTAGACAGAAGAAGCAAAGAAAAGTTTCAATTTTTTGAAAAGGAAGATTACTAAACAACCAATTTTGGTGTTGCCAGATTTCAACAAGACATTTTAGGTCAAATGTGATGCAAGTGGATTTGCAATTGGAGCGGTTTTGAGTCAAGATGATAGACCAATCGCATACTTCAGTGAGAAACTAAATGAGGCAAAGGTTAAGTACTCCACATATGAAAAATATTTTTATGCGGTCATACAAGCACTAAAGAAGTGGAGGCACTATTTGGTTCCTAAAGAGTTCATTTTGTATAGTGATAATCATGCCTTACAATTTGCAACTCAATAGGAGAAGTTGAACCAAAGACATGTTAAATGGGTCGAATACATGCAGAATTTTACTTTTGTAATTAAACATATTTCTGGAACTACTAACAAAGTTGTTGATGCTTTGAGCAGGAAATGTTTGCTCATGCAAGAATTTAGAGTCAAAACTTTGGGTTTTGATAACCTCAAGGACATGTACATAGATGATCCATATTTCAAAGAGGTGTATGAGGCATCTAAGAATCCAGTTCTCAGAGATAGAAGTCAATGGACTGAATATATGATCCAGGATGGATTATTATTCAGAGGCAATCAACTGTGTATTTCAAAATGCTCCATGAGGGAGAATCTATTGAAAGAAAAGCACAGTCGAGGATTGGTCGAACATTTTGGTCATGATAAAACGTTCTTGAAATTAAATGGCTCATATTTTTGGCCAGGGATGAGGACAGATTGCAAAATATTTGTGGAAATATGTAGAATTTGTCAGCACACAAAGGAAAAAAGGCAAAACACAGGGTTATACCAGTCGTTACGCATACCTAAAAGACCGTGGGATGCAGTGAGCATGGATTTTGTGTTGGGGCTGCCAAGAATGCAAAGAGGGTTTGATTCAATCCTTGTGGTGGTAGACAGATTTTCTAAAATGGCACACTTTATACCATGTCAACAAACCAGTGACACGACTCACATCGCGAACCTGTTTTTCAAAGAAGTTGTTAGACTTCTGTTGGCAGCCAATTCACATTTTTCATTGTCTTATAATCTGCCTACACCAATGTTTCACAAACATTGATTTTTCGTCGCAATTTTCAAATGAAGGACACTTTTATTCTTTGCGCCTTTTCGCATGCCTATCTTCATTTTGTTTTCATGACTGTAAGCGTGAAAACTTAGTCCTTCAAAGTCACATTAGAATCATTGTTTGAATTGTTGTCATCCTTCTGATTGATATTCCCATTGTGCTTACATCTCATTTATCATTTTGCAACTGGAAAAACTTTCGAACTGTACTCATTGGACATTTTTTGATTGATTATGTGACTTGGTTTCATTAGGTTTGTGATGCTTTGGATTTACATGTTTTTATTTGGCCTACTTAACCATTGGTTTTACAACAATGCATAGGCATTATGGTTAAATATTTCACATATATCTTTGATATGATACCTATGTTTGTGTTTACAAAACTATTGGCACGTTGGTCAAACTTTTGATATAAGAGATTACAATACATTGGCTCATGGTTAATTATTTGGTTTTGGTTTCTAATTGAATATTTGATGGTTTGAAACTATGGCATAATGTTTTGATTGCACGCGTTGTTTATACACTTACCATTGTTTCATTGGTTTTCCAAGCAACATGATTTTCGAACTATGCTATAGTGGGTATAACAGCTATGAACGCCGGCGGTGGTACTATTGACCATAATTATTATGCATGACAGTGAATAAATCAACTACCCTCGCACACTTCGGCATTAATGCCTGCCTCCTTACCAGGTTACCTCTGTTGATTTTTGGGCAAAGAGTCCAAACCCTACCCAAACCCTTGTTCACTGTATGATCTCTCCTAGCTCCTAAAGGGAGAATTGAACCCTCATGGTGTTCAGAGTCGGTTTTGGTTTCATTCTTGGCAGAGAATATTGTTTAAAATTGCCCCCGTAATTTCCCCCAGAGTCAGGTTTTTTCATGAGGCATGCTGGGAAAACGGTTTTGAATTAGGACAAACCATTGAAAAGCCATAACTGTTTTTAGCCCCTTTACCTTCAACATGAGCGGTTTACTCAGAAAGTGAGTTACTACAAAGATCTAGCTCTTGTTTTACAGGTCAATTTTCAGTGGCTGGAACATGCGTTTTGAGTCTGTGTGCATTTGCCAGAATGCTTATGATTTCTCCAGATCTGGATCTCAGAACCTCTCTCACTCGATCTACCTTGTGAAGCCCTCTATCAAACTCTTGATCAATTCAAAAGGTATTCCATCAGTCTGCCAGCAAAATGTTTGCATCTACAGGACATGTGGCTTTTATAAGAAGAAAAATGTGTAAGAAGCTACAACCATCATTCGATTTGATTTCATAATGGATGGTAGGATTTTGTTTATTTTTAGCATGATTCTGCCTCTCTTAAATAAGCATAAACAATTTTGTTTGCTCAGAAATAGTTTTGGTTGGATTTCAAAAATGACTTTGTTAGTTTTTATTTTAAAAACGATTCTGTTAAGTTTTAGATTGACATATTGTGTCATTCTGTTAAATTCGTATGAGGAGATTCGGGTAATAGTTGTTTCTAAATGCACTCAAGAAAATATTTCGTGAATGATCTTGTTTGCGCAGTTTGCTAAAAACAAATGATCAAATAATTCTTATGAACCCTGAGTGATTTCATTACGATTTCATAAAGCTACGCACCAGTGTTGGTTTAGTTTTCTCATGGCATGAATTGCTTGTTATATCAGTACAGTTATAACAATTTGAACATGATTATGTTTAGATTCGATTGTGTTACCTTTTGATGAGACAGCATAACAATTGCACAAAACTTGTTTTAATTGTATTGATTGCATTGGATTTTAAAACGATTTTACTGATAACTGAAGCAACAAAAGTGGCTGGTGTTGATTTCAATTGGTGAAAAAACAATTTCATCATTGTTCAATTATCCAAAACAATGTTGTGTACCCGAATTAGTGAAAACAAATTAAACAAAGCATATTTATCTCTGTATTCATTCTGATCCTATTTGATTTTGAATGCTATAACAAGTTGAAATTTAATTATTCATTTTCAAATAGTGATTGGATGGTAATTGAATTTAGATTCTTTAAAAGATTTCCAATTAATTTTATTTCTGATTCTGTTTGTTATTTTAGACTAGCTACAGAATCAGAGGATTCTGTAGCTAGTCTACACGATTAGATTTTTACCATTTTATTAATAAAATATCCCTCTAACTTATCCATTTCTGACTTGTTTCAGGTGAATTCGAATTGCATAGGATAGGATGGACAGTCTAGAGGATATTTGGATATTTCAGTTTCATTTTAGTTTCCTAGATTAGTTGAAATTGGGAATATCTTTCCAGATTATGTAAACAGTTTGATAACTGCCACAGGGAGGTTTTACCCTATGGAGAAACTTATAAATACTTATCATTTTTGTAATAATATCATCCTCATTCCTGGGAGAACAAGGATATGGAATTTTAATACAGACTGGGACATAATTTGATGTTCTTCTACAGCTTTAGCTTCTCATAATATCAATATTTTGTTTCATGTTCTTGTGTATCAATTTGCATTTGGTTAATGACTACTTTAGCTATCTTAGTCTTTTGCAAATGATATAATTTAATCAATATAATCCATATCTGATTTCTTCCAAGTGTATAAAAAACATAGCAATTACTTGATTAAGTTTGTGAATGACAGATTTCTCTTCTTCATGAGTTGAATTATTAAGTATAAGTTTTTGCATAACAGGTTTCCCTTATTGCAGAGATTTATAAATCATATAATTGTTATGATTTTTTATGTCTTGTTTGTCCTGTAAACAACTCAAAGAGCAGTGCAGCCTATCGTTTACGAGAAGCTTCTGGATTACCCGGTGTGAGTTTCCTTCCTCCGACCAACTTCGAAGTCATCATACACAGGACAAATCTAGAGCGTTTCCAGGTCAGTTTGTCATTTTTTTTGTTTAGTGTATTTATTAATAGTTTAGTTTAGATATAATTTTAGTTAGATTTATAGGTAGAATTAGTATATTAGATTGTTTAATTTTAGTAAGTATATTAGATCGTTTAATTTCAGTAAGTTTTATTTTTTATTCATAAAATCATAAAAATCAAAAAATATCTCTAGCTATCTTAGGACATAAAGTAAATGAGTTTTCTAGGTTTTATTCAAATCTGCAAGTTGTGAATATTGTATATTTGTGAATAAGTTATATTTCAATTAGTTAGAGTTAGTATAGTATTAGTTAGTAGTTTGTAAATAGTAGATTAGTTAGTTTGTTTAGTAGTTAGTTTTTATTAGATTAGTGTATTAGTTTGTTTCAGTGTTAGTTAGTTTAGTTTGTTTCATTTAGTTTTAACTAGTTTTAGTTTTAGTTAGTTGGTTTTATTTAGATTTAGTTAGATTAAGTTAGTTTAGATTAGTTTTCTCTTTGGTTTTCTTAGGAACTTAGAACGGCTAACGGAGCCGCTAAACCCGTTAGGGTGGTTCATTCCAAACGGCTTGGGTTATTAAACAACCCCGGACCGGTTCCACTCTCTCAGTTGACAGACGGTCAATTTCGCCCATCAACAAATGGCACTAGAAGGAGGGTCGACTGACAAGTTGGCCTTGTAGGAGCCTTTATTTTTAATGTATTCAATTTTCCCCATGGCTCCCCAAACCACTGTGTTGGAACATGCTTTCAACTTCTCATCACCCGATGTTCCCAAAGAGACAGTCTCTTGCTTGTCCAAACTCACCTTTGATGGTGAAGGCAATACATCTGCTAAAGACCACCTTAACAAGTTTTGGTGCAAGTGCATCAAACATGACATCTCAGATTTAGGAGTTTTATGCAGACTTTTCGCTTTTACTTTTAGAGGTCGGATGAAACATTGGTTTGAATCCTTTCTAGCATGTCACATTTTTTATTGGTTTCAATTTGTAGATGAGTTTCTAGATGCTTTTGAAATTTATGATTTTGATCAATTATGTGAAGAATTTCATACTTCGCTAATCAATGATGATCCATCCTCATAAGACTTTTTGACAAGAGTCTATCATATCCTTTGTAAATTTAATCTCGATGACATGTCATTGGCATTAAATCTCTTCTATGATCCTTCCATCCCTTCTCTCCAGTTATGTTCAATCATGAACGAAGAACCAATTGAAAATCCTATCACTCAACTGCAAGAACAATCATCTTCGCAAGAAGTGAAGGATCCTTCCGACAATGTTGAACAAGCCAGGGAGGTAGAATCTATTGATTAGGCTCTTATTGGCAACCAAATTGGTTTTTCCTTTGAATCATTGTATTTTCAGTCTAAGACTAGTATGGAAGATGATTCGTTTCTGGCTCAAAGCGAATACCCCCATTCTTGTAACTCATACTATAATCAACATTTAAAATCAGTCACTGAAGAACACTTAAGTAATGAAAATCATCTTGAATGTTCTAGTACTCCTATGAAACCGATTAGAGATACGCAACTAGAAGAAGAAACTTTAAACCTTCATCCTCAAAATGCACTTTGTTCACAGGAAAGACTAGATGTTGGTCACATAAATTTTGAATTTTCTATCACACAAAAGGCAAATCCAGATGATCATATTATGTTGAGGAATTCGTCCCCAAAACAAAGTAAGAGTTTTAAAGAAAGTCAAGAGAATTGTCTTGAGAATACCATTGTTGATTATCATAGTTCAAGAGATTCTTTTTATCTACTTATTTCTGATTCCTTTTATTCTTTATATCCTGATCTATTCCTAGATTTTGGTGGACTTGACATCTTACCTACAAAATCCTACTCTTTTTCACCACAATCATATCCTTTCGATATGTTAAATTTTGGTGAAGTCAGCTCCAAACCCAACATTGATAAACTTGGATTTGATACTTGTTCACTTTCATCACTCACATGGGAAAAGGACATGTTGCGAGATGATTTTACACAGTTTATTGTTGAAAAAGACAATGCATTATATTTTATGGAGATCAAACATTCTAAGTCTCATACTCATTCTTTACTTAGCTCGAATCTTAATGTTGATGCTTCACATTTTGAAATGATCAATCGCATCGAAGGAAATATTCAAACCAATTAATCAATTGATTGCACGAATCCTCCTATGATGAGTTTCCCATTGATATATTCATTTCATCAAAGTCATGGTTTGCATCCCCATTTTTGTGACAGGATCTTAGGATGGCTTGAATATTCATATATGGAAAAATTTCATAATAAAGACAAAGTTGAGCTTGCTTTCTTTTTACCCAAGTATCTTGGAAGTAGGCATGACATGTTTCTTTTAGATCCTCCATGTGAGGGAATTAATGAGTACTTAGAGAACTGTTAGAAGGATGGGGCATTTCAACCTTTACTGATGGTTATTCCATTTCCTCATAATCCTGACGAGTTTTTCAAAACTACTTACACTCACCCATGCCATTATGACCCTGATCACGACAATATTGCGCAATGGCTGGAGGATTCGTACAACAAGAATATTCAAGGGAATGGTAAGATCATGCTTACTTTGTTGTTAGATGATGATTATGAAGGTAAGTGTGATATGTTTGTATCATTTGTTGATATATTACCATTCTTATTAGTAATGCTTGATCTTGTTTCCATTGCAGAATTAGAGTTATTCCGATGGATACATTGGAAGCATGACTTCACGTAGTATCATGATTCGTTTAATACTTAGGGTATGTTTAGGAATAGATTTTATTTCAGTTTGATTTCTCACTATTTCTCTTTGTAATAATGCAGTCATGAACGCAAGTGGGCGCATCACGAGAACCACAATACGACTGTTGTCAGGGAAGTCCCCTTGATCCTCTTTCTCTTTACTTCTAGTTGAATGTTTATTTTCAAGAACACAGTATCGTCATGACAATATTAAATGGAAAGTAAAGAGATAAATAAAGACAAATCAACCTTGACCCAAGGTACCATGAATAGGATTTCTTTCCCATCATTCATTATTTTCCTACTTTCTTTCAGTTTCCCAAGGGATTTGTTGTATGAGGTTTTCAGATGCACTTTCTGTGCGTATTTGTTTTTTGTTTTTGTTGTTTAGATTTCTTTGCTTTCCAATTTTTTTTCGCTAGTGTGTTTTGATTTCTCCCTTATGATTACCAGTTTTCACTTTTGGAAATACACCTACTTGCATCACTGAGCTATTCAGACAAAGACGATAGAAAATTCCTTTGCTGAAATAACTTCTGAAAAACTTGTATAAACATCAATGATATATTGGTGAAGTTTATATCTGTATTGGAAAATTCTGTTGTTTGAAAGAAGTTGACTGATTTCAATCTTTGAGTAAAGCTTGTCATGATCATCTATTATCTTTTTACGTTGTCCCTATTCCTTAAGGGAATGAATCAGAAGACATCTCCCTGTCTTAGGAAGTTGTTTTTGTCAGTAAAACATCTCTGGATCTAAATAAAGGATAGTTCTAAAAAATTCTGATGAGGTTTGAAAAAAATATGTTAAAAATCATAATTTGCAGCGTCACCCCACTCGGCTATATATCTATAAAAAACAAAATAAAATATTAATAAGAGCTGTGGGAAGTGCTTGTAAACCCACCGGGATACTGAACAGGTCCGCTGGCAGTGGGTAAATGCATGCATGGCTCCAAGACAACTTCGTCGGGTACTGAACAGGCCCACTGGCAGTGAAGCAATGTCGGGTATATGAAAATTTGCAAAAAAGAAACCTCTTTAATGTCCTTTATTCTGATCTAGAACTTCTTAACAGGATACGGATGTCAGAGTGGGTTAAATGGAAACCCTGTCGAGGCTATGGACGCCTGCTAGTAGCAGTGGATATGCCAACAATATTGGAGATTTTATCTTTAATATCGTGACTTACTGATCTCAAGACTGTTATCAGTTTTCATCTTTTAAAACATTGCTGGAATAATTGGTTAATGATGATGTTTATACGATTTTCTGGTTGTTATTTTTGAGTTGAAATTTTCTTTGTTGTCCTAATCTAAATTTGTTTCTTTTGGCAGAGATAATTGCTTCTACCAGTGTGTCGCCATTGTTGGTAGCCAATTCACATTTTTCATTGTCTTATAAGCTGCCTACACCAATGTTTCACAAACATTGATTTTTCGTCGCAATTTTCAAATGAACAACACTTTTATTCTTTGCGCCTTTTCGCATGCCTATCTTCGTTTTGTTTTCATGACTGTAAGCGTGAAAACTTAGTCCTTCAAAGTCACATTAGAATCATTGTTTGAACTGTTGTCATCCTTCTAATTGATATTCCCTTTGCGCTTACATCTCACTTATCATTTTGTAGCTGGAAAAACTTTCGAACTGTACTCATTGGACATTTTTTGATTGATTATGTGACTTGGTTTCATTAGGCTTGTGATGCTCTGGATTTACATTTTTTTATTTGGCCTACTTAACCATTGGTTTCACAACAATTCATAGGCGTTATGGTTAAATCTTTCACATATATCTTTGATATGATACCTATGTTTGTGTTTACAAAACTATTGGCACGTTGGTCAAACTTTTGATATAAGTGATTACAATACATTGGCGCA
The DNA here is from genome assembly GCA_009831015.1 of Picea engelmannii. Classification (NCBI taxonomy): domain Eukaryota; kingdom Viridiplantae; phylum Streptophyta; class Pinopsida; order Pinales; family Pinaceae; genus Picea; species Picea engelmannii. Next base: position 109,013 of record ML776920.1, on the reverse strand, counting down.
TGGTTAATTATTTGGTTTTGGTTTCTAATTGAATATTTGATGGTTTGAAACTATGGCATAATGTTTTGATTGCACGAGGTTTTTTATACACATACCATTGTTTCATTGGTTTTCCAAGCAACATGATTTTCGAACTATGATATAGTGGGTATAAAAACTATGAACGCCGACGGTGGTACTATTGACCATAATTATTATGCATGACAGTGAATAACTCCACTACCCTCGCACACTTTGGCATTAATGCCTGCCTCCTTACCAGGTTACCTCTGTTGATTTTTGAGCAAAGAGTCCAAACCCTACCCAAACCCCTGTTCACTGTATGATATCTCCTAGCTCCTAAAGGGAAAATTGAACCCTCATGGTGTTCAGAGTCGGTTTTGGTTTCATTCTTGGCAGAGAAGATTGTTTAAAAATGCCCCCATAATTTCCCCCAGAGTCACGTTTTTTCATGAGGCATTATGGGCAAACTGTTTTGAATTAGGACAAACCGTTGAAAACCCAGAACAGTTTTTAGCCCCTTTACCTTCAGCACGGGTGGTTTCCTATGCAAGTGAGTTACTACAAAGATCCATATCTTGTTTTATAGGTCAATTCTCAGTGGCTGGAACATGCGTTTTGGGTCTGTGTGCATTTGCCAAAATGCTTATGATTTCTCCAGATCTGGATCTCAAAACCTCTCTCACTCGATCTACCTTGTCCAGCCCTCTATCAAACTCTTGATCAATTCGAAAGGTATTCCATCAGTCTGCCAACAAAATTTTTACATCTACAGGACATGTGGTTTTTATAAGAAGAAAAACTTGTAAGCAGATACAACCATCATTAGATTTGATTTCATAATGGATGATAGGATTTTGTTTATTTATAGCATGATTCTGCCTCTCTTAAATAAGCATAAACAATTTTGTTTGCTCAGAAATAGTTTTGGTTGGATTTCAAAAATGACTCTGTTAGTTTTGATTTCAAAAAAGATTCTGTTAAGTTCTAGATTGACATATTGTGTCATTCTCTTAAATTCGTATGAGGAGATTCAGGTAATAGTTGTTTCTAAATGCACGCAAGAAAAGATTTTGTGAATGATCTTGTTTGCCCAGTTTTCTAAAAACAAACGATCAGATAATTCATATGAACCCTGAGTGATTTCATTACGATTTCAGAGAGCTACACATCAGTGTTGGTTTAGTTTGCTCATGGCATGAATTGCTTGTTATATCAATACAGTTATAACAATTTGAACGTGATTCTATTTAGATTCAATTATGTTACCTTTTGATGAGATAGCATAACAATTGCACAAAACTTGTTTTAATTGTATTGATTGCATTGGATTTTAAAATGATTTTGTTGATAGTTGAAGCAACAGAAGTGGTTGGTGTTGATTTCAGTTGGTGAAAAAACAATTTCATTACTGTTCAATTATCAAAAACAATGTTGTGTACCCGAATTAGTGAAAACAAATTAAACAGAGCATATTTATCTCTGTATTCATTCTGATCCTGTTTGATTTTGAATGTTATAACAAGTTCAAATTTAATTATTCATTTTCAAATAGTGATTGGATGGTAATTGAATTTAGATTCTTTAAAAGATTTCCAATTAATTTTATTTCTGATTCTGTGTGTTATTTTAGACCAGCTACAGAATCAGAGGATTCTGTAGCTAGTCTACAGGATTAGATTTTTACCATTTTATTAATAAAATATCCCTCTAACTTATCCATTTCTGACCTGTTTCAGGTGAATTCGAATTGCATGGGACAGGATGGACAGTCTAGAGGATATTTGGATGTTTTAGTTTCATTTTAGTTTCCTAGATTAGTTGATCTTGGGAATATCTTCCCAGATTATGTAAACAGTTTGATAACTGCAACAAGGAGGTTTTACCCTGTGGAGAAACTTAGAAATACTTATCAATTTTGTAATAATATCATCCTCATTCATGGGAGAACAAGGATATGGAATTTTAATACAGAGTGGGATAGAATTTGATGTTCTGCTACAGCTTTAGCTTCTCATAATATCAATATTTTGTTTCATGTTCTTGTGTATCAATTTGCATTTGGTTAATGACTACTTTAGCTATCTTAGCTTTTTGAAAATGATATAATTTAATCAATATAATCCATATCTGATTTCTTCCAAGTGTATAAAAAACATAGCAATTACTTGATTAAGTTTGTGAATGACAAATTTCTCTTCTTCATGAGTTGAATTATTAAGTATAAGTTTTTGCATAACAGGTTTCCCTTATTGCAAAGATTTATAAATCATATAATTGTTATGAGTTTTTATGTCATGTTTGTCCTGTAAAAAACTCAAAGAGCAGTGCAACCTATCGTTTACGAGAAGCTTCTGGATTACCCGGTGTGAATTTCCTTCCTCCGACCAGCTTCGAAGTCATCATACAGAGGACAAATTTGGAGCGTTTCCAGGTCAGTTTGTCATTTTTTTTGTTTAGTGTATTTATTAATAGTTTAGTTTAGATATAAGTTTAGTTAGATTTATAGGTAGAATTAGTATATTAGATTGTTTAATTTCAGTAAGTATATTAGATCGTTTAATTTCAGTAAGTTTTATTTCTTATTCATAAAATCATAAAAATCAAAAAATATCTCTAGTTGTCTTAGGACAGAAAGTAAATGATTTTTCCAGGTTTTATTCAAATCTGCAAGTTGTGAATATTGTATATTTGTGAATAAGTTATATTTCAATTAGTTAGAGTTAGTATAGTATTAGTTAGTAGTTTGTAAATAGTAGATTAGTTAGTTTGTTTAGTAGTTAGTTTTTATTAGATTAGTGTATTAGTTTGTTTCATTGTTAGTTAATTTAGTTTGTTTCATTTAGTTTTAATTAGTTTTAGTTTTAGTTAGTTGGTTTTATTTAGCTTTAGTTAGATTAGTTTTCTCTTTGGTTTTCTTAAGACCTTAGAACGGATAACGGAGCCGCTAAACCCATCAGGGTGGTTCATTCCAAATGGCTTGGGTTATTAGACAACCCCGGACTGGTTCCACTCTCTCAGTTGACGGATGGTCAATTTTGCCCGTCAACAACTTCACGGCTTACCAAGGAGTATTCTTTTAGATTGAGACACCAAGTTTGTGGGACATTTCTGGAGGACTTTGTTTAAGAAGCTGGGGACAAGTTTGTCTTTTAGCTCAGCTTATCATCCTCACATGGATGGACAGATAGAAGTTGTGAACAAAAGCTTGGGAGATTTCCTAAGGAGCCTAGTGACTGGACATCAAAGTCAGTGGGATCACATTCTTCCACAGGCAGAATTTGCTTATAATGATTCGATCAATAGAAGCACAGGGAAGATTCCATTTCAAATTGTTTATGGAATGTAGCCAAGAGGAGTTTCTAAACTCAAAGATTTAGAACAGGATGAAACTAGGAGTGCTAGTGCAGAATATTTTGCAGAGGCAATGAAAGAACTTCACAACCAAGTGAAGGGGTGATTGCAGAATTCAAGCCAGGAGTATAAGCGTAGAGAAGATCAACACAGGAGATAACTTCAATTTGAAGTGGGTGATTTGATTCTTGCACATCTGAGAAAGGAAAGGTTCCCAAGAGGAACATATTACAAACTGAAAATGAATAAGTTTGGACCATGCAAGATCGTAAGGAAATTTGGGGCAAAGGCATATGAGATCGAATTACCTAATGGGATCAGAATTTCACCAATATTCAATATCTCATATTTGTACCCTTATAGAGCCAGAGAAGAAGGAGAAGACAATGAGCAGACAGAGGTTTAGTGGGCTAAACAAATGGTTGTAGCTGAAAATCCACAGATGGAAAGTATACTTGACATGAGAGTCAGGAAGAGGACCAGAAGAAAAGAGTATTTTGAATACTTGGTCAAGTGGAAGGGACATCCAGTTGAAGCTGCCAGCTAGGAGAATGAAGCAGAAATTCAAAAGAATGGAAAAAATGTGCAATATCTCATGAACAGGAGTCCATGAAAAATTTTCAAGCAATGGAGTATGATGCAGGAGAATCGTCAGCAGCAAGCGAGCGTGGTACAAACACCATCACATTTTTGGCACACGTTGAAAATGTTTGAATTGTTCTGAAATTTTGGATGCACAGACATTAATGTAATAGTTAAGAGAGTTCATACTTCCATATTGTAAAACAGATTTTGAGCGATCCGCTCTCATCTGTAAGGTGTAAAGGCATTTATAGGTAGTTAATGTAAGTAGGTAGATTTAAAATTCTAGATTAGAAAGTTTTAGGAGTTGGAGGGAAAACAACTATAGACACCCTCATCTTGTATCATTTGTAAGAGGATCAATTGTATCAATAGAGCATAGAGAACAGAAGAAGCAGAGAGTTGTCTAGAAGAACCCATGTATAGAAGTTCTGAAATTAATATATATGAAGCTTTGATTCAGAGTCATGGTGTTCTAATACTTTTTGTGTATACATGATGAATGTTATGCTTATGGTTGTTTTAATATTTCTATTGTACATTTGTTTTTATGCTATGTATGTATGATTTTAGGTTAAGTATTTGAAGTCTGAGAGCATAAGGGAATAAGGTTCAATTGTTTCTCTTCTTGAGTAAAAGTTTCTGCAAGGAGTGCGTTGACGGGTTTAGAGTTCACCTCTGAAAGCTCAGGAGGGATACCGTTGTTCTCATTTTATATAGAAGTGCAAGTCAGGCACAAAATCCATGCAAGGTGTGCGCAGGCTGGTTGGAAGTTTAGAACTTATCAACCAAGGAGAGGATTGAAAGATTGTTGTCGCAAAGAGTTGCACAGAGTCAAAAGAACTCAAATACTTAGACGTATTTGAAGAAGTGTCGCAAGGAGTGCATGCAGAAATCTCATTGGAGATTTAAGGTGGCGAAAGAAAGTTCAGGAGAGTTAGCATATTCAAGGTGTTTGAAGGGAAGAAGGGAACTTTATCTATCATGCAGAGGATAGGAGAGAGTTGTAGGGTCAATTTAGAACCAAATCTCTTTGAAGAAGAAGTTTAAACGGTCGGAATTCTTCAAGAATAATTCGCGAAATAGCGAGGACCGTAGGATCTACAAGAGCTGCAAGGAAGATAAGGGGTCGTTGATCTTGAATTATTGGATGTCAGATCATTTTTTTATTTCTAGGTTCGAGAGTCCAAAGTGTAGGCCAAGATCCTTGGCTGATCAAACCCCCGAAACACGAAAAGGAGGTTTTTCGTGTCTGGAAGTAAGGAGAGGCAAGCTTACATTTTCAGAACTTTGGAGTTCAGGGTTTCGAAAGTCTTGAGGGAAAGAGATCGAGACACAACAAGGAATAAAACCCGAAATTAGAGGTCGCGGCAGAGAATTATCAGCATTTTGGAAGTCAAGAATTCAACATTTTCGTAGACAAGGGTCTACACTCCACATCGAGTTTTCCGAAGTTACAAATCCCGAAGGAGCGGGGAAGAATACGTGTTTCAGAAATTTTGAATTCGAATAATCAGGGATTGCGAAGACATAAAGTAGTTTGAGAGTTCCAAACTCTCGATACCTGGAAACCTAAAACAAAGAGGAGGCGACATGTGGAAGGACAAGAGGCTTCATGTCGAGGTTCGTGAAAGGCAGTAAGGAGAAGTACCAGTTTGACATTTCAGGATTCGACACACCGGGAATCCTGTTGATGAGGGAATAGATGTGGTGAAGAGGAAAACTCGATACGTGAAAGTATGAAAAGGATTTTAGAAGACGTAATTTCGGCATTTCGGGGTTAGGAGGTTTGAGGGCCCCGAGGACATAGTAAAATTGCATTTCGATGGTTGAAACCCCAAATCACGAAGAGAAGGGGAAGGACAGGACATTTGTATTTCGAAAAATCATTAATTCGGGTTTCGGGACTCTGGGATTTGAGGGGAAGAGTTTCATGAAATCGTAACTCCTGAAATCATGAAAGGAGAAAAGCTGGAATTGACATCAGGAAAGGCCAAGTGTTAGTATTTCAGGTTTCGGAGGTCGAAGAGGTAAAGCATTCGACCATGGGATTCGTGAAGTTTTGAAGTCAGGTATCCCGAAATAAAAGAGAAATTCCCTCAAGGTTTTGCTGTGGGTAGATTTCTCGAAAGGGAAATAGAAGAGCTAGTTGAGCTCAGGGGCCGAAAAGAAAAGATCATGTGCGGATTCCGACCTGCAGGTCTAGGGGTCTGCGTTACAATGTAATGGGTTTTTGGGATGAACCAAGTAGGGTTTTAATCCCTAGATTTGATGCATAAATATGAAATGGGTTGGGATATTAGGGGTTCTGTTTAGTTCCTATCCATCAAACGTTTTTGTGGTTCCTTTTCTCTGTGTCTGAATGTGGGGGATGATGTAGAGAGAGAGAGAGGACTGCACTATACAATAGCTAGGCTATGAGAAAAGAAAGATGTACATGATATATCTTTGTAAGTGTAGTGCACAAGCCTAAAGCACTTAATGAAATCATAGTAAATAAGTGATTCATTGTGGAAGTAGCCCAAATTTAGATGAACCATGTTAAATCCTATGTCTTATGTATTTTATGTGACTTCCTCTTAATTCTTCCTAGATGCATAGTATCTTAGGTTTTTATTATGGTTAATCTTTGCTCAAATAATCATGATTGTTACAAGAACGAGTTTGTGCATTAATCAAGAATACAATGATAACATGAATCTAAATCATTAAGTAAGTTAATACAAAATAAGGACAAATTTATGCACATAGAAATAATAAAGGAAGAATGAACTGAATAATTTCCTCTCATTCCCTTACTATTGCAGAAGCCTGGTTCTTGTAGTCCCAATAGATACCTTGGGTGAGACTTCATCTATGAAAGAAGGTGATGCCGAAAGGGCCCATGTCTAGTGGGTTTTTTTGGTCACTGATAAATCGAACCTAGGGTCTTACAAACCACATACATCACCAACAGTCAATAAATGAAGCCTCCCAAAATTTCATCCAAGGATGGAGGAGTGTGCAACAAGCCTACGTGGCTTAGAATGAGCCACATGTAAGTTTTGGGGCCCTATTGGACAAGAATTTTGGAAATAATATACATAAAAATAATAAGTATATAAGAAGTGTGTAGAATAAAAGAAAAGACGCGGGAGTGCACAGTTGAGGCATACAGAGGAGTATAGTGTGTAGAGATAAGAATAAAAATGAAGAATAAAATAGAAGAATAAAGTAGGAGAAGAAAGCAGGTGAAAATGAAGGATGATATCCTGACGTTGTAAAGATAGAAGGAGATGAAAAATCAAGAAAAACAACAATAAAAGTGAAAAGTAACATGTACATGGAAAATTAGGCGGAAGTAGCCTGAACAGAAAGTTAACTTGAAGTTATCATGTATTGTGATAGGGTTTTGGGACGAATAAAGTAGGGTTTTAAGCCCTATAATTTATGTATAAATATGTAATGGGTTATGTTATGTTTTGTTGAAGAATACGAATGATAAGATAAGATGAGACAGAGAGATTCCATGTTTGAATGCTAAGGATATGATGCAGAGAGAAAGAAATGCTTGCACTATCGAGTGCCTAGACTAGGAGAAGAGAAATACAATCATGTTTTATCTTTGTAATCATAGTGCGCAATAATGAAACAATTACCAAATTCATAAGAAGCTAGTCATTGTGGACGTAGCCCAAATTTGAGTGGACCACATTAACTATTGTGTTGAATTTATTTATTGTTATTGATTCAAGGATTATGTCTGAATGCATATTAGATTATATTTGTCTTATGTGTAATCATTGCGCAATAGTTATGAATGTTATAGTAATGGGATTATATGACCAAACCGCTCATGCCAATAGTTATGGGATTTCATTACTATCTTGAATGTTTTAGTAATGGGATTATAGGCCCTAAAAAGAAAGTAAGCTATCTTCATGGATTTATAATGTTTTGATAGATTTCATTTAGCTTTTTGTTCATATCGACCTTAGAAATATCCAAATTATAGACATATTAGCCTACTTAATAATCAATGGGTGCAATCATTCAAGATTTGCATGTTCCTAAATTTTATGGGTCCAATCATTTAATAACAGTCTGAGTTCTAAAGACATGAACCTTACAGGAATTATATTATCATTATTATGTAATAGTTCAGTTAGTCCATAAGTAAGATCTGTGACTTGTATGTTAAATAAAATACTTATTATATGGTTCTATTTATGTATAGAATTCATATAGTATATAGTATAGTATACTAACACGAATTTTATGTATAGAATTCCTACAGTATATAGTATAGTATACTAGCACAAATATGGTGTTATTATTAGAATGGGGTTGTAATAGTTTAGGTACTAAAAATATTCATACATACATCTATGAACAAGAGTGTTGTCATCTATGAGACTTGCATGATGACGCAAAGCAAATAGGTGCATTTATATCTTAATTGTTAAATGTTAAGATTCATAAGTAGTCTATGGGATAGTCAATAGTTCCATAATGATTACGCGATATAAATTGTTGTATCACATGATGTAGTCCTATAGATAAATTCATTCTACATGGCATTTATTTTGTATCAAGAAAACATAAGCGTAAGTTTTTTCGAAAGAGAATAGAAATGGAAGAACTACTCTGCATAATTTTAAACGATGTTTTGAAAACGAATATTGAAGAGGAAAAGAGACTTAATGTCCCTAATAATTTTATTTTTTTTATTTGGTAAAGATGGGGTACATTACATCCAAGCTATTCGAATATTTAAACATCACAATGATATACGTCTGATATCCATGGGTTAGAGGTATATATTCAAAAATAGAGTATTTTTAAAACCAAATCCTAACTTGAGTTTATAACGATAATGTTTACAACAACTTATAAAAGTTTGTTATAACAATTTTTCAAAATTACGTCCTGCATTTTTTGAAATAGAAACTACTTTTAAAATAGAAATACTTCATGATTCTTCAATAAGCAATCAACACAAATGGCATCGTCCTGTTCTTGTTTGAGACATGAAAGTTAAATTAAATCCAATTAAAAAATATGTCATTAACTAATTTAAGACAAGCTACAAACTCTTTGATTATGTATCTAGTCTAAAAACAATGTAACAACTATTGCTTAACAAAGAAATCAAATAAAAATAAAAACATAGATTTATTTATCCAAATTAAACATTAGAAAAAGAGAATTTGTGCATCTATGATTTCATAATAGCATTGATATTAGTTGAATTCTTAATGATAGTATATCCCGATTTCTTGGGTTTCTTTCTTTCCCGAGGAACATTTCATTGTATTTCATAACTCAATTCCCGATTTTCTCTTTCAAGATACTTGTTCTTATTTATAACCTAATTAAGGCTCATTCACATGTATGAGACGTCTATGTAATGGGTATGGATCCACGCTAAGCATTCGTCACAACACACAGGTTCCAAATTGGGAAGCAATTGTTGGTGGTCTAAGTTTGGGGACTTTTCTTATACCAATTTATCCTTTAAATCGGCCCAGATTCCTGGGAATCCCTCACAGTTTTGGAGCAACAGGGGAAAATTAGAAACAAATTCATATTGTGGATGACTATCCTCTATTGAGTCAAGAATTGTACTTTCAACAAAGTTTAGATATTCTATTATAATAATTTCCATATGATCATTCCTATGTTTATGTTTGATCCTTATCATCCTAGAAAGGATTCAACCATTTCTTTTCTTTTTAAAATCAATTTGACAGACCTCATGCAAATGCCTATTTTGTTTACCCTGTGTTTTAAATTTCTCATCGACTGCTGGTATCAGAGACTATGATTGATCAGTAACATTTAACGACCCATTTCTCAAATGACTAAGGACATCTTATAAAGGTTTGTTCGACACAAAATCATGTCTTTTGGGTGCCAATCTAGTCATAGGAAAAGACTTTGTTTGATCATTGAGTGAAATGATAGAGTCATTTTGGATATGAATCTCAAATAGAAAATCATGAGGCGAATTAGGTGAAGCTTTGGGATAGACAGGTTGTTCAACACCATGGGTTAAGTAAATGGTGGGGTCAATTTCGGGGGGTAGGAATTCATTCCTTACCAAAACACCTCGCCAAGTGTCCCCTGCACTAACCAAATGGAATTTGACCAATATGCGAATTAGGTCGGGGTGAAACAATATAGTATCCGGATTAGGGCTTGGTTGTTGATAAAATTTTGACATTTTTTACAGCCTTTTAAGTAAGTAGAAGGGTAAGTTTAAACTAAACCCCTGAAACACCATAAGAAACCGTTTGTGAAAATAGAGAATTATGCCATAATGACCTTCATAGGTAATGAATTGATTGATTATCAACAAAAGACTATGCCAACTGGTATTAAAAGGTTCTAAAGGCATACACTTTATGTGGTATTGTGACTTCTTGGACACCAATAGACACTGCCATGGAATGTTGGTTACACTCATGTTTTTAAACCACCTAACACCTTTCTGAGATATACCTTTTTCCTTAGTGATGAGTTCCTTCATGACCTGTAACTGGACATTCCCAATTTTTCCTTCGGTGCCATCAAAAGTATTGGAAAACACCCTGGAAACTTCTAAGTTAAAACTATTGAATGACTGGATAAAATCCAACCAACTGACCTAAGGAAGCTTACCCCTCACATCGTCATGGGACAATAAGGCTTGCGGGCCATTTAGTTCTAACCTAACTACGAGAGCCATAAAATCAAAGGAGGTAAACGATAATACACATAGATAGTTTTCATCAAAGGGAGAAATTTGTAACCGCAACAAACTAAACCCATAAAAAAGGAAAGAGGTTGAATGAACATACTTGATGATAAACAAACACTTGAGTATGTGAGGATGCTCTACCATTAGCTACCACTCCAAGTTTTGATTACCTCCAATAGACCACAAGACAAAGAAGTTCAAAGCTAGCAACCCCATGAAACCCTCACAGCCTTCCATGAGCTACTAACCTGATTTTGAGGACATTGACACCATGCAAGGAAATATTTCATGTGGTAGTCAAAAGATCATTCCATGTTAAGTGAACATTACTAACATCGTGTCATCATATGACAATGGTACGTGGAAAAGTGTTATATCGAGACCGTTTAGAGAGGTAAGGTTTTAAATGAAACCCCATATCATCCATATGAATCAATAGTTTGAATCAGGGTTTTAATTCAAGCCTAACATCCAAGTTCATAAGTTTGTGTAGATCAAACCCAAACTTTCTAGAATTGATTTTATTTTGTAGGAAGTGAGTCTACTTAGGTTGTTTTAACATAATTCATAGATCTTCCATTTAAACGTATTTCAAGAATCTTCTTATTATACCTTAGATTGGTTAAATCAAACAAACAATAATATTTAACTCATGTACAGGGATACAGTCACAAGAATTTGATCAACGATTTGCACGAAACAAAATTTCAATTTCATACTTCACATTCATGAAATTGAAGACGGAAAAAGATAAAAAATTGACCAAACATATTTGTAAGAAAATGATAAGAATTCAAAAAAAAATGATTGGAATTAATAGTCACACCTTTGTAATAAAGAAAATCAATCAATCTGATGCATATAGACATACTAGGCAGTGAGTATAAGAAGTGATTTTGTATTCCTAGGGACAATGAACAATAAGATGATAGTTGGGAAGCCAATAGAGTGATAGTGAGCTTAGGAAGTTTGGAGGAGTTGTATGGGGCTCGAATCACATTATTCATCATATTTAATCATCAAGATCCATTCCACACATATTTTCCTTTGTTTCATTTCATTCTGATGATTTCTATAATTTTGGGTTATTATTGAGCCTATTTTAATTAATTACACCCAAGGTGTTATTTGGAGCTTTTTTCTTGGAGAAACACCTTAGTGTAATAGATCGTTGGAATAGGGACGAAAGTATATACTAGATAAGATGATAAAAAGTGACTTTCAGTGGAAGGAGAAGTTATAAGGGTGAATTAATCCCTTCTTGGAGTAAAAAGGTTAATTAAATTAATAAAGTGATTTATGAAGAAATATTAAAAGATGAATTAAAACGTCACTTGAATGGAAGAAGGTTAAAGGAGGTATAAAAGAGATATAGGGGCTTCTACTCTCTCATTATGTTGATTGATATTTTGATGTCTATCTTCTTGGCTAGATATCCCATGGTACTTGGGGATTTTGAAGGTTTTGACTGAATAAGCCCTAGAGATCAGCAAGGAGGTGAAATATCCCTTTGTTCTTGGTTCAATATTGGAAAATGATGTGATATATTCCTCCCTCACCATTATATTTCACTTCAGTTCCACTCCAGCCATTAGTCAGTGCAAAGGGAACAACATAGATGGATTACTGTAGAAAGGGTGCACCAACTAGCCAATAAAGTTTGATTTGGTCATAGGAGGTTGTGTTTGGGGCAGATCTGGACTGGATATTCATGGCCATCATCAAGGAAACTCTATATGCACTTGTGGGAGTTTCCTATTATCCAGAATCATTATATTTCATAGATGGGCAAGTTTTCTAAGGGAGGGTACAACTTAGGTTAGATATCTAGTGTTTTGGGGTTTCATTTCCCATCTACAGTAAATGATTCTTCTCATATGTTTTAGTCATCACATCTATCATGAGCTGGAAACATTTCTTTGAGGTTTTTGAGCCCAATCGAAAAAGGGAAAATTTCTTTGGGAAGATACAACCAGTGAGGGCGCATCTTTAACAAAGGAAACTTGGTATTCAACAAGGGAAATAGCTTGATCTATGAGAACTTCTTCATACATCCTAGAAAGGATATTGGGAGAAAGAATATATGATTTCTATTGTCTATTGGAGGAAGCTTCAATGACATTATTATTCTACTATATGTATTCTAGATCTTCTCTACTATTGTATGGAGATTAGTTGTCTTTAATAAATAAATTCACATCTGAGTTTGTGGTAATTTCGTGTGTTATTCCTACTTGTATGTTGTTGTTACTTGTCATTTCTTTCATGAGAACAACTATTTGTTGCAAAAAAATAAACAACAAAACCTTACCACACAACAAGAAGATAAATCATCAAACGGTTTGACAAATACCATAACCAGAAAATCCAAAACTTCCAGTGTTCCAAGCAAATCCACTTGGGAACATTACAAGTTGTCACTATGGGAACTATGATTTTCTAGTCATGCCCTTCGGTTTGACTAACACACCGGCTACATTTCAGTCATGCATGAAACATATATTCAATAAACAATTCAGGAAATTATTATTGGTGTTGTTTGATGATCTTTTTATCTACAACAAGACGTGGGGGGAACATCTGAAGCATGTAGATGAGATTATCACCATTATGGAGGAGCAGTCATTTTTTTCCAAAGAGGAAAAGTGTGGTTTCAGGTTGACATAGATCCTCTGTATGGGGAACATGATTGGTTTTGAGTGAGTAAAGGTTCATCAGGAAATGATCCAGCCCATCTTAGACTGGCCCACCCCTAGGACACTCACAGATCTACAAGTATTCTTTTGGATATGCAACTATTACAGGCATTTTGTGAAAGTATTTTTGCAATTGTTTGGACCACTGATAGACCTCACCAAGAAGGGGATGTTCTCATTATTAGAGGAAACACATGTAGTATTCGAAAAAATAGAGAGGGTGATGATCACTTTGCCAATATTATCACTCCTATATTTCACACAGCCTTTTTTCCTGGAGTCTGCTGCATCCAGTGAAGGGATCGGAGAAGTATTGGCATGTAACCGACACCCGATATATTTTGAGTGTAGAAATTTAAGGGAGTCTAAGAAGAGTTATACAATTTATTATAAGGATATGTTGGCCATCATGCATGCATTATCCAAATTCAGACAGTACCTGGTAGGAGGACGTTTTTTGGTAAGGATTGACCACAAAAACTTCAGATATTTCTTGGAAGAGAAGGACCTTAATGAAAGGTAGTAGAAATGGGTGAGTAAGGTGTTGGAATATGATTTTGACATTGAGTATGCAAAGGGGAATAAGAATATAGTTGTTGACTCCTTATCCGGGATACCTGTAGCCTTCCCCATGAAAAATATATCAACATTCTGGAAGTCCATTCTCTTGGTGGAATATTCCATGAATACCTTTTCTTGTGAGATGATCGAGGGTAGTATTCAGGATGAAAAATACAGGGTAGTGGAACACATCATCTACTACAAAGACAGGATAGATCTTGTGCCTAATTCCACGCTGAAGGACAATATTTTGAGGGATATACATGACACACAACTGGTAGGGAACCATGGGCATCTAAAGACCTATAGGAAAGTGAGGGAGAGATTCTCATAGAAGGTTCTCAAGGGGGATATAATTCATCATGTGAGGGAGTGCATGAATTTCCAGTAGAACAAGTCAAAGCTCACACATCCTGTAGGAGTCCTTCAACCATTGTCAATTCTGGAGCAGAAGTGGGATATCATTTCCATGGAATTCATCACAGGATTTCCAAAGGTGCGGGGGAGGGATTCTATCTACATGGTAATGGAAATATTGACTAAATATGCACACTTATTTTCCATTCCTACATAGTACAACACATATGAGGTAGAATATATATTGTTCATGGAGGTGTTCAAACTCCACAATATTACAAGTAACATAGTCAGAGAGAGGGATGGAAGGTTTCTTAGTGCATTTTGGCAGGATTTTTTCAGGTTATCTGGGACAGAGTTGATGCCTAGTACTAGCTATCACCCCTAGATAGACGTCCATATTGAAATAGTAAAAAAATGGATCAATGGGTACCTGGGGATCTATGTGTCCAAGAAACAATAGGCATGGATAAAGTGGTTTCATCTCACGAAGCATTTCTACAACACCAATCATCACATGTCCATCGGGATGAGCCTATTCATGGAATTGACTGGCTATGATGCTCCATATTTTTTGGATTTGGCGTTATAGAGAGAGGAGCTCCCAAGTCCAAAGTCTAGTTGCAAGAAAGTTAGGACATCTTGAGAGTCCTAAAGGAGAATTTGCAGACCGCTCTCAATCATCGGAATATGTATGTTGATTGGTACATGGTAGAACATATATTTGAGGTTGTAGATATAGTCTTTTGCAGGTTGTAGGCTTACAAACATTTGTCATTGAAGAAGAGTTTTGTAGATAAGTTGAAGCCTCACTTTATGGACCCTACCGAGTGATAAGGAGATTTGGGGAAGTAGCATATGAGATGGAACTACTAGAGGGTTGTAGGATCCACAACATATTCCATGTATCAGTCCTCAAGAAGGCATTGGGACAACAGTTCACTGCTTCAGAAGATCTTCCTCCACTATATGAGCAAGGAGTTGGTTCTAGCTCCCGAGAGGATTGTTGCAAACCATTAGACCAAGTTTAGTAATGAGTTCAAACTGAATGCAATTGTGTAGTTAGAAGATAGGATAGCTTCTCTATTTCTAGTTTTCTTGGTGAAATGTTGGACTTGAAGATTATGAGAAAAGGTCCTTCCTTTGAATTTGATTTTGAGGGTGTAGGGTTACAATCTTAGGAGAGATCAATGAAACCTAAGGAAATAAAGTGTATAAAAAATTCCCAAGATACTGTTAGGTTGAAATTAGGAGGAAAAACCAAATTAAATGATATAATGGAGATGGGGGATCGATCACTAGTAAGCCAATTTCTTGGGAAATGAATGAGCAATGCGGAATTGAAGGATTAGACAAAGCTCAAATTTGAACCTTTAGTGGGATGCTTCCCATGAACCATGATATTGGTCAAATGCTGGTTAGTTTAGTTGCTTAGAAAAATAGAAGAGGCAAACAAAAAATTTCAATGATAATGGAGATGTGGATCACAAACTCTATTCTTAAATAAATGACACATTGAGTTTGATTTAGGCAATGGTTTAAGATATGATGAAAACCTAACATGTATAGAAACATGATACTATGGAATGGCTTAGATTCTGGTAGTGTTGGAGGTTAGAAAAGGTTTGGTGGAGACAATGGATATCCATAGGTGTGTTTATCTTTTTCATCTTAACTTGGACTACTAGGGAGTACACTTCATATGTGTGAGTTTCCACTATTATGGGCACCTAATTGCATACTCTAATTAACAGAGATACCAAAAGAGTTGGCCAACGAGAAAAAATTCAAGAGGTTTGGAGATGGTTGAATAGGAAACAATCCAAATTTTTAGCATAAAGGAAGATGTGGGGGTATGAGCGACCCCTAACAGTCATCATTTTGGAAATATAGAAGAATATTTACAAACCTCAAAACGAGGCTATCACAAGGATCCAAACCTAATAGAAAATAGCGATAAAAAGGAGGCCAAGACAAAATATGCTAACAGTCATCATTTTGGGAATCTAGAAGAATATTTACAAACCTCAAAAGGAGGCTATCAGAAGGATCCAAACCTAATAGAAAATAACCATGAAACAAAGGCCAAGACAAAATATGGTAAGACTCATCAGTCTCTTCCTTTTATTTTGAGGTTGTAGGGTTACATTCTTCGGAGGGATCAATGAAACCTAAGCAAAGAAAGAGTATAAAAAATGACAAGGAGACTGTTAGCTTGAAATTAGGAGGAAAAACCAAAATAAATGATATAATGGAGATGGGGATCGAGCACTAGTAGGAAAATTTCTTGGGAAATGAATGAACAATGAAGAATTAAATTCTTAGACAAAGCTCAAATTTGAACCTTTAATGGGATTCTTTCCACAAACCATGATATTGGTCAAAGCCTTGTTGGTTTAGGTGTTTAGGAAAATAGAAGAAGCAAAGAAAATTTTGCATCAACAATGGAGATGGGGATCAAAAACTCTATTCTTAAAGAAATGACACATTGAGTTTGATTTAAAAAATGGTTTAGCGATATATTATTATGAAAAACTAACACATATAGAAACATGATACTATGGAATGGTTTATATTCTCATCATGTTGGAGGTTATAAAAGGCTTGGTTAAGACAATGAATCTCCATAGGGGTGTTTATATTTTTCATATTAACTTGGACTACTAATGAGTACCTTTTAGATGTGTGAGTTTCCACTATTATGGGCATCTAGACCCATACTCTAATTACCCAACCTACCAAAATAGTTGGCCAACAAGAAAAAATTCGAGAGGTTTGGAGATGGTTGAACATGAAACAATCCAAATTTCTAGGAGAAAGGAAGATGTGGGGGTATGAGCGATAGTCATCATTTTAGGAATCTAGAAGAATATTTACAAACCTCAAAGTTAGACTATCACAAGGATCCAAACCTAGAAAAAAATATCCATAACAAGGAGGCCAAGACAAAATCTAGTAAGACACATCAGTTTCACTCTTTGTCTAAACGTGTTTCTTTGGAAAATATCACTTTTGGGTCTTGGGGAAATGAAGTTGGAACAAAAGGATAAAATTTTCTAATTGATTTTTTCCCTAGCCTATCGATAATAAAAATCCCCAACCCCCATCCCCTCATAACTATTCCTAGAACTATAGAGTTATTGGATGTTGATAAAGGTCATGGAGGATCCTCTCCAAACCCTAGCATTGGCTTTGACTTGGATGAGAAGGATATCCATGCTTTTAATCCTTTCAATCTTATGAAGTTGTTGATATCTTTTCTTGTCAAGGATACAAGAAAACCTAGTAGGGACTTCTCATGGGAATTAGAGATACCCTATTCATTTTTACAGAGGTGATGCTCCTTTATTTCTCACTCAAATAACAATTATATCAATATTTCTAAACATCATATTTTCCTTCATAAAAATTTAATACCCGTGGAACATACAAAGAAAAGAGGAAGGAAAACTTTTTGATAATAGGGAAGTGAAATAAAATTAATATTATTCAACCATAACCATTTTCATGTCATAGCAAGAGAAATTGGCAAACTTGACGCAATAGAAACATAATATAGAGTAGAAAAGATGGTCCTTTTCAAAGAACTTTAAATTATTTTGTGACGTTCATATCATAAATATGTAAAGGAAACTAATTCTCGATATTTCATTCTCACATAAAATTCATAAACCACATAATTCATGAGCTCGAGAATATCTCACTATCGAGTTTAAATAATAAATACAAATGTATTTTTCAAGATCAAACAAAATGTATGCCAAATTGGATTTACATAATTCTCGTCATTCTGAAATGAGAAAATAAGAAATGTGTTTTTCCTAATGGAATGTGATGGCACTCTCGTGGACCATACATGTAGCACGGTAACCTGTAAGAAAAAAAGAAGCAGTCAAAAATCACTCTTGTACACAAACAATAACATTCAGATAACAATATTGGATGATTGTGGAGTGAGCAAGAAGAAAACAAAGGGGATTGCTTCAAACAAGGATTATATTCAAAACAAAAATTGAAGTAGGGGATAGTGGTTCACTTTCACTTTATTCTTTTTCTCTTTGAAAAAGAAGTAGCATCATTTTTTCAAACTTTAATAATTGTTTCTTGAATATTCAAGATCAGGGTGGGTTAGCCATTGCTTCCAATGCACCCTTTATCGATTCTTGAATATACTCCCATAATGTCACTACAATTATATATTGTTTCACTCTAACCTTGAACAACTCATATTCAATAGTATTCAACATGTCGCATGGTTCATGTGCAATTGATGATTGGTCTTCATTATCTTTCATGAAACTGACCATCCAACGTTCGATTTCGTCCTTTGAAAAATCCGTGAGGTCATCAAATTATATTTCCATTGAAACCATTATTATACCTCACTAGGATTTCATTTGACCTCTTGTTAACAGCATGGAATCTAATATCAGAGGTGGGCCTTTGAGTTGATGATATATGTTACCCTCATAAACAATGAAATTATCTTTTTTTCAAGATCATCGCAGGTGGCACTCAATTCTTGGAGGGTATCTATCCGTCCAAGCCTACAAACGTATATTTGATTTAATATATTTTTAGAGGGGAGATCCTTCTTCCATCTCTTAAGCTCATCCATACTTGATATCATTGAAACTAAAATAATTAATGCATTTTTATAAAAATGCTCATGAGTTTGAAAATATTTCTACAAGGCTCCTATGGAAATCTCCAAAGCTTCCATGATTATGTCAAGTATTTTATTAATGTTTTCAACAACATATTTCCTGACAGCCATCAATATCTTAGCAATGCTAGTGACCTTAGAGCCTGATATGGTCATGTGTTTAGGGAATTCATCTAGTACTCTCATACATAAGGGATCATCAAATAGTGGCTTCGAGGTAGGGGCAATTGTAACAACACAATTTGATTATTTAATTTTTATAGTTGTTAATTGAAATTTAATTAATTATTAAAAGAAAATCAATAAGTATTTTATTATTTTATTATTAAAAGGGAGGTGAATTAATTTGATAAGGTTGTTGGGGAAATAATGATGGGGATAAGGTATTTGGGAATTGAATGAGAGGGGAGGATAAGGAAGAGAGAAAGGAACTTGGAGAAGGGTCTCATTTTTGTTTTGCAAAATTTAGCAAGAGGTGGAAGAGGAGGAGGAAAATTGGAAGAACATATTGTTATGGCGAACTCTCACACAACACTATTGTTCCTTGGAAATTTGGTCTCGGGGGGTAAGAAACTGCAAGGATTCCTAGAGCTAGAGCTAGGGAGCCGGAGAGGTTGTTCCTAGTTGGTTGGGATGTTAATATTCAATTTGGGAAAGAACATAAACAAATAGAAAATAGACTGTATCAACCAACTTGCAGGTCAAGGTATGTATTTGTTGTTGTTAATATGTTTTTTGTGTTATTATATTGTCTAATTTTTTATTATGTCTATTTATGAGTTTATTCCTAGTATAAAGAAAATCATGAAATAAAATTCTAAACATTATTGTAGTTATTCAGTAGGAGATAAGGAATTATTTACTATTTTATTGAGGCCTTGAAATGAATGCATTACATATGGTATCGAATCTTTGTTTCAAAATTGAAACCTAGGATTTACCACCCACATAAATGCACAATATGTTCTCCAAACCCCTAATCTACATCCTAGAAACCCTTTATTTACAACCCATAAAACCTATGAAGACTACCCAGAAGAACCTTGTTCCACCCACATGTACTAATGTTTTATAGTAAATTTGTAAGGAGACTGTATAATTAATGAATAATGGATTCACCCTTAATGTAACTCTGAACTAAATTATATGGAAATACCAAAAGATAATTTTGTCTTACCTTTAAAAAACAGAGAGATTTTTTTTTTCTCTTTTTCAGCCTAATGGTGACAGGATTGTTCAAGCTTATTTTGGCAAGATCATTAACTTGCTAATTCAGTGTTGTTGATAATAGCAAGTTTTTCCATTGCTACTCATCATCAAAATAAAATGTCCACCTGCCTATTAAGGTGGGGTGACCTTCCACAAGTAGAGCTCCAAATACACAACACAAGACAAACATTCCAAATTCTCCTATCTCTTTAAATAACATTTCCATAAGAAAAACATGAACTACTTGTAGTCTCTTCAATATTCACTAATAACTTTTGAGAGATGATGACCACATACAACAATTAACTCGCCTTATAAAGTGGACCCTTTTATATTAAATAACTATTCACTATTATTGAATGTACCTTATTAAAAAAAGATGGCCACATAAAATAATCAAGTAACTCCTAGGTAGCTTAAACTAGGGAGGTTAGGGTAGGATCGTAAAAAAATTGCACTTGGCTATGAGTATTAAATTAAGCACTCAAAAAATTGAACAATTGATTGAGGGTTTTAGATGCATAACTTTCTATAATATTTATTTAAGTAAATCTTAAGAGTCTCAACGTAGTCTTCAAACCCTAGTGTACTCTTCCACTTTCAACGCTTGCACTTGTCACTCACCTTATTGGAAAAAATATTGAAATTCATCTTAGACATGAAAATAAAAAATTTCAAGCAAAAAATATTTAAAAGTTGGAAGATTACTCATTGCTAATAAAACGAATGAACTTGAAGACATAATCTTGGGTGATGTCCTTGGCATCCAACCAATTTTCTACTAACTCTTCTTGGGAAAATACTTAGAGCCCATCACTATATGTCTTGACAAGGATCACTCACAACATTTAAGGAAAACTAAACAATTTAGAAAGGAAGTCTGTGAACTATACCTCGCACGAAATAAAAATATAAAACCTTTAGAAAATAATAATTGGAATTTCAATATAATTTACCTTTTGGAATGTTAAAAAGAAAAATTAATTTTTCTTCATGAGAATTGAGCGAAATCTAATAAATTTTGATTGATGAGGTAAAAACTTAAACTTTGACACTAAAATATAAAGAGATGTGATTTAGGCACTTACAACGTAATCTCCAAATACTACTTTTCTTAAATTCAAGTTGTAGGGAGAAAGCACATATAGTTCATTTAAGCACCAAAATTAGGAAATGAAAGACTTTTCCATAACCAATAACTCTTGTAATCATTGAAAGTTGTCTTCCATACATGA
>ML776920.1:46092-82700 GCA_009831015.1 Picea engelmannii | reverse complement strand
CTTTGGTTACTATCTTCTTTTGTAAATCATTTATGTCCCTACGCATTTCTTCACCTTCATCAAGAGTCCAAGTAGGATTTTCTGGAGGCTTATTTGGTGTAGAAATTCCCTTTTTGGGTGGCATGTTGACCAAGTATCACTTTAGAACCTTGATTTTGAGGTGGTTCTACTAGACAATATGTCTTCTATTGTATCTCCCAAGTTTCGGCCCTTCTGTGTATGAAACTTTCTTTTATGTATTTCTCTAATATTTATTCTATGTAATGCCACAGGTCTGATCAAAATTGGATGTGCCAAGTTGAAATTATGGTAACTTCCCCACAACTTGCTGATTTTTGGCCTTTCCAGGTGATCTCACTTGTATAGAATTCCCCGCACACAATAATTGATATAAAATTATGAAACTTGCATCCAAGCTACTACAGATTGTCCAAGATCCAATGCAACCAGTCCCACTCAATTTCGATACTCGAGCAAGAATTTATGATTGTTTTACCTGGAACACCTTCTTGAGACTAGTCAATAGGACTAGTCAGATACCATGTCTTACACAAGGTGTATCTACAAATGTATGATGACCCAGAAGCTAAAATTTTTACCACAGATAAAAAACTAATTTATATAAATGACCCCCAGAGTTCAGGGTTGGAAACGTTACAGAAAAGTGTTTATAACGAAAATGTTGCAAAGACTCATTTCAAGATGATTCCAGAACCCTATCTTGTACAGGCTATATCTCCGAAAGTATAAGGCCTCAGGAGCTAAATTTTGAACCCAACGTACCTTGATATGTAGTATAAATACTCTCCAAGCAGTTCCTTCTAAAACGTTGTAGAAAAAAAGTTATAGCGAAAATTCCACGGTGTCTCAGATGTAGCAGCGAAACACCAAGACCTTGAGCTCTGATACCATATGTTAAGAACAAAACTTCAATATAGCATAGAAAAACCTCAGGAAAAGTACTCAACGCCTTGAAAAAGAGATAATTTCAGATAATAATCCTCTTCTAGGGGGCAACCTCATTTTACCCCACATAAATGTTCAAGTACAAGATGATTCAAAATGAAAATGTCTCCTTGGTATATATAGGAGACTAGGAGGTATAATTAAAAATAATGGCCTAAAGCCAACATACTTAAAATAACATTACTAATCTAAATTACAACAAATGGCCTAAAGCCGACATAAATAAAATAGCATTACTAATCTAATATGCCCCGATTAAGGGGTAATGAGCCAATATTAGGGCTTAACATCCATCCACTTTCTTCTACTGCAAAGATAGGCTATGTGTAGAGGTCATGGATGTGGGAGCAATGTTTTTCTTACCATGAAAATGGATCACAAAGAAGAAAAAAATTTCGGTCTGTGAAATGAACCTACTGCATTGCTTAGGAGAGATTAAAGAAATAGTGGTAGGGGGCGCTACCTTTGGTATCCTGTACAATTGTCTATCCAAAGTAATAATAACATTGTGGGGTCTAGACTCATACACAACATGTCGCTTCCAAAAATATGGCTATCCTAAAAGAACATCACAAACTTCAAGGGGAGCAATATCACATAATACCTCATCTTTGAAGGGATTGAGGACGTAGGGAAGATGACATTGTTGGGTGATGTTGAGATCTTTTCCTTAGATAAGTCAGATGATGGTGTAGGGTTGCGGGTGTGGTGTCATCGACAGGTCCAATCACTTGACAACCTCTGCTGAGATCAATCTCTTCTGACTGTCGCTATCGACAATGAAATGAAGTGCAGGCCCCTTTACCCACATCTTTGAGTGAAAGAGGCATTCCCCTTCCTCCATTTCTTCTAGTTCACTTGTATGGAATTTGGTGGTAGCGACAGTGGCGCTGGGTTTGGCATCGATAATCTGCTTCCCTCCTTCTGGATTTGATTTGGAGTTAGAATCTGCCTCTCACTCAGAGTATTTCAGCTCGACCACCAACGACTTCTTGGAGTGACTTTCTTGAGTGTTGTGGCAAAGTATTTTATTGTATTCACACCACTTTCCCGTGTCCTTCTTCGACTTCTCATTACCCTTCCTGTGTTGCAACTTGGACTAGTTGTCCTAATAGTGGTCATCTTTTCTCTATCCCTTGTTTTCTGGGTTGGGTCCACCTTTTCCCTGCTTCGACTGTGAGGATTTTGCAGATACAAACTCTCACCTCTTCTCCTTAAATTTCTACTCGATCTTGTCAACATATCCATAACTCGTACCCAATGATGTGATGTCCAAAAACTCTATTTTTGTTTGAATATGTATATGTAGACATCCACAGTATTTGAGAACCAGATATCATTTAGAGTCTTTGAAACCTAATTTGGTGCGTAGGGTATGAAAAATATTGGTGAAATATGGTACTGTCTGGTCCCTTTCTTGACACAGGGTGGTCCATCTTGTGTACTGGTCCTCGTAGCTTCCAATAGGCTAGTACTATTATTTAATGGAATCCATGAAGGAATCCCATGTGGGGGTGACCGCAAATATTGCAGATTCCTATATGGACCTTTTCTTAGAGTAAGTATCCCACCAGTCATTAACATGGGGGATGACATTGAGGAGTGAAAAAGTAATATTTTCCCTATCACAATATTTGTGGACCGAAAAATACCGTTCGAGGAGATTCAACCATTTATCTACAACATCCACATCTATCAGTCCTTCAAGTAATGGAATATAAATATTTACTTGTACCTTGAAGGGGGTTGCATGGCCTCTTGGTGAAGATGTGTCTCTTGTTGGCAGCCGCCGAAGGATCTGTGCAAATTTGTCCATCATTTTGTTCCTTTGTCGTGCAAGGGATTCCTCAAGCAACATTTTAAAAGAATCTCATGTTCCATCATATTTTTTTTCGTCCCCCATGGGTTATTGTTAGGCTCGGCGAGACTGATCTTGCAAAGGCTCGACTGGTTCGAGTCCCAACTTCGTGTACCTAGATCTTTTTGGGAACATGCACAAAGAAAAATAAATGAAGAGTAGACTACTTTGATACCACTAATCCAGATTTATGAGCATAACAATATGAATAACAGAATGAATACAATAACACAGACATATAGAGAACAATAACAAATATCCAGTAAACAATAACTTCTTTTGAATAAGTGAAATAGGCTGAAACTGTAAAACTGCAAAACTGAAAACAACTTGCTCAACTGGTGGTAGCTATCTTTGAGAAGATATGTGGCTACTACGAGCATCCATCTAAGAAGAATGATAACAATGAGGCTCAAGAGGACTTTCTAACATTACTCATGAATGCCAAAAACCTAGACATCCAAAATCCTAACCCTAGGAGATTAAACACCGAAAATTATGTGGGCCTTGATGGGTAATTGGTACCTAAAATTCTCGGGGTCGTAACTTTTTCATATGACCTTCGTTTTAGGCACGTGATAGCCTGTTGGAAAGGTCTTTTTGAGAACTAAAAATTACACCATCAAACTTTGACTACGTCTACAGTTTGTGTTCATATCGACCTTAGAAATATCCAAATTATAGACATCTTAGCCTACTTAATAATCAATGGGTGCAATCATTTAAGATTTGCATGTTCTTAGGGCCCTAAAAAGAAAGTAAGCTATCTTCATGGATTTATAATGTTTTGATAGATTTCCTTTAGCTTTGTGTTCATATCGACCTTAGAAATATCCAAATTATAGACATCTTAGCCTACTTAATAATCAATGGGTGCAATCATTCAATATTTTCATGTTCCTAAAGTTTATGGGTGCAATCATTTAATAACAGTCTGAGTTCTAAAGACATGAACCTTACAGGAATTAAGTTATCATTATTATGTAATAGTTCAATTAGTCCATAAGTAAGATATGCGACTTGTATGTTAAATAAAATACTTATTATATGGTTCGATTTATGTATATAATTCCTATAGTATATAGTATAGTATACTAACACGAATTTTATGTATAGAATTCCTACAGTATATAATATAGTATACTAGCACAAATATGGTGTTATTATTAGAATGGGGTTGTAATAGTTTAGGTACTAAAAATATTCATACATACGTCTGTGAACAAGAGTGTTTTCATCTATGAGACTTACATGATGATGCAAAGTAAATAGGTGCATTTATATCTTAATGGTTAAACGTTAAGATTCATAAGTAGTCTATGGGATAGTCAATAGTTCCATA
Organism: Picea engelmannii; assembly: GCA_009831015.1. Taxonomy (NCBI): domain Eukaryota; kingdom Viridiplantae; phylum Streptophyta; class Pinopsida; order Pinales; family Pinaceae; genus Picea; species Picea engelmannii. The sequence goes on along the minus strand of ML776920.1, from coordinate 78,534 downwards.
ATGATTACGCATTAAGAATTGTTGTATCACATGATGTAGTCCTATAGATAAATTCATTCTACATGGCATTTATTTTGTATCAAGAAAACATAAGCATAAGTTTTTTCGAAAGAGAATAGAAATGGTAGAACTACTTTGCATATTTTTAAACAATGTTTTGAAAACTAATATTGAAGAGGAAAAGAGACTTAATATCCCTAATAATTTTATTTGTTTTATTTGGTAAAGATGGGGTACATTACATCATAGCTATTTGAATATTTAAACACCACAATGATATACGTCTCATATCCATGGGTTAGAGGTAAATATTCAAAAATAGAGTATTTTTAAAACCAAATCCTAACTTGAGTTTATAACAATAATGTTTACAACAACTTATAAATATTTGTTATAACAATTTTTCAAAATTACATTCTGCATTTTTTGAAATAGAAACTACTTTTAAAATAGAAATACTTCATGATTCTTCAATAGGAAATCAACACAAATGCATCGTCCTGTTCTTGTTTGAGACATGAAAGTTAAATTAAATCCAATTAAAAAATATGTCATTAACTAATTTAAGACAAGCTACAAACTCTTTGATTATGTAGCTAGTCTAAAAACAATGTAACAACTATTGCTTAACAAAGAAGTTAAATAAAAATAAAAACATAGATTTATTTATCCAAATTAAACATTAGAAAAAGAGAATTTGTGCATCTATGATTTCATAATAGCATTGATATTAGTTGAATTCTTAATGATAGTATATCCTGATTTATTGGGTTTCTTGTTTTCCCGATGAACATTTCATTGTATTTCATAACTCAATTCTTGATTTTCTCTTTCAAGATCCTTGTTCTTATTTATAACCTAATTAAGGCTCATTCACATGTATGGGACGTCTATGTAATGGGTATGGATCCACGCTAAGCATTTGTCACAACACACACGTTCCAAATTCGGAAGCAATTGTTGGTGGTCTAAGTCTGGGGACTTTTCTTATACCAATTTATCCTTTAAATCGGCCTGGATTCCTGGGAATCCCTCACAGTTTTTGAGGAACAGGGGAAAATTAGAAACAAAGTCATATTGTGGATGACTATCCTCTATTGAGTCTAGAATTGTACTTTAAACAAAGTTTAGATATTCTATTATAATCATTTCCATATGATCATTGCTATGTTTATGTTTGGTCCTTATCATCCTAGAAAGGATTCAACCATTTCTTTTCTATTTAAAATCAATTTCACAGGCCTCATGCAAATGCCTATTTTGTTTACCCTGTGTTTTAAACTTCTCATTGACTGCTGGTATCAGAGACTATGATTGATCACTAACATTTAACGACCCATTTCTCAAACGACTAAGGACATCTTCTAAAGGTTTCTTCTGCACAAAATCATGTCTTTAGGGTGCCAATCTAGTCATAGGAAAAGACTTTGTTTGATCATCGAGTGAAATGATAGAGTCATTTTGGATATGAATCTCAATTAGTAAATCATGAGGCGAATTAGGTGAAGCTTTCGGAGAGACAGGTTGTTCAACACCATGGGTTAAGTAAATGGTGGGGTCAATTTGTGGGGGTGGGAATTCATTCCTTACCAAAACACCTTGCCAAGTGTCCCCTGCACTAACCAAATTGAATTTGACCAATATGCGGATTAGGTCGTGGTGAAACAATATAGTATCAATATTAGGGGTTGGTTGTTGATAAAATTTCGACATTTTTTGCAGTCTTTTAAGTAAGTAGAAGGGTAAGTTTAAACTAAACCCCTGAAACACCATAATAAACCGTATGTGAAAATAGAAAATTATGCCATAACGACCTTCACAGGTAATGAATTGATTGATTATCAACAAAAGACTATGCCAACTGGTATTAAAAGGTTCTAAAGGCATACACTTTATGTGGTATTGTGACTTATTGGACACCAACAGACACTGCCATGGAATGTTGGTTACACTCATGTTTTTAAAGCACCTAACACCTTTCTAAGATATACCTTTTTCCTTAGCGATGAGTTCCTTCGTGACCTGTAACTGGACATCCCTAATTTTTCCTTCGGTGCCATCAAAAGTATTGGAAAACACCCTGGAAAATTATAAGTTAAAACCATTGAATGACTGGATAAAATCCAACCAACTGACCTAAGGAAGCTTATCCATCATGTCGTCATGGGACAATAAGGTTTGTGGGCCATTCAGTTCTAACCTAACTACGAGAGCCATAAAATCGAAGGAGGTAAACCATAAGACAGATAGATAGTTTTGATCAAAGGGAGAACTTTGTAACCGCAACAAACTAAACCCATAAAAAAGGAAAGAGGTTGAATGAACATACTTGACGATAAACAAACACTTGAGGATGTGAGGATGCTCTACAATTAGCTCCCACTCCAAGTTTTGATTACCTCCAATAGAACACAAGACAAAGAAGTTCAAAGCTAGCAACCCCATGAAACCCTCGTGGCCTTCCATGAGCTACTAACCTGATTTTGAGTACATTGACACCATGCAAGGTAATATTTCACATGGCAGTCAAAATTTCATTCCATGTTAAGTGAACATTACTAACATCGTGTGATCATATGACAATGGTACATGGAAAAGTCTTATATCGAGACCGTTTAGAGACGTAAGGTTTCAAATGAAGCCCCATATCATCCATATGAATCAATAGTTTTAATCAGGGTTTTAATTCAAGAACAACATCCAAGTTCATAAGTTTGTTTAGTTGAAACCCAAACTTTCTAGAATTGATTTTATTTTGTAGGAAGAGAGTCTACTTAGGTTGTTTTAACATAATTCATAGATCTTCCATTTAAACGTATTTCAAGAATCTTCTTATTTATACCTTAGATTGGTTAAATCAAACAAACAAAAATATTGAACTGATGTAGAGGGATACAGTCACAAGAATTTGATCAACGGTTTGCACGAAACAAAATTTCAATTTCATGCTTCACATTCATGAAATTGAAGACGGAAAAAGAGAAAAAATTGACCAAACATATTTGTAAGAAAATGATAAGAATTCAAAAAAAAATGATTGGAATTAATAGTCACACATTTGTAATAAAGAAAATCAATCAATCTGACGCATATAGACATACTAGGCAGTGAGTATAAGAAGTGATTTTGTATTCCTAGGGACAATGAAAAATAAGATGATAGTTGGGAAGCCAATAGAATGATTGTGAGCTTAGGAAGTTTGGAGGAGTTGTATGGGGCTCGTCTCACATTATTCATCATATTTAATCATCAGGATCCATTCCACACATATTTTCCTTTGTTTCATTGCATTCTGATGATTTCTATAATTTTGGGTTATTATTGAGCCTATTTTAATTAATTACACCCAAGGTGTTATTTGGAGTTTTTTTCTTGGAGAAACACCTTAGTGTAATAGATCGTTGGAATAGGGACGGAAGTATATACTAGATAAGATGATAAAAAGTGACTTTCAGTGGAAGGAGAAGTTATAAGGGTGAATTAATCACTTCGTGGAGTAAAAAGGTTAATTAAATTAATAAAGTGATTTATGAAGAAATATTAAAAGATGAATTAAAACGTCACTTGAATGGAAAAAGGTTAAAGGAGGTATAAAAGAGATATAGGGGATTCTACTCTCTCATTATGTTGATCGATATTTTGATGTCTATCTTCTTGGCTAGAAATCCCATGGTACTTGGGGATTTTGAGGGTTTTGACTGAATAAACCCTAGAGATCAGCAAGGAGGTAAAATATCCCTTTGTTCTTGGTTCAATATTGGAAAATGATGTGATATATTCCTCCCTCACCATTATATTTCAGTTCAGTTCCACTCCAGCCATTATTCAGTGCAAAGGGAACAACATAGATGGTTTACTGTAGAGAGGGTGTACCAACTAGCCAATAAAGTTTGATTTGGTCATAGGAGGTTGTGTTTGGGGCAGATCTTGATTGGAGATTCATGGCCATCATCAAGGAAACTCTATATGCACTTGTGGTAGTTTCCTATTATCCATAATCATTATATTTCATAGTTGGGCGAGTTTTCTAAGGGAGGGTACAACTTAGGTTAGATATCTAGTGTTTTGGGGTTTCATTTCCCATCTACAGTAAATGATTCTTCTCATATGTTTTATTCATCACATCTATCATGAGATGGAAACATTTCTTTGAGGTTTGTGAGCCCAATCTAAAAAGGGAAAATTTCTTTGGGAATATACAACGAGTGAGGGCGCATCTTTAACAGAGGAAACTTGGTATTCAAGAAGGGAAATAGCTTGATCTATGAGATCTTCTTCATACATCCTAGAAAGAATATTGGGAGAAAGAATATATGATTTCTATTGTCTATTGGAGGAAGCTTCAACCACATTATTATTCTACTATATGTATTCTCGATCTTCTCTACTATTGTATGGAGATTAGTTGTATTTAATAAATAAATTCACATCTGAGTTTGTGGCCATTTCGTGTGTTATTCCTACTTGTATGTTGTTGTTACTTGTCATTTCTTTGATGAGAACAACTATTTGTTGAAAAAAAATAAACAATAGAACCTTACCACACAACAAGAAGATAAATCATCAAACTGTTTGACAAATACCATAACCAGAAAATCCAAACTTCCAGTGTTCCAAGCAAATCCACTTGGGAACATTACAAGTTGTCACTATGGGAACTATGATTTTCTAGTCATGCCCTTCAGTTTGACTAACACACTGGCTACCTTTCATTCATGCATAAGCCATATATTCAATAAACAATTGAGGAAATTATTATTGGTGTTGTTTGATGATCTTTTGATCTACAACAAGACGTGGGGGGAACATCTGAAGCATGCAGATGAGATTATCACCATTATGGAGGAGCAATCATTTTTTTCCAAAGAGGAAAAGGGTGGTTTCAGGTTGACATAGATCCTCTATATGGGGAACGTGATTGTGTTTGAGTGATTAAAGGTGCATCAGGAAGCGATCCAGACCATCTTAGACTGGCCCACCCCTAGGACACTCACAGATATGCAAGTATTCTTTTGGATATGCAACTATTACAGGAATTTTGTGAAATTATTTTTGCAATTGTTTGCACCTCTGATAGACCTCACCAAGAAGGGGACATTCTCATGATTAGAGGACACACATGTAGTATTCGAAAAAATAAAGAGGGTGATGATCACTTTCCCAATATTATCACTCCTATATTTCACACACCCTTTTGTCCTGGAGTCTGATGCATCCAGTGAAGGGATCGGAGAAGTATTGATGCGTAACCGACACCAGATATATTTTGAGTGTAGAAATTTAAGGGAGTCTAAGAAGAGCTATCCAATTTATTATAAGGATATGTTGGCCATCATGGATGCATTATCCAAATTCAGATAGTACCTGGTAGGAGGACGTTTTGTGGTTAGGATTGACCACAAAAACTTGAGATATTTCTTGGAAGAGCAGGACCTTAATGAAAGATAGTAGAAATTGGTGAGTAAGGTCCAGGAATATGATTTTGACATTGAGTATCCAAAGGGGAATAAGAATATAGTTGTTGACTCCTTATCCAAGATACCTATAGCCTTCCCCATGACAAAGATATCAACATTCAGGAAGTCCATTCTCTTGGTGGAATATTCCATGAATACCTTCGCTTGTGAGATGATGGAGGGTAGTATTCAAGATGAAAAATATAGGGTAGTGGATGAAATCATCTACTACAAAGACATTATATATCTTGTGCTTAATTCCACGCTGAAGGACAATATTTTGAGGGAAGTACATGACACACAACTGGTAGGGAACCATGGGCATCTAAAGACCTATAGGAAAGTGAGGCAGAGATTCTCATGGAAGGTTCTCAAGGGGGATATAATTCATCATGTGAGGGAGTGCATGACTTTCCAGTAGAACAAGTCAAATCTCACACATCCTGCAGGAGTCCTTCAACCATTGTCGATTCTGGAGCGGAAGTGGGATATCATTTCCATGGAATTCATCACAAGATTGCCAAAAGTGAAGGGGAGGTATTCTATCTACATGGTAATGGAAATATTGACTAAATATGCACACTTATTTTCCATTCCTACATAGTACAACACATATGAGGTAGCAGATCTATTCTTCATGGAGATGTTCAAACTCCACAATATTCCAAGGAACATAGTCAATGAGAGGGATGGAAGGTTTCTTAGTGCATTTTGGCAGGAGTTTTTTAGGTTATCCGGGACATAGTTGATGCCTAGTACTAGCTATCACCCCTAGATAGATGGCCATATTGAAATAGTAAACAAATGGATCAATGGGTACCTTGAAATATGGCAGTTGTGAGTTTACCAATCACCTGCGGGTTTTGTAGTAACGACAACCATACTTCCAACATCCTTGAAAATTGTCAAGAAATTGAGACACATCCATGATGTGCAAGACCTCATAATGACACCCATATTCAACTCAAATTGATAAATACTCCATGGAGAGGGCTCATGTCGTGTTTTTTATTGGTGTTGATGGTGCTTGATCTCAATAAAGTCTAATTAGATATTAATGTTATTCTTTCTTCATTGGGCATGTTTATTCCTTGAAACCCATTTTAGTTCACAAAACCTAGTCATTGTGTTTGTATCCTACTCGGAGGCATGCAAAGAACCCCTAAAGAGGACACATGTTTTTCTTCAAGGACTCTTTCAATGTTATTGAGCCCAAGAATAATAAAAACTAAATTGAAATGTGTTTTTTCCTTCCTTGACCATGGTGAAGGCTCTCCATCCATCCTCGATGCACAAAACCTCATAACGGCATCCATATTCAAATCCAATGCCAAATATGCCCTAGAGGTGGCCTATGTTATGGTTTGTAGTTGTTGTTCATGGTGAATGAGCCCAAGAAGCTACATTTAGGACCTAAATCCCAAGTGTTTTCCTCCCTTTATCAGGGCGGTTGAGCGCAAGAAGGTTCATTTAAGGCTTAAGCCCCTTATTTCGCCACAACTTTGTTTAGGTCCGAAGACCCATTCGTTTTTACATAGTGGAACATGCACACACTTTTAATAACACACATTCACTTTCAAAAATATGTACATGCTTTCAAAAACATGTGCACTTTCAAAAATGTGCATTTTGAAAAGTATGCATACACTTTTATAACATAATAGGTGAAGGGGAACATGAAGGCATGCATGGGGCATATGTGGAGGTTTGGTAAGGGCCAAAGAAATTCAAATACAAGCATGGGTGTATTTCTGCAATGCACGTGCATTCCTAAAATTTTGAGAAAGCACTTGTTTGCATTACAATGACTTCAAGAAGCAACTTCTTACACCTGCCCAAAAATATAGATATAGAGATGGAAATAGCAAAGGCAAATTCTTCTATGAAGACAATTTCTTATAGTAGCTATCCTAGAGAGTTGTGTGTTATATATATGAGATTCCCGGTGATCTTCTACAAGCTTTGGATATAGTTGATCACATTCTTTCCATCCTTTAGGTAGGTTTGTGTCCGTCGTTCGTTTTTGAAAAGGAGTCTTCAAAAGGACAAGAAAAAATGGCCTAGAGAGTCGTGTGTAGAGTTCACGAGATGCCTAGTGATCAAGAAAATTGAAAGGCAATAATTAAATGACACAGAGATGGAGAAAACTAAGGAAAATTCTTCAACAAAGCCAAACTCTTAAAGAGGTTATCCTGGAGAGTTGTGTGAAGAATGCAAGAAATGCCCAACTATTTTCTACATGCTCTAATTGCTCATATTTTCCCCATGTTGTTGATCTAGGTTTATGTCCTCTGTTCTTTTTTTAAGAAAAACATACATGAGGAAATGAAACCTTGAGATGGCCTAGTTGTTGGTTATATACGTATATACCTTGTTACCCTAAATGAATATATACCTTGTTACCCTAAATGAAATGTGGGGTCTCATTTTGCTGAGAAGCACTCCAAAGCATAAACAAGATGAGGAATCTCATTTTTATTAACGAGTGATCCTATTTCTAAGCCGAAATTCAATTAGATTCCATGTTATTGGCCGAACTTCAATTAGATTCCAGGTTGAAGCCAAACCTCAAGCCCAACTTGAAGTCGAATTTCAAGCAGAATTCGAAATTCGAGCCCAACTAGAAGGAAAATTTATTAGAATTTTATTTAAAAAAAATAAAATAATCTAAATCATAAATCTTTACTAAATTACTGTCGTTGACATGTTATATTTTTATTATATTTCGAGTAAATGAAATTTTGTTTCATATATTTAAATTTTGAATTATATAATTTATTATATAGTGTTAGATGTCTAATTTTTATAATTATAATAATAATTTATTTTTAAGTTTAATATTAAGTTAGAGATCAAATTGGTGTATGAGATTCTTTCCTTCTAGTTATTTTACTAATAAAGTTTATTAAGGTATACATACCCTACTCTATTTTTTTAGATTTGAATTTGTAACTTTTAAAAAAAAAACATATGTTCTTAACTATTAAACCCAGTCACACTGTATAGAATTGAATTCAACACAACTTTTAGGTATGTCTGAAATAATCAAATGAACTAAAATCAAATATATAATTAATGCAAATCAAATATATAATTTGTTCAAGTTGATCGCACCGAAGGAGTTGAGTGTTACTGTCTTTTCTCCCTTCGTTTCTTTTATATATAGAATGCGAAACCTCCGTTTCTCATTTCCATTTCTCGTTCGATTTCCCATTTCTAAGTTTTGGTAACATAACATTTAACACGCATATATGAAAACTCTCATTTAGAGATTCTGTAGAAGACAAGATGAAAGCAATATGGAAACTTGAAAGACAACATGAAAAGGGAAATTGCGAAATTGAGTGCAGCATAGGGATAGGGTTACATATGTTATCCATAGAGATGAAGAAAGCTGTGGTTACATATGTTATCCATAGAGGTATAGAGATGAAGAAAGCTGTGGCAAAGACAAAATATTACATCAGTTATCCCACAGAGTTGCGTCTGGAATTATCAGTTATCCCACAGAGTTGCGTCTGGAATTCATGAGATGCGCATTGATTTGGAAAATTAAAAGACAATAGAGAAACGACATAGAGATGGAGAAAGCTGAGGCAAATTCTTCAATCAAGACAAACATCATATGGAGTCTTGTGTAGAATTCACGAGATACGAAATAATCAATAGCATTCACGAGATACGAAATAATCAATAGAATCGAACGACAGCAAGGAAAGTGAAATCGCCGTATTGAGAGAGAGGCAGAAAGCTAAGGCAAATTCTTCATTACGACATATTCTCACAGCACCTATCATGTAGCGTCGTCTGTAGAATTCGTTAAATGCAAAGTGACCTGGAAAACCGAAAGACAGGAAGGAAAGGGGAAACTGAGCAAATTCTCCACTAAATACAAATTCTCGTAGAATTTATGAAATGCCGTGTTAAAGACGGTGAGAAAAGTGAAATCGCTATATGAGTGGGGCATAGAGGAAGAGTGGAGAAATTCTTCAATCTCGTAGATCTCCTCACGAGCAACATCAAACAGAGCTTGAGTTGGGGATTGGCTTGAGCAATGTAATAATTGAACAAAAATTTGGTCAACAAAAGTCTATTATATGTTGCAATTATTGAAACGGAATTTGCATATAGATTCGTTTCAAATCACTGTTACGAAGCCATGTTGGAAGAGCTCCACGAAATTAGTTTTAAGATAGATATATGTATGAAATGGGAGATAGAATGTATGAAAGGGGAGCTCATCCATATGAAAACTACAACTTACATGTTAATGAGTGGAGATAGAATTAAAACTTGGAAACAAACCATCCTACTAATGAACATCAATTAAAGCTTAGGCAAACCCAACAACCAACAACCTTTTTATCATCCCTATTCACATGAAATGACACATGCATGTGGGACAAAGTATAGTTGGTTTGTGGTGAAGTATATTTGGGATTTGAACCACGAAATACTGAGGAATACCTTCAGAAATCATAGTTGCTGAAAAGATGCATTAAACACATTGATATAATTGAGTTCGGGATGTTCTTCATCCTTAGAATTGTTGAGCTTGATCGAGGGAGCTTTCCAAGTGGTCACGTTGGAAGAACTTGGCTATCTGTGCCATTTTTTGTCTATGAAATGCCAGGTTTTGTTGCTCGAAGCCTAACAGAGAAACGAAGGTTGTCTTGTTGTGTGATAGACACAAGGAGTGATCAGCGTGTAGATCCAGTAATGTGCTCACCATTTATCTCTTGACATGAGTTTTCTTCTTTAACTCATTGTCTATTCGCCCTCACAATATCCACCTCCACTTTTTCAAAAACCAATCAATATCAATTTAGTCCATAAGTGAAGCTTCAAATATGGCACTTTAATAAATTTCAAACTTGTTAGTGCATGACAAATCTAGGTTTAATATAAATGTCAATAGTAATAAGTAAGAGAGTGATGAGTCTCCCAAGGGAGGAGGGTATCTATAGGTGGTAACAAGGGTTTTTCCACGGTGATATTTGAACATGAAGGTGTCAGGAAGGGTCAACAAGGATTGGAGAATGGGTATGAAGGAGGATGAAATAGATTGTTTGGTAGACCCTATGGAGGGACAACAAATCTGGTTCATCTCATGGATTGGTATATGAGGAAAAACGTTGAACTTTGATAGGATTTATCAGTTGGGGTCTCATTCGTTGAATAAGGATACTATAGACATTTTAGGTGAGTTGGATGAGGAGTTGACATATCATGTCTTTATTCCCACCGGCGAGGTAGGGGGAAGGGGAGACAAGACCCTACAATTATCCTTCAAAGGATCATCAATGCCCAAGTGCCTCACCACATGCAATGATTTATGACTTTCATCAAGCCAATTCGTAGACCTCAATATCCTAATCACAATAGGATAGGGGAGTAATGCATTCAAGGTATGTTGTTACAAACCATCAGACCAAGTTTAGTAATGAGTTCAAACTGAATGCAATTGTGTAGTTAGAAGAAAGGATAGTTTCTCTATTTCTAGTTTTCTTGGTGAAATGTTGGACTTGAAGCTTATGAGAAAAGTTCCTTCCTTTGACTTTGATTTTGAGGGTGTAGGGTTACATTCTTAGGAGAGATCAATGAAACCTAAGGAAAGAAAGTGTAGAAAAAATTCCCAAGATATTGTTAGGTTGAAATTAGGAGGAAAAACCAAATTAAATGATATAATGGAGATGGGGGATCGATCACTAGTAAGCCAATTTCTTGAGAAACGAATGAGCAATGAGGAATTCAAGGATTAGACAAAGCTCAAATTTGAACCTTTAGTGGGATACTTCCCATGAATCATGATATTGGTCAAATGTTGGTTAGTTTAGGTGCTTAGAAAAATAGAAGAGGCAAATAAAATTTTTCAATGATAATGGAGATGTGGATCACAAACTCTATTCTTAAATAAATGACACGTTGAGTTTGATTTAGGCAATGGTTTAAGATATGATGAAAACCTAACATGTATAGAAACATGATACTACCGAATGGCTTAGATTCTGGTAGTGTTGGATTTTAGAAAAGGTTTGGTGGAGACAATGGATATCCATAGGTGTGTTTATCTTTTTCATCTTAACTTGGACTACTAGGGAGTACACTTCATATGTGTGATTTTCCACTATTATGGGCACCTAATTGCATACTCTAATTAACATAGCTACCAAAAGAGTTGGCCAACAAGAAAAAATTCAAGAGGTTTGGAGATGGTTGAATAGGAAACAATCCAAATTTCTAGCATAAAGGAAGATGTGGGGGTATGAGTGACCCCTAACAGTCATCATTTTGGGAATATCAAAGAATATTTACAAACCTCAAAACGAGGCTATCACAAGGATCCAAACCTAATAGGAAATAGCCATAAAAAGGGGGCCAAGACAAAATATGCTAACAATCATCATTTTGGGAATCTATAAGAATATTTACAAACCTCAAAACGAGGCTATCACAAGGATCCAAACCTAATAGAAAATAGCAATGAAAAGGAGGCCAAGACAAAATATGGTAAGACACATCAGTCTCTTCCTTTGATTTTGAGGTTGTATGGTTACATTCTTCAGAGCGATCAATGAAACCTAAGCAAAGAAAGAGTATAAAAAAGGACAAGGAGATTGTTAGCTTGAACTTAGGAGGAAAAACCAAAATAAATGATATAATGGAGATGGGGATCGAGCACTAGTAGGAAAATTTCTTGGGAAAAGAATGAACAATGAAGAATTAAATTCTTAGACAAAGCTCAAATTTGAACCTTTAATGGGATTCTTTCCACAAACCATGATATTGGTCAAAGCCTTGTTGGTTTAGGTGTTTAGGAAAATAGAGGAAGCAAAGAAAATTTTGCATCAACAATGGAGATGGGGATCAAAAACTCTATTCTTAAAGAAATGACACATTGAGTTTGATTTAAACAATGGTTTAGCGATATATTATTATGAAAACCTAACACATATAGAAACATGATACTATGGAATGGCTTATATTCTCATCATGTTGGAGGTTATAAAAGGCTTGGTTAAGACAATGGATCTCCATAGGGGTGTTTATATTTTTCATATTAACTTGGACTACTAAGGAGTACCTTTTAGATGTGTGAGTTTCCACTATTATGGGATGTGTGAGTTTCCACTATTATGGGCATCTAGACCCATACTCTAATTACCCGACCTACCAAAATAGTTGGCCAACAAGAAAAAATTTGAGAGGTTTGGAGATGGTTGAACATGAAACAATCCAAATTTCTAGGAGAAAGGAAGATGTGGGGGTATGAGCAATAGTCATCATTTTAGGAATCTAGAAGAATATTTACAAACTTCAAAGTGAGACTATCACAAGGATCCAAACCTAGAAAAAAATACGCATAACAAGGAGGCCAAGACAAAATCTAGTAAGACACATCAGTCTCACTCTTTGTCTAAAAAGTGTTTCTTTGGAAAATATCACTTTTGGGTCTTATGGAAATGAAGTTGGAACAAAAGGCTAAAATTTTCTAATAGATTTTTTTCCTAACCTATCTATAATAAAAATCCCCAACCCCCCTCCCCTCCCCTCATACCTATTCCTAGAACTATAGAGGTATTGGATGTTGATAAAGGTCATGGAGGACCCTCTCCAAACCCTAGCATTGGCTTTGACTTGGATGAGAAGGATATCCATGATTTTAATCCTTTCGAACATATGAAGTTGTTGATCTCTTTTCTTGTCAAGGATATGAGAAAACATGGTAGGGACTTCTCATGGGAACTAGAGATACCCTATTCATTTTTATAGAGGTGATGCTCCTCTATTTCTCACTCGAATAACAATTATATCAATATTTCCAAACATCAGATTTTCCTTCATAAAAATTTAATACCTGTGGAACATACAAAGAAAAGAGAAAGGAAAACTTTTTGATCATAGGGAAGCGAAATAAAATTAATATTATTCGACCATAACCATTTTCATGTCATAACAAGAGAAATTGGCAAACTTGATGCAATAGAAACATAATATAGAGTAGAAAAGATGGTCCTTTTCAAATAACTTTAAATTATTTTGTGACATTCATATCATAAATATGTAAAGGAGAATGATTCTCGATATTTCATTCTCACATAAAAGTCAGAAACCACATAAGTCATGAGCTCTAGAATATCTCACTGTCGAGTTTAAATAATAAATACAAATGTATTTTTCAAGATCAAACAAAATGTATGCCAAATTGGATTTACATAATACTCGTCATTCTGAAATGAGAAAATAAGAAATGTGTTTGTCCTAATGGAATGTGATGGCACTCTCGTGGACCATATATTGAGAATGGTAACCTGGAAGAAAAAAAGAAGCAATCAAAAATCACTCTTGTACACAAACAATAACATTGAGATAACAATATTGGATGATTGTGGACTGAGCAAGAAGAAAACAAAGGGGATTGCTTCAAACAAGGATTATATTCAAAAAAAAAAGGAAGTAGGGGCTAGTGATTCACTTTCGCTTTATTCTTTTTCTCTTTGAAAAAGAAGTAGCATCGTTGTTCCAAAATTTAATAATTGTTTCTTGAATATTCAAGATCAAGGTGGGTTAGCCATTGCTTCAAATGCACCCTTTATCGATTCTTGAATATACTCCCATAATGTCACTACAATTATATATTGTTTCACTCTAACCCTGAACAACTCATATTCAATAGTATTCAACATTTCGCATGGTTCATGTGCAATGGATGATTGATCTTCATTATCTTTCATGAAACTGACCATCCAACATTGGATTTCGTGCTTTGAAAAAATTGTGAGGTCATCAAATTATGTTGCTCATGAAACCATTATTATACCTCACTCGGATTTGTTTTGACCTCTTGTTAACAGCATGGAATCGTATATCATAGGTGGGCCTTTGAGTTGATGATATATGTTACCCTCATAAACAATGAAATTATCTTTTTTTCAAGATCATCGCAGGTGGCACTCAATTGTTCGAGGGTATCTATCCTTCCAAGCCTACAAACCTATATTTGATTTAATATATTTTTAGAGGGGAGATCCTTCTTCCATCTCTTAAGCTCATCCATACTTGATATCTTTGCAACTAAAATACTTAATGCATTTTTATAAAAATGCTCATGAGTTTGAAAATATTTCTACAAGGCTCCTATGGAAATCTCCAAAGCTTCCATGATTATGTCAAGTATTTTATTAATGTTTTCAACAACATATTTCCTGACACCCATCAATATCTTAGCAATGCTCATGACCTTAGAGCCTGATATAGTCATGTGTTTAGGGAATTCATCTAGTAATCTCATACATAAGCGATCTTCAAATAGTGGCTTCGAGGTAGGGGCAGTTGTAACAACTTAATTTGATTATTTAATTTTTATAGTTGTTAATTGAAATTTAATTAAGTATTAAAATAAAATCAATAAGTATTTTATTATTTTATTATTAAAAGGGAGGTGAATTAATTTGATAAGGTTGTTGGGGAACTAATGATGGGGATAAGGTATTTGGGAATTGAATGAGAGGGGAGGATAAGGAAGAGAGAAAGGAACTTGGAGAAGGGTCTCATTTTTGTTTTGCAAAATTTAGCAAGAGGTGGAAGAGGAGGAGGAAAATTGGAAGAACATATTGTTATGGCGAACACTCACATGACACTATAGTTTCTTGGAAATTTGGTCTTGGGGGGTAGGAAACTACAAGGATTCCTGGAGCTAGAGCTAGGGAGCCGAAGAGGTTGTTCCTAGTTGGTTGGGAGGTTAATATTCAGTTTGGGAAAGAACATAAACAAACAGAAAACATACTGAATCAACCAACCTGCAGGTCAAGCTATGTATTTGTTGTTGTTAATATGTTGTTGGTGTTATTATATTGTCTAATTTTTTATTGTGTCTATTTATCAGTTTACTCCTAATATAAAGAAAATCATGAAATAAAATTCTAAACATTATTGTAGTTATTTAGTAGGAGATAAGGAATTATTTATTATTTTATTGAGGCCTTGAAATGAAGGCCTTACATATGGTATCGAATCTTGGTTTCAAAACTTAAACCTGGGATTTACCACCCACATAACTGCACAATATGTTCTCCAAACCCCTAATCTACATCTTAGAAACCCTTTATTTACAACCCATAAAGCCTATGAAGACTACCCAGAAGAACCTTGTTCCACCCACATGTACTAATGTTTTCTAGTAAATTTGTAAGGAGACTGTATAATTAATGACTAATGGATTCACCCTGAATGTAACTCTGAACTAACTTATATGGAAATACCAAAAGATAATTTTGTCTTACCTTTAAAAAAAATATAATTTTTTTTTATCTTTTTCAGCCCAATGGTGACAGGATTGTTCAAGCTTATTTTGGCAAGATCATTAACTTGCTCATTCAGTGTTGTTGATAATAGCAAGTTTTTCCATTGCTACTGATCATCAAAATAAAATGTCCACCTGCCTATTAAGGTGCGGTGACCTTCCACAAGTAGAGCTCCAAATACACAACACAAGACAAACATTCCAAATTCTCCTATCTCTTTAAATAACTTTTCCATCAGAAAAACCTGAACTACATGTAGTCTCTTCACTATTCACTAATAAATTTTCAAAGATGATGTCAAAATACAATAATTAACTCACCTTATAAAGTGGACCCTTTTATATTAAACACCTATTCACTATTATTGAATGTACCTTATTCAAAGAAGATGGCCACATAAAACAATCAAGTAACTCCTAGGTAGCTTAAACTAGGCAGGTTAGGGTAGGACCGTAAAACAATTGCAATTGGCTATGAGTATTAAACTAAGCACTCAAAAAAATGAACAATTGATTGAGGGTTTTAGATGGATAACTTTCTATAATATTTATTTAAGTAAATCTTAAGAGTCTCAACGTAGTCTTCAAACCCTAGCGTACTCTTCCACTTTCAACGCTTGCACTTGTCACTCACCTTATTGGAAAAAATATTGAAATTTATCTTAGACATGAAAATAAAAAATTTCAAGAAAAAATATTTAAAATTTGGAAGATTACTTATTGCTAATGAAACTAATGAACTTGAAGACACAGTCTTGGGTGATGTCCTTGGCATCCAACAAATTTTCTACCAACTCTTCTTGGGACAATACTTAGAGCCCATCACTATATGTCTTGACAAGTATCACTCACAACATTTAACGAAAACTAAACAATTTAGACACGAAGTTTGCGAACTATACCTCGCACAGAATAAAAATATAAAACCTTTAGAAAATAAAAATTGGATTTTCAATATAATTTACCTTTTGGCATGTTAAAAAGAAAAATTATTTTTTCTTCATGAGAATTGAACAAAATCTAATAAATTTTGATTGATGAGGTAAAAACTTAAACTTTGACACTAAAATATAAAGAGATATGATTTAGGCACTTACAACGTAATCTCCAAATACTACTTTTCTTAAATTCAAGTTGTAGGGTGAAAGCACATATAGTTCATTAAAGCACCAAAATTAGGAAATGAAAGACTTTTCCATAACCAATAACTCTTGTTATCATTCAAAGTTGTCTTCCATACATGAGTCGGTTCGATGGGAACCTACTGGTAACTGGACTTTAGGTCAATATTGTTGAATAACTTGGCCCCCTTGAGTTGGTCAAGAAGGTCATCAATTCGGGGAATTGGGTATGGATTCATGATTGGGATTTTGTTTAATGCTCTGTAATCAATGCAGAGACACCAAGTCCTGCATTTCTTCTGCATCAGTATAATTGATCTTCCACAAGGGGGGCATTTGGGTTTGATGTGCCCCTTTTGAATAATCGCTTGGATATGAAACTTGAATTCATTATTTTCCATCAGCGAGCGATGATAAATTGGTCCATTATGAAGAGGTGCACTAGGGGTTACATCAATTGGATGGTTGACTTGGAAATGCATCGATAACCCAGTTGGTGAAGAGAATATGTCTCTATACTCTTCCACGATTCCATCCACTTTCTTCTGTTACAAAGATAGGCTATGTGTAGAGGTCATGGATGTGGGAGAAACGTTTTGCTTACCATGAAAATGGATCACAAAGAAGACAAAATTTCCAGTCTGTGAAATGACCTTACTGCATTGCTTAGGAGAGATTAAAGAAATAGAGGTAGGGGGAACTACCTCTGGTATCCTGTATAATTGTCTATCCAAAGTAATAATAACATTGTGGGGTCTAGACTCATACGCAACATGTCGCTTCCACAAATATGGATATCTTAAAAGAAAATCACAAATTTCAAGGGGAGCAATATCACATAATACCTCATCTTTGAAGGGATTGATGATGTAGGGAAGACGACACTGTTGGGTGATGCTGAGATATTTTCCTTAGATAAGTTATATGATGGTGTAGGGATGCGGGTGTGGTGTCATCGACAGGTCCAATCACTTGACAACCTCTACTGAGATCAATTTCTTTTGACTGTCACTATCGACAATGAAATGAAGTGGAGGCCCCTTTACCCACATCTTTTCGTGAAAGAGGCATTCCCCTTCCTCTGTTTCTTCTAGTTCACTTGTATGGAATTTGGTGGTAGCAACAGTGGCACTGGGTTCGAAATTGATAATCCACTTCCCTCCTTCTGGAATTGATTTGGAGTTAGAATCTGCCTCTCACTTGGAATATTTGAGCTCGACCACCACTGACTACTTCGAGCGACATTCTTCGGTCTTGTGGCAAAGGATTTTATTGTATTCACACCACTTTCCTGTGTCCTTCTTCGACTTCTCATTACCCTTCTTGTGTTGCAGCTTGGACTAGTTGTCCTAAGAGTGGTCATCTTTTCGCTATCCCTTGTTTTCTAGGTTGGGGCAAACTTTTCCCTGCTTCGACTATGAGGATTTTGCAGATCCAAACTCTCGCATCTTCTCCTTAAATTTCTACTCGATCTTGTCAACATATCCATAACCCTTACCTAATGATGTGATGTCCAAAAAATCTATTTTTGTTTGAATATGTCTATGAAGACATCTGCGGTATTTGAGAACCAGATATCTTTTAGAGTCTTTGAAACCTAATTTGGTGCATAGGGTATAGAAAATATTGGTGAAATATGGTACTGTCTGGTTCCTTTCTTGACGCAGGGTGGTCCATCTTGTGTACTGGTCCTCATAGCTTCCAATAGGGTAGTACTATGATTTAATGGAATCCCTGAAGGAATCCCATGTGGGGTGACCGCAAATATTGCAGATTCCTCTATGGACCTTTTCTCAGAGTAAGTATCCCACCAGTCATTAACATGGGGGACGACGTTGAGTAGTGCAAAAGTAATATTTTCCCTATCGGAATAATTGTGGACCGAAAAATACCCTTCGAGGAGATTCAACCATTTATCTACAACATCCACATCTATCAGTCCTTCAAGTAATGGAATATCGAAATTTACTTGTACCTTGAAGGGGGTTGCATGGCCTCTTGGTGAAGATGTGTCTCTTGTTGGCAGCCACCGAAGGATCTGTGCAAATTTTTCCATCATTTTGTTCCTTTGTCGTGCAAGGGATTCCTTGAGCAACATTTTAAAAGGATCTCATGCTCCATCATATTTTTTTTCGTCCCCCATGGGTTATTGTCAGGCTCAGTGTGACAGATCTTGCAAAGTCTCGACTGGTTCGAGTCCCAACTTATTGTACCCAGATCTTGTCAGGGACATGCACAAAGAAAAATAAATGAAGAGAAGACTACTCTGATACCAATGATCCAGATTTATGAGAAGAACAATATGAATAACAGAATGAATACAATAACATAGGCATATAGAGAACAATAACAAATATCCAGTGAACAATAACTTCTTTTGAATAAGTGAAATAGGATGAAACTATAAAACTACAGAACTGAAAACAACTGGCTCAACTGGTGGTAGCTATCTCTGAGAAGATATGTGGTTGCTACGAGCATCCATCTAAGAAGAATGATTACAATGAGGCTCAAGAGGCCTTTCTAACATTACTCATGAATGCCAAAAACCTAGACATCCAAAATCCTAACCCTAGGAGATGAAACACTGAAAGTTATGTGGGCCTTGATGGGTAATTGGTACCTAAACTTCTCGGGGTTGTAACGTTTTCATATGACCTCCGATTTAGGCACGTGATATCCTGCTGGAAAGGTCTTTTCGAGAGCTAAAAATTACACCATCAAACTTTGACTACGTCTATAGTTTGATTGTGGCAAGAAAAAAAAACATTTTTAGGGCCCCAAAATGACCCTGGAAGTACAGAAAGATGTACTGACATGAAATATTCCAAAATAAGCTAGTTGGATTAGGTGATTGTCCATGAAACTCCATATGGCAGTTGTGTACGACTTCAAACAACCCTGAAAGTGCAAAACCCACAATTACAAATAATTACAAAAGAACGTGTTGAATTAAAACTTTCAAAAGGAGCTAGCTGGAATGGGTGGGTGGCCACCAATATCCACTTGGATCATTCCTTGGTGGGATTCTTAAGTAATATATGGATAAGGTAATATAATTAATCTTATCCTTATATCTATGCAAAAGGACTATGCTCTAACATCCACTCTATCACACTTTTATTCTTGGTTTGTGAAATAGAGTGAGCGATCAATGTCCTCAATAAGAACCACATACTTGGTGGTCAAGATGAGAAATTTCATTTAGCTTTGTGTTCATATCGACCTTAGAAATATCCAAATTATAGACATCTTAGACTACTTAATAAACAATGGGTGCAATAATTTAAGATTTGCATGTTCCTAGGGCCCTAAAAAGAAAGTAAGCTATCTTCATGGATTTATAATGTTTTGATAGATTTCATTTAGCTTTGTGTTCATATCCACCTTAGAAATATCCAAATTATAGACATATTAGCCTACTTAATAATCAATGGGATCAATCATTCAAGATTTGCATGTTCCTAAAGTTTATGGGTGCAATCATTTAATAACAGTCTGAGTTCTAAAGACATGAACCTTACATGAATTATGTTATCATTATTATGTAATAGTTCAGTTAGTCCATAAGTAAGATCTGTGACTTGTATGTTAAATAAAATACTTATTATATGGTTCGATTTATGTATAGAATTCCTATAGTATATAGTATAGTATACTAACACGAATTTTATTTATAGAATTACTACAGTTTATAGTATAGTATACTAGCACAAATATGGTGTTATTATTAGAATGGGGTTGTAATAGTTTAGGTACTAAAAGTATTCATACATACATCTGTGAACAAGAGTGTTGTCATCTATGAGACTTACATGATGATGCAAAGTAAATAGGTGCATTTATATCTTAATGGGGTACATTACATCCAAGCTATTCGAATATTTAAACACCACAATGATATACATCTCATATCCATGGGTTAGAGGTAAATATTCAAAAATAGAGTATTTTTAAAACCAAATCCTAACTTGAGTTTATAACGATAATGTTTACAACAACTTATAAAAGTTTGTTATAACATTTTTTCAAAATTACATTCTGGATTTTTTGAAATAGAAACTACTTTTAAAATAGAAATACTTCATGATTCTTCAATAGGCAATCAACACAAATGGCATCGTCCTGTTCTTGTTTGAGACATGAAAGCTAAATTAAATCCAATTAAAAAATATGTCATTAACTAATTTAAGACAAGATACAAACTCTTTGATTATGTAGTTAGTCTAAAAACAATGTAACAACTATTGCTTAACAAATAAGTTAAATAAATATAAAAACATAGATTTATTTATCCAAATTAAACATTAGAAAAAGAGAATTTGTGCATCTGTGATTTCATAATAGCATTGATATTAGTTGAATTCTTAATGATAGTATATCCTGATTTCCTGGGTTTCTTGTTTTCCCGAGGAACATTTCATTGTATTTCATAACTGAATTCCCAATTTTCTCTTTCAAGATCCTTGTTCTTATTTATAACCTAATTAAGGCTCATTCGCATGTATGGGACGTTTATGTAATGGGTATGGATCCATGCTAAGCATTCGTCACAACACACAGGTTCCAAATTCGGAAGAAATTGTTGGTGGTCTAAGTCTGGGGACTTTTCTTATACCAATTTATCCCTTAAATCGGCCTGGATTCCTGGGAATCCCTCACAGTTTTGGAGGAACAGGGGAAAATTAGAAAAAATGTCATATTGTGGATGACTATCCTCTATTGAGTTTGGAATTGTACTTTCAACAAAGTTTAGACATTCTATTATAATCATTTCCATATGATCATTCCTATGTTTATGTTTGGTCCTTATCATCTTAGAAAGGATTCAACCATTTCTTTTCTTTTTAAAATCAATTTCACAGACCTCATGCAAATGCATATTTTGTTTACCCTGTGTTTTAAATTTCTCGTTGACTGCTGGTATCAGAGACTATGATAGGAAAAAGACTTTGTTTGATCATCGAGTGAAATGATGGAGTCATTTTGGATATGAATCTCAATTAGAAAATCATGAGGTGAATTAGGTGAAGCTTTGGGAGAGACATGTTGTTCAACACCATGGGTTAAGTAAATGGTGGGGTCAATTTGCGGGGGTAGGAATTCATTCCTTACCAAAACACCTTGCCAAGTGTCCCCTACACTAACCAAATGGCATTTGACCAATATGTGAATTAGGTCGTGGTGAAACAATATAGTATCCGGATTAGGGCTTGGTTGTTGATAAAATTTCGACATTTTTTACAGGCTTTTAAGTAAGTAGAAGGGTAAGTTTAAACTAAACCCCTGAAACACCAGAAGAAACAGTATGTGAAAATATAAAATTATGCCATAACGACCTTCACAGGTAATGAATTATTGATTATCAACAAAAGACTATGCCAACTGGTATTAAAAAGTTCTAAAGGCATACACTTTATGTTGTATTGTGAATTTCTAGACACCAACAGACACTGCCATGGAATGTTGGTTACACTCATGTTTTTAAACCACCTAACACCTTTCTGAGATATACCTTTTGCCTTAGCAATGAGTTCCTTCGTGACCTATAACTGGACATCCCCAATTTTTCCTTTGGTGCCATCAAAAGTATTTGAAAACACCCTAGAAACTTCTAAGTTAAAACCATTGAATGACTAGATAAAATCCAACCAACTGACCTAAGGAAGCTTACCCATCACGTTGTTATGGGACAAAAAGGTTTGCGGGCCATTCAGTTCTAACCTAACTACGAGAGCCACAAAATCGAAAGAGGTAAACCATAAGACACATAGATAGTTTTCATCAAAGGGAGAACTTTGTAACCGCAACAAACTAAACCCATTAAAAAGGAAAGAGGTTGAATGAACATACTTGATGATAAACAAACACTTGAGGATGTGAGGATGCTCTACCATTAGCTCCCACTGCAAGTTTTGATTACCTCCAATAGACCACAAGACAAAGAAGTTCAAAGCTAGCAACCCCATGAAACCCTCGCGACTTTCCATGAGCTATTAACCTAATTTTGAGGACATTGACACCATGCAAGGTAATATTTCATGTGGTAGTCAAAAGGTCAGTCCATGTTAAGTGAACATTACTAACATCGTGTCATCATATGACAATGGTACATGGAAAAGTGTTATATCGAGACCGTTTAGAGAGGTAAGGTTTTAAATTAACCCATATCATCCATATGAATCAATAGTTTTAATCAGGGTTTTAATTCAAGAACAACATCCAAGTTCATAAGTTTGTTTAGATCAAACCCAAACTTTCTAGAATTTATGTTATTTTGTAGGAAGTGAGTCTACTTAGGTTGTTTTAACATAATTCATAGATCTTCCATTTAAACGTATTTCAAGAATCTTCTTATTTATACCTTAGATTGGTTAAATCAAACAAACAATAATATTTAACTCATGTAGAGGGATACAGTCACAAGAATTTGATCAACGATTTGCACGAAACGAAATTTCAATTTCATGCTTCACATTCATGAAATTGAAGACGAAAAAAGATCAAAAATTGACCAAACATATTGGTAAGAAAATGATAAGAATTCAAAAAAAAAATGATTGGAATTAATAGTCACACCTTTGTAATAAAGAAAATCAATCAATCTGACGCATATAGACATACTAGGCAGTGAGTATAAGAAGTGATTTTGTATTCCTAGGGACAATGAAAAATAAGATGATAGTTGGGAAGCCAATAGAATGATAGTGAGCTTAGGAAGTTTGGAGGAGTTGTATGGGGCTCGACTCACATTATTCATCATATTTAATCATCAGGATCCATTCCACACATATTTTCCTTTGTTTCATTTCATTCTGATGATCTCTATAATTTTGTGTTATTATTGAGCCTATTTTAATTAATTACACCCAAGGTGTTATTTGGAGCTTGTTTCTTGGAGAAACACCTTAGTGTAAGAGAGCGTTGGAACAGGGACGAAAGTATATACTAGATAAGATGATAAAAAGTGACTTTCAGTGGAAGGAGAAGTTATCAGGGTGAATTAATCACTTCTTGGAGTAAAAAGGTTAATTAAATTAATAAAGTGATTTATGAAGAAATATTAAAAGATGAATTAAAATGTCACTTGAATGGAAAAAGGTTAAAAGAGGTATAAAAGAGATATAGGGTCTTCTACTCTCTCATTATGTTGATTGATATTTTGATGTCTATCTTCTTGGCTAGAAATCCCATGGTACTTGGGGATTTTGAGGGTTTTGACTGAATAAACCCTAGAGATCAGCAAGGAGGTGAAATATCCCTTTGTTCTTGGTTTAATATTGGAAAATGATGTGATATATTCCTCCCTCACCATTATAGTTCAGTTCAGTTCCACTCCAGCCATCAGTCAGTGCAAAGGGAACAACATAGATGGTTTACTATAGAGAGGGTGCACCAACTAGCCAATAAAGTTTGATTTGGTCATAGGAGGTTGTGTTTGGGGCAGATCTTGATTGGATATTCATGACCATCATCAGGGAAACTCTATAGCACTTGTGGGAGTTTCCTATTATCCAGAATCATTATATTTCATAGATGGGCGATTTTTCTAAGGGAGCGTACAACCTAGGTTAGATATCTAGTGTTTTGGGGTTTCATTTCCCATCTACAGTAAATGATTTTTCTCATATGTTTTAGTCATCACATATATCATGAGATGGAAACATTTCTTTGAGTTTTGTGAGCCCAATCTAAAAAGGGAAAATTTCTTTGTGAATATACAACTAGTGAGGGCGCATCTTTAACAGAGGAAACTTGGTATTCAACAAGGGAAATAACTTGATCTATGAGATCTTCTTCATACATCCTAGAAAGAATATTGGGAGAAAGAATATATGATTTCTATTGTCTATTGGAGGAAGCTTCAACCACATTATTATTCTACTATATCTATTCTAGATCTTCTCTACTATTGTATGGAGATTAGTTGTCTTTAATAAATAAATTCACATCTGAGTTTGTGGTCATTTCGTGTGTTATTCCTACTTGTATGTTGTTGTTACTTGTCATTTCTTTCATGAGAACAACTATTTGTTGCAAAAAAATAAACAACAAAACCTTACAACACAACAAGAAGATAAATCATCAAACTATTTGACAAATACCATAACCAGAAAATCCAAACTTCCAGTGTTCCAAGCAAATCCACTTGGGAACATTACAAGTTGTCACTATGGGAACTATGATTTTCTAGTCATGCCCTTCGGTTTGACTAACAGACCGGCTACCTTTCAGTCATCCATGAACCATATAATCAATAAACAATTGAGGAAATTATTATTGGTGTTGTTTGATGATCTTTTGATCTACAACAAGACGTGGGGGGAACATCTGAAGCATGCGGATGAGATTATCACCATTATGGAGGAGCAGTCATTTTTTTCCAAAGAGGAAAAGTGTGGTTTCACGTTGATATAGATCCTCTATATGGGGAACGTGATTGGTTTTGAGTGAGTAAAGGTGCATCAGGAAATAATCCAGACCATCTTAGACTGGCCCACCCCTAGGACACTCACAGATCTGCAAGTATTCTTTTGGATATGCAACTATTACAGACATTTTGTGAAAGTATTTTTGCAATTGTTTGCATCACTGATAGACCTCACCAAGAAGGGGACGTTCTCATGATTAGAGAACACACATGTAGTATTCGAAAAAATAAAGAGGGTGATGATCACTTTCCCAATATTATCACTCCTATATTTCACACACCCTTTTGTCATGGAGCCTGATGCATCCAATGAAGGGATCGGATAAGAAATGATGCGTTACCGACACCCGATATATAATTGAGTGTAGAAATTTTAAGGGAGTCTAAGAATATCTATACAATTTATTATAAGGATATGTTGGCCATCATGCATGCATTATCCAAATTCAAACAGTACCTGGTGGGAGGACGTTTTTTGGTTAGGATTGACCACAAAAACTTGAGATATTTCTTGGAAGAGCGGGACCTTAGTGAAAGGTAGTAGAAATGGGTGAGTAAGGTGTAGGAATATGATTTTGACATTGAGTATGCAAAGGGGAATAAGAATATAGTTGTTGACTCCTTATCCAAGATACCTGTAGCCTTCCCCATGACAAAGATATCAACATTCTGGAAGTCCATTCGTTTGGTGGAATATTCCATGAATACCTTCGCTTGTGAGATGATGGAGGGTAGTATTCAGGATGAAAAATACAGGGTAGTGGATGAAAGCATCTACTACAAAGACATGATATATCTTGTGCCTAATTCCACGCTGAAGGACAATATTTTGAGGGAAGTACATGACACACAACTGGTAGGGAACCATGGGCATCTAAAGACCTATAGGAAAGTGAGGCAGAGATTCTCATGGAAGGTTCTCAAGGGGGATATAATTCATCATGTGAGGGAGTGCATGACTTTCCAGTAGAAAAAGTCAAAGCTCACACATCCTGCAGGATTCCTTCAACCATTGTCGATTTTGGAGCAGAAGTGGGATATCATTTGCATGGAATTCATCACAGGATTGCCAAAGGTGCAGGGGAGGGATTCTATCTATATGGTAATGGAAATATGGACTAAATATGCACACATATTTTCCATTCCTACATAGTACAACACATATGAGGTAGCATATCTATTCTTCATGGAGGTGTTCAAGCTCCACAATATTCTGAGGAACATAGTCAGTGAGAGGGATGGAAGGTTTCTTAGTGCATTTTGGCAGGAGTTTTTCAGGGTATATGGGACAGAGTTGATGCCTAGTACTATCTATCACCCCTAGTTAGACGACCATATTGAAATAGTAAACAATTGGATCAATGGGTACCTGGGGATCTATGTGTCCAAGAAACAATAGGCATGGATAAAGTGGTTTCATCTCACGAAGCATTGCTACAACACCAATCATCACATTTCCATCGGGATGAGCCTATTCAGTGAATTGACTGGCTATGATGCTCCATCTTTTTTGGATTTGGCGTTTAGAGAGAGAGGAGCTCCCAAGTCCAAATTCTAGTTGCAAGAAAGTTAGGACATCTTGAGAGTCCTAAAGGAGAATTTGCAGACTGCTCTCAATCATCAAAATATGTATGTTGATTGGTACATGGTAGAACATATATTTGAGGTTGTAGATATAGTTTTTCTCAGGTTGTAGGATTACAAACATTTGTCATTGAAGAAGAGCTTTGTAGATAAGTTGAAGCCTCACTTTACGGACCCTACCGAGTGATAAGGAGATTTGGGGAAGTAGCATATGAGATGGAACTACCAGAGGGTGGAAGGATCCACAACATATTCCATGTATCATTCCTCAAAAATGCATTGGGACAACGGGTCACCGCTTCAGAAGATCTTCCTCCACTATATGAGCAAGGAGTTGGTTCTAGCTACCGAGAGGATCGTTGATGTGAGGGAAAGGAGGCTAAGGAGCAGGGTCATTCAAGAGTACCTAGTTATATGAAGAGGATTTCCCATAGAAGATGCTACCTAGGAAGGAGATGATATCCTACAACACCTTTATATGTAGTTGCTTGAGGATAAGAAATATTTGCAAGGGAGGACTATAATGTCCCCTTCCAATTGATTGTCACAAAGGATGATTCAATAGCCTATACGACTCCTATAGTCTATAGTCAAAAAGGAAAAAGGGATTCAAGGAGGTTTATTTGGTGTCACTAAGTTAAAATAATGGAAAATCCTAAAAGTGATATTAAATAAAATAAATAACTATATTTAAATGGAATTGGAAGGAAAATAAAGTGAAGGTTTGATTTGGTCAAAACGGGGAAAGATCTAGAAGCTATGAAGGAAGGAAAAATATAGGGATAACCCTTCTCTTTAACATTATTATTTGATTAAGTCTTGTATAGTTCTCTTGGAGCCATTGTTTCTTTAGGGTTTAGAAAAATACCTCCATTTCTCATCTGGTTTTGGTGGTGCAACATCCACCCTAGCTAGGAAAGGAGGAGGATTCAACTGGGATCTTCACTTTATTTACATTGTGGGACTTGGGTTCTTCTTGGAGAGATTTTTGTAGCCATATCGGCTTAGGCAGAGCATTCACAACATATCTTAGAGGAGATCAGGCATATAGTCTACAGGTGACAGGAAAGTTTCAGAGTAATAGTAAAAGAAGGCACCATTGCGGGTTGGGCATAGAGTGTCCTGTGAGGCTCCACGCATTGCTCAGCTTTGTCTCACAAGTCCCAACCGACCTATGGTTTTAGGTATGATGGATGGACTTGAATAGTAGAGGTGATCGAGAGTAGATAGAGAACGTATTGATGAGGTTTTACAGTCATAGGAGGATTCCTCAGTGTTTCAGAAGATTTGGCATCATTACCAGGTTTCTTGTTTCTTCTTTTTTATTAGATACTGGAGCTACTTTGCAGCTAGTAGAGATATTTTTACTATGAGAATTGGTTTCTCTATTCATAATAAAAGATGAAATGGTTATCTTCTCTATTCTATGTGTAATGTGTGCATAAAATGTGTTTATTTTCTTATCTTAGTAACATATGGAAACTCTTTGCAAAGCATTTCCAATAGAATTAATATGAAGTGTTTGATAAAATCATACAAAGAGAAACAATACCTTGAACAACAAACAAATTTTCCTATCTATCCCATTTGGGGACATTACAGGGTTGTGCACACTCTAGGATTGAAACAAAACTTGGAAAATATGCCAAATCGACCCTTGAAGCTCATTGACCTATCATCTTAGGCCAAGATTCCTCTAGGTTAGTGCATGAGACAAGTCAACGTTGTAGTCAATCCATATACAAGTGGAAAAAAGCACAAGCTATATCCATGCCAAATCAACATGAGGTGGAAACAATAGTGAATGAAATAAATTCATGCCACATGTCATGATTTTCTCTATACATGGACTAATAGAGTTCATTTCATATAACCATGAATATTTCAATTCTTAATTTCAAACTCATGCTAGAATAGAGAGGCAGTTTTGTGAGATCAATTGCTAGCCGATGAAGGAAAATCTAAAAAATCATGGATATAGGTTTTGTGCAGAATGATTCGAAGTAGGAGATTACAAGGCCTAAATGTTTTCCTCCCCTAACCACGGTTCTTTATCTCATGAAATTCCAATTATTATTTAAGCACCTTGTTTCCCCCCTAACCATGTTTATGTCTCAAGACAAATTTTCACTATACCAAACCTACTCATAGTATTGATTAAGGTTGGTTGTCATTGATGTCAACCCTTGAAGAAAGACCCGTAGCACAAAGGTTTGGGTAATGGACCCAATAGTGTTCGATGTAAATATGACTAATTTTTTTTTTCATGGTTCATAAGAAGTAAATATGGATGAACTCCAAAGTGATCCCCTTATGGTGAAAGCCCTCATGGGAAGACGCTTTATGGAGTAAGAGAACCCATGCTTAATTGTGGAATAATGACATGAAGGAAAGTGAATTTGTTAGGGAAATTATCCTAGATGGATAGTTCTTGTCATGTCATTTCCGGTGGTATGTGGAACGTCACATAATTCCTCACGGTCAGATAGTTATGGCCATGAGAAGTTGGAGACCCCAGGTTTGGGTAATGGACCCAAGTTTGCTTGATGGGCAACGGTATG
Organism: Picea engelmannii; assembly: GCA_009831015.1. NCBI lineage: Eukaryota > Viridiplantae > Streptophyta > Pinopsida > Pinales > Pinaceae > Picea > Picea engelmannii. The sequence goes on along the minus strand of ML776920.1, from coordinate 49,078 downwards.
AGTTATGATATATTTTTAGATAATACTATTCTATATGGATAGTACATGTCATGCCATTTCTGGTGGTATGTAGAACGTCACATAAATCCTCATGGTTTGAGAGTTATGGCCTTACGAAGTTGGAGGACCCTCATATGTCATCTAGAAGCCCAAAAAGGTCAAAGTAATCAAACTGGTTTAAGAGATTTTAAAAGGTAAACAATAAAGTGAAGTGATGAGTGCATTATAATTCAAAGTGAATACAAAATAAATTATTTCAATAATAATTTTAATGGAGAAATTATAAGTGGACCCAACCCTAAAATAAGGAAAGTGGGGCCAAGTGACCTAGAAGATGTTTTTAAGGAAGCTACTTGGAGAGAATAAATAAGAGGCAAGGCTCTCTCATTTGAATCACACTTAAGAATATTGAATATATATATGTTTCTGAGGTTTAAAAATGATATCTAAGCCGAAATTATGAGGAAAGTGAAGAAAAGAAGGCCGAAATGCAAGAAAGGATAAATTCTTTTGATGGTGCTTTCTAAGGTATGTTATTTTCAGGTCATCTCACCATTTTTGCTATAACTTTTTTTCTATAATGATTCAGATCCTAAAATTTCTATGCAAGTGAGAAACCATATCCAAGTATCTGTGGTTAAAAATTCATCTTGTGGGTCGTGGTATTTTGGGAGTTACACTCTGTGGAAAGTAGGGTTTGTGTCCAGTCCTGAAACTAGTCAAAATCAGGTGTTTCGGGTAAAAATGTCATAAATTCTTCATAACAGATCCAAATTCCATGAGACCAAATTTTTTGGTTAGGGTATAATCAGTAGTATTTATTGTAAAACTTTCATATCATTTCACCAAATATTTTGTGCGGGGCACGCTCTACAAGTTCGCTCTCTAGAATTAGGCAAAATTCAGCAAAGTTTGTCATTTTTTCTATAACTCCTTTTATGAGAGGTTCCAAGTAGTGCCACTTGGAGGAATTGTATAAAACACACTGAAGAACATTGTGTATCAGTTTTAGAGATTTATACATTACAGGTTCAAAGTTATGATTACTTCAAGTTAGGGTTGTTGACTAATCCAAAACTAGGCATTTGAGACTAAAGAAGCGTTTGATGAAAATGCTAGTATATTGTTAAGGAATGTTTGAAGGAATGTGATCATATACACCAGGTCTATTATAGAGATACAAATCATATTTGGATGATAAAATTGATGAGGGATTTTGGTTGTGGCACATGTTGAGTACATGGTTGAGACAAGTAGTTGATGAGTTGACAGATACATGAAGTGTATAGTTGATGATGTTGGTAAATATTGATGATTCATAGTATATGAGTAGTTGAAACATGATTGGAACATACTTGGTACATGGTTGGATGCACTTGGTTATGGTACAGGTTGATTACAGGTTGGTGCATGGTTGATGCACTTGTTTATGGTACATGTTTATTATAGGTTGGTGCATGGTTGATGCAATTGTTTATGGTATAGGTTGATTATAGGTTGGTGCATGGTTGATGCACTTGTTTATGGTACAGGTTGATTATAGGTTGATTATAGGTTGAGGTATAGGTTGATGCATGGTTCAGACTTATTGGCACAAGTTTATAGCAGTATATCTCACAGTGATAGTGTGGCAGTGGTTCCATCATTCTACTTCTACTTCAGGGTGGAAGGACGGGGCAAGGACAGGTGGTTGTAGCCACCTTCTGGTTGTAGCCAGAGAACATTGGGTGTTGTATCCTCCTTCTGGTTGTAGCCAAAGATTTGGGGAGTTGGAGCTTCCCTCAGGTTCTAGCCTGAGAACCTAGGAGGTTGGAGCCTCCTTCCAATTGTAGCTGAAAACAAAGGAAGTTGGTGCTTCCAATGATTGTAATTCTTCAAGACATATAAGAAAAAACATGCCGTGGTTTTCTCTCGATTTGGGTTTCCACGTAAAACACTGGTGTACTGTGCATGTGTGTGATTTTTTATTTATTACTACTCATTATTGGATAATAATTCTGCATTGATATAACATTTGAAGAAAAAATATTATAATTACGTTATTACTGATTCACCCCCCCTCTTAGTAATCCAACAATTGGTATCAGAGCAGGTTCCTTCAGAAATCAGTTTAACCACTGAAAGGTAGATCATGGAGAGTACCAACTCGTATAAAAATGGAATACCATAGTTTGATGGACAGAAGTATGCTTTTTGGAGCATAAGGATGAAGGCATATACACAGGCACAAGGACTTCAAGTTTGGAAATCAATTGTAGATGGATACACAACACCAATAGTTCCACCAACAAGTGAAAAAGAAATGAAACTCAGTGAGAATAATTCCAAAGCCATAAATTCACTTTTGAATGGTCTCAGTGATACAGTATTCACCAAAGTTGCACATTGTAAATCTGCTAAAGAGATTTGGGACAAGCCTTGAAATATTTATGAAGGAGATTCAAAAGTCAAAACAACAAAGCTTCAAACTTACAGAGGTCAGTTCGAACAACTAAAAATGAAGGACGATGAAGATATCACAGCCTACTTCTTACGAGTCGATGAAACAATGAATGAAATCATAGGATTGGGAGAAGAAATCAAAGAATCTGTAATTGTTCAAAATGTACTAAGATCTCTTCCTATGAGATTCAACCCTAAGATATCAGCACTAGAAGAAAGATCAGATCTAAACTCAATAAGCATGGATGACCTGCATGGAATCTTCACAGCATATAAGATGATAACTGAACAGGAAAATCCAGATGTAAAAGAAGCAACCTTCAAAGCATCCAAAAGATCAAAGCAAAAGAAAAATGAACAAGAAGAATATAGTAGCAGCAATGATGTCTCAGAAGATGATTAAGAAGTGGCCAACTTCATCAAAAGACTGAACAAGGGAACCAACGATAGGTACAAAGGTAAGCTTCCTTTAATTTGTTTTAATTGTGATGGTATTGGTCATTTTGCTAACAAATGTCCTCATAAGAAAAAGAGAAATGATGAA